>VDFB02353493.1:334887913-335076435 GCA_007258455.2 Sequoia sempervirens
AGAAGTAGAGAGGGAAGGAGAGATGGATGGAGAAGTAGAGGTAGAGGGAGAGATAAGGATTTAGAGAGAGGTGAGAGAGAGCAATAGAGAGAGAGGTAGGTAAGGAGAGGGAGGGGGAGATAAAGAGAAGTAGAGAGTGGAGGAGAGAGGGAAGAAGAGACCTAGGGAGGGAGGGAGAGATAGGAGGGAGGGAGGGATATTTAGGGAGAGAGAGGTGAGATAGAGAGAAAGAAATTAAAGAGGTAAGAGGGAGAGAGATAGAGGTGATAAAGAGATGCAGACAGATAAGGAGGAAGGTAGAGAGATTGAGAGAGAGAAAGAGAGAGGGAGAGAGAAAGAGGTATATAGGGGTAGGTTAGATAGAGAGATGTAGAGTGAAGTTTGGTGGAAGAGAGAGAGGAGGGAGGGATAGGTAAAGATTGATAATTGAGATAGATAGGAGAGGGAGAGAGAGAGGGAGAGAGAGAGAGAGGGAGAAGGAGAGAGGAGAGATAGAAAGAGGGGAGGGAGAGATAGAGAGAGTAGAGAGGGAGGAGAGAGATAGAGAGAGGTGATAAAGAGAGAAGTAGAGAGGGAAAGAATGTGGAGATATTGAGAGAGAGGAGGAAAGGATGGGAGAGATAAATAGGTATAGAGGGACAACTAGGTAGAGAGAAGTAGCTATGGAAGGAGAGATAGAGGGAGAGGTAGGGATGGAGAGAGAGGTGAGACAAAAATAGAGAGAGGTCTAGGAAGATAGAGGGAGGAGATAAAGAGAAGTATAGAGGGAAGGAGAGAGAATGGTGAGGTAGAGAGTAGAGAGGGAAGGAGAGAGAGAGGGAAGCAGATAGTGAGAGAGAAAGAGGGGAGAGAGAGGGAGAGAGGGATAGGTAGGTATATAGAGAGAGAGGTGATATAGAGAGTAGAGAGAGATATATAGAGATAAAAGGAGAGGGAGGGGAGATAGAGAAATGTAGAGAGGGAAGGATAGAGATAGATATTAGAGAGGAAAAGACAAAGATATGGACATGTAGAGACATAGTTCTTGAGCTCAAGGGAGAGAGTCTCAAATAAAGGGATGGAGATAGTGAGAGAGAGAGGTCTAGAGAATAAGAGATGAAAATGAGTGTGCTGAATAGGTTGCATTGGGAAATGCCAACCCAATGAGTTGGATTTTGCATTGGGCATCTAGCCCAAAGGTTTGTAACTCCATTTCATACAAAAGATGTGAATTTTTAAAAGGGTTCCAAATTTCCTTATATTTTTCGTCTGTGCTCCCCATCTCATTTGCACATATTTCAATCCAGGTTTATAAAAAAACTATGATAGCATTAACCTCTCTCTTAGCTATCTAAATATGTAATTATTTTTTCGTTTTGATTCAATTAAGGTTTTGATCTGTAGCTTCTATTGTAAATGCCTCCATTTTTTGTCAATAACCAACATGTGCTAGTTTTAGGATAGATTTTAACTTGTTCATCGAAATGTGAAACAAATTACATTTTTTGAAACTAGACTCCATTCTATACATGATGAAAAAAATTCAATTTTTGATTAGTTTTCAAAAAATTTAGTGGAGGGCATGCTCAAAATTTAGCTTTTCAAGATGTGTCCACTTTGAAAATTCATAAAATATTATATATTCATTAAAAAAATTATCCGAAAGAACGAGGATAAACTACATGGTGTTAGCTAATTTCTCACTATTGAGATTTTCTAAATTCTAAAAACAAGTTAATCAAAAAGGGGGGAGCCCTCAAGTGCTATGCTATTTTTTTGATACAAATAGGACTTTTTTTGCTCCCCCCTTTTCGATACCCTTAATCTTCATTAATTTCAAAAAGAACTAGTAGCTTAGAAACTAGACTCGAAGCACATCAACTTTTGTTCTTGCTACATCTTGAAATTTTGAGCGTAACTAGCTTCATTTTCAAGTGCAAATCAGATTTTATTGATGTTCCATAGAAAAATGGACCCTTTGCTTGATATGGATTAATTCATGATTAAATTGACTTAATGAGGCCTTAATCTAGTGTTGTGAAGTATTTTATGCATCCACACTAGGTCTTGGACCCTTGCAAATTAAATAAAATGCATTTAATGTCATCTTGTGAAAGTGTTGTGAAGTGTTGTAAGACATTTCTACACTCTTCTAGACTCCTTTTATTATAATTCATATAAATATCCCTTTTTATTCATCATTAATTCCTATTTTAAAGTGTTGTAAAGTCTTGTAACTAGATTTCACACTTTTCTAGGCACATCTTATTTACACCCTTTCTTATGCCTTATTTGACCCCTTTATGCCCTCATATGTCTTAATTAAGTGTATTTTTTAATGTAAACCTAAAAAACAATATTAAATGCAAGATAATTACTTACACCCACTTTTGAGCCCAAGGTGGGACCCATTCGCCATGGGTGGCGAATGAGTCCTTCTTGGCTCTAATTTCAAAATATTTTTAAATTCATTTCGGTTTTTTATTTAAAAATCACTTGATGTCGGCCTGTGATGAGGTATGAATGGATAGTAAGGCACAAGTTAGTATAAATAAGTGTATTTACCCTCATTTTGACATCTCCCAATCTCTAATCTCTTATTCATCATTCAAATCTCATATATTCTTTCTTTATCCATCAATCTTCTATCAAGCAACTTAGGTTTCAAGGCATTAAGAGATCAATTTTCAGACTTTCAAGGGCTGATTCTACATGCTATGTTGTAGAATTTCAAGATAAATCATAATAGCATGTTAATTTACTCCATTTTTGCATGTTTCATTCACTTATTTCATCATTTTGGTTTAATTACCTAAATGAGGTTTGACCAAGGAAAACCCCCATGCCCTAACAATTGACAATTTCTCTTTCTTGTCTTGTCTTGTTTGTAGATCTAAGACTCTTGGAAGCTTAGGAAAAAATTAATATTGCATCTCAAATTCATTCAAGTCATTTCTTCATCATTCAAGTAAAAATATCAACAAAAGTCACTTTGAGGTCCGAATACAATAGTTTTGGAAGCAAACATCTGTAGGAAGCCAAAGTGCAAATCGAAAGCTCTAGAATCAACCTTTGAATATTTAAAATTCAAAAGTGGAATAATTTTCCATGGGTGGTGAATGAGTCCCACTCCAGGGTTAGTTTTTGGTTTTCTACATTTTTGGATACCCTTTTGTTTGAAACGGGCTCTGGTTTAGTTTTACAGAACCGGGACTGATTTGTCCAGAATGGTGAATGAGTCCCTCCAGGCCTGAAAATTAGCATCAACAACATTTCAAAAGAAATTTCTAGTCTCCTTCAAAGTTCCAAGTGCACACTTTAAGTTTCATTCATTTTTGTTTAGCTTTGCATTTGTTTCTAGTTCATTGTTGTAATACACAATGTGTTTTCAAACATCACTTCTTTCTTAGGTTTTGCATTCATATTCGATCAATTTCATAGCTTAGCTGCACTTAGATCATTCCATTTAGCTCATACAACATCATACACATCTTAATTTGAATGAACCCCCTAGATTTTGGGTGTGGGATCTATCTCTTTCCATTAGGTGAAAGACCCTAATTAAGTAAAAGAGACAAAAGCATTCCTAGTCCCTAAAATCTATGCTTCATTTTGGTCAAGCTGCCTTTTAGAATACTTTCTTGTTTGATTTTGGAGTACTTCATCATAGATCAAGGATTGCATTAGGATTTGCATGATTCATTTGCATTCTAGGTTTTCAAACTTGTATTCATAAAAGGTGCATTTAGGTTGCATTTGTTGCATCTAAATTCATTTAGATTTATTGAAATTATGCATTTTTCATTTTAGTCTGTGTATTGGCTCTCAGAATTCCTAAAAATTAGTCTGGAAATTTTGCAAATTTTGAAAAAAGTCTAGACTGGGACTCATTCACCACCTTGGGCGAATCAGTCCCTTTTGACCCTTGAAACAATAATTTTAGAAATTTGTTTTTAGGCTTCTGTTTGGTGCCTTAACCTGTATATATCTGTTAGTTGCATTTTTGTAGCATGCATTTCACTAGATTTCACTTCCAATAACTCATTTCATGCATTGTTTCATTTCACCTTATTGAACATTGCATTGCATTGTACTTTCTTTCATTTCAACATGTTCTCTTTGACAAGATGTGCTCTTGATTTGATTAAGCCTGGATTTAACATGCATAATACTCCCTTTTATGAGTTCCCTTTTGAGTACCATAATAAGAACTTTAAGAAACAATCCATTAATTCAATTCTTAATCTTACATTGCCCATTGGTGAGAATGGTAATGTTGACAATCCTAACACACATACTTGTTCTTCTTTCGATACCTCTCCTACTAGTGACAAAGGTATTGAGATGCAAGAAATTACAAGTCTTGAAAGTAGTGATTGTCCATCTCCTTATTCCCCTTTGGATGACCTTACACAACAAGAGCATGAAATCACAAACACATTCCTAAATGTCACCTTACCAAGTCTCCATGGTCATGATACTCAATCTTGTTCATCTCCTAATATCCCTCCTCAATATAAAGAGGATGGGTTGGTGTTAGAAGATACCCCTATTAAGAATTATGACACCCTTGATCCTCCCTTCCCTAATGTCCCTATCCTTTGGGGGGATCTATTTGAAAACTATAGTGGTTCTTCTCTTGATACCTCCTCCACTTGTGATGAAGCTTCTTTCCAAACCTCAAACTTAGATATATTACAAGCTCTCCTTGTAGGGTAGATAATATGGACCAAGAGAATGAGACCTTAATGGTAATGGACACTCACCTAACACTCTCTCCTCCTCATTCCCCTCTTCATACTTCCATCATTGATCATTCCCCTATTGGCAACAAAGTTATTATAGACAAACCAAGCCCTACTTGTCAAGAACATGTGGCTTGTTGTTCTCCTCCAAACTCTCCTCCTAAGGAGAATATCATGGCATTGGATTATGATACTTCTTCTTCTTTCCCTACTCATTTTATTCTTGATTTCCCTTACATTGAGATACATCAAAATGAGCCTATTGAGGATATGGATGCACAAGTGTCCATTGGATCCCCTTTAATCAATGAACCTCATACATATCCCATAGGACATCTTGATAACTCCCTCATTCTTTACCAACCTTCATTCAACCTCAATAATCTCACATCATCCTTACAAACTAGTGTTCTTGAATATCATCCTTCCCACAATTTTCAAACCATCATCTCACAAAGCAATTATGATTTGAATTCGTTAGATTTTGTATCCTTCTATAATGAAGATGACAAAATCTCACTATCTACAAAGTCTTGTGTAAGTATGACACCTAAGCAAGATGTATCTTTGACCCCAATTACACAACCACCTTATCCTCTTGATCAAGAGGGTGTCTTGACAAAACTTCTCCATGATAACTTGATCACTCTCCCTCCACGAACTCGTAAGAAATGTTATGACAAGACTTCATTTTGTGCATACCATATAGTTTTTGGTCACACCACTAATGAATTTTATTCCTTGAGTCATAAAATATAACATTTTCAGGAGTTTGGTATGCTTCCCTATGGGGGCATCTAATTGCTATTAATTTTCACTCTCGCATACCTTTCATCAATCATTTCGGCTCACCTTTGTCCTACACTTAGTGGGGGAAAATGGTTTTGTAGCCTTGTCCTTGTATGTCACTTGTCATTTCCTTCTCGGGCTAGTCATTAACCTTTCATGAATACATAAGAGAAAGCTTGAGATGTGGATGACATGCCTTAAGTTGGCTCACATATGACATAATTTTCTATTTCATTATGTATCATCTCAAAAATATATGACTTGGTATAGGGATTTTCATGTAATCACTCATGTTTTCCTCTTTCTCTTCTTCTACTTTAAAGCAATTTCTCACAACAATGGTGTTAGCAACCACTTTAAAGTGGGGGCATACATCACCACTCACATTTCATTGTATGATTTTATTTTTCCTGCAATTCCCTCTCTTGGAAGCGTTAGGTACAATGTTTCCCATGATGATATTATCCTCTCTTGGAGACATTGGGCATAATGTTCCCTAAGATGAGACAATTGCATGAATCAAACAAAATCCCTTTGAATATCTTTTACATTTTCTTTGCATTTTTTCCACCTTGCATAACACAGCTTGCATGACTATGGTACTTTTTCTTTTTGTTCATAGCATTCTTTTGTGGTGCCTTGTTAAAGTTATCAAGTGGTATAGCTTTAACATGGCTGAGCGAGAAGCCCAACTAGCGGTATGACTTTTCCCAATAGCAACTTTTGTGTTTTGTGAGTGCATATCAACTAGCGTATGTATCTTACCCTTTTCTTTTTGGGCCTTCTCACCCCATGGACAACTAGTTCTGTGGCCCTATAGTGAGTACATATTTTCCATCTGGTCTTTCTTTCCATCTTTCCTTTGCATGATTTTGTATCTTGTGGGCTTGATGTACATGTGGATCTCTCTTGAATGGCTACTTTAGTGTGAGTTTGAAGTAGGTTCATCCTCTCACTAAAGTGGGGGCTAAATTTGTCATAGAAAAATGGACCCTTTGCTTGATATGGATTAATTCATGATTAAATTGACTTAATGAGGCCTTAATCTAGTGTTGTGAAGTATTTTATGCATCCACACTAGGTCTTGGACCCTTGCAAATTAAATAAAATACATTTAATGTCATCTTGTGAAGGTGTTGTGAAGTGTTGTAAGACATTTCTACACTCTTCTAAACTCTTTTTATTATATTTCATATAAATATTCATTTTTATTCATCATTAAGTCCTATTTTAAAGTGTTGTAAAGTCTTGTAACTAGATTTCACACTTTTCTAGGAACATCTCCTTATGTACACCCTTTCTTATGACTTATTTGACCCCTTTATGCCCTCATATGTCTTAATTAAGTGTATTTTTGAATGTAAACCCGACAAACAATATTAAATGCAAGATAATTCCCGACACCCACTTTTGAGCCCAAGGTGGGACCCATTCACCATGGGTGGCGAATGAGTCCTTGGCTCTAATTTCAAAATATTTTTAAATTCCTTTCGGGTTTTTATTTAAAAATCACTTGATGTCGGCCTGTGATGAGGTATGAATGGATAGTAAGGCACAAGTTAGTATAAATAAGTGTATTTCCCCTCATTTTTTCATCTCCCAATCTCTAATCTCTTATTCATCATTCAAATCTCATACATTCTTTCTTTATCCATCAATCTTCTATCAAGCAACTTAGGTTTCAAGGCATTAAGAGATAAATTTTTAGACTTTCAAGGGCTGATTCTACATGTTATGTTGTATAATTTCAAGATCAATCATCATAGCATGGTAATTTACTCCATTGTTGCATGTTTCATTTACTTATTTCATCATTTTGGTTTAATTACCTAAACGGGGTTTGACCAAGGCAAACCTCCATGCCCTATCAATCAATAATTTCTTTTACTTTTCTTGTTTGCTTGTAGATCTATGACACTTGGAAGCTTAAGAATCATTGAATATTGCATCTCAAAGTCATTTAAGTCATTTCTTCATCATTTAAGTCAAAATATCAACAAAAAGTCCCTTTGAGGTCCGAATATGACAGTTTCGGAAGTAGACATCTATACGAAGCCGAAGTGTAGACCGAAAGCTCCAGAATCAACCTTTGAATATTTAGAAATTTAAAAGTGGATTGATTCACAATGGGTGGCAAATGAGTCCCACTCCAGGGTCAGTTTTTGGTTTTCTGCATTTATGGATACCCTTTTGTTCGAAACGGGCTCCGGTTCAATTTTACAGAACAGGGACTGAATCACCCAGAATGGCATTCATGAGTCCCTCCAAGCCTAAAAATTAGCATCAACAACATTTCAAAATTAATTTCCAGTCTCCTTCAAATTTCTAGGTGCACACTTTAAGTTTCATTCATTTCTATTTAGCTTTGCATTTGTTTATAGTTCATTGTTGTAATACACAATGTGTTTTCAAACATCACTTCTTTCTTACATTTTGCATTCATATTTGATCAATTTCATAGTTTATCTACACTTAGATCATTCTATTTAGCTCATACAACATCATACACATCTTAATTTGAATAAACCCCCTAGATTTTGGGTGTGGGATCTATCTCTTTCCATTAGTTGAAAGACCCTAATTGAGTAAAAGAGACTAAGCATTCCTAGTCCCTAAAATCTATGGTTCAACTGATTTCAAAAAAAAAAAGTGGCATCTTAAGATCCAAAATTATGTCATAGATCCATGCACTTACCCACATATATTTACAAATATATGTATATATATGTGTGTGTAACTATCTATATAGTTATATATATACATATAAATACACACACACACGTCTATATATATATATTTAAATGTACACATGTATATATATGCTACAAAGTATTGAGATTTCAACACAAAAAATATTTAACAATAATTACTAACACATTTTATAGTAAATGAATGCTAGTCTATTATATTGGACAACCAAAGGATACACACACACATATATATAATGAAAATGCAAGCTAAAGTGTACACTTATTTTGATAATAAATGCAAGCTTATATCAATTTGTTGAATGAACAAGAGATATAGAATATAAAGGAGCCTTTTATAAAATAAATGACAAATATAAACCCTGAGAAATAACCAAAGTTGAAGATGTTTTCTACTTTTTCAGTTGACATATATAAACACACAGCGTATTGATTTTGTAAATGAATGTGTACAATTATATATATATATGTGGGTATGTGCAGGATCATCATGGAAAAAACAGGCCCTTAAGTAGCAAAAAATTTAGAAAAATCAATGTTAGGCAACTTGACGTAAAAATTTGAATAAGTTATCTATATTATTTCAAAAATATGTTAGAATAGAATCTATAGAAAATTGAATGTAGTTTCTAAACTATTAGGTTTATTTAAAAATAAATAAAATCTATTTGGTGAAAATTTGAAATTTCAATGTAGTAGTACTTAAATTTTAGAGAAAAAATAAGAAGTAGGTGTCTATCTGACCACCTTAACCATAAAAAGATGATAATATTTTTTTGTAAGATTTTATATATAAGTAGAGTACTCATGCCTCGATGTGATGCATATTTTTTTGTAATTTTTTCCAAGTAAATAATTAATTATGAATTTTTTATTACAAATTTTAAAAAATTATAAAACTCGTATCGACCACCTTAACTTGGTCAAAACTTCATGAAATTTATTTTTTATTTTTTTAATCCTATAGTATGTGAAGCATAGAATGTGATATTTTGGATTCAAAAAATGTGATACCGTTGAAAGTTATAGATGTTTTTCAATCAGTATCAATTAGGACTTTAGTCATAATTCTAATAGAAAATTAATAATAATTATTTATTAAATTCAAATTAAAGCATAATTTATATTTGTGGAAAGCTGAGAATCTCCTCTAAAAACCCTTTTCATTTCATCAATTTTGGGTAAAAAAAAAGTCGTCAGCCACATACCCTACAAATACCCATAATATTGCCACTTTTTGGCCCATCATGATCCTGCACATACCCATGTATGTATGTGTATGTGTATGTGTATGTGTATGTGTATGTGTATGTGTATGTATATGTATATATATATGTTTATTATATATATGTATGTATATACATACATATATGTATCTATATATATATACTATACATATATATACATACCAACACATATATAGAATATATATACACATACAGACATATATACATATATATGCATATATGAGTGTGTTTGTATGTGTATATATATACACACATACACACTCATATATAGACATATATACATATATAATGAAATGTAGGCTGAGAAATAACTGAAAATAGTAAATGAACACACAAATTATTGAATTTGTAAATGGGGTTGTAAGGAATAACCCGTTACCAAAAAAGACCACCATTTAGTTATAACAAATAAAAAGACACTACGTAAATATAACTATTAAATACACGGTTCATGAAAATACCTATAAGTAGAATGTAGAATGCACAGTTACTGGAAACGTAAGCTATGAAGTAAAGAATATATGATACAAAGTATTGAGATTTCAACACAGGTAAAACATTGAACAATAATTAATTACATATTTTACAGTAAATGAAAGAAGTTGTGATGTATTCAACAATGATAGGATATAAATTTCAATAGAGGTAGATCAATTATAGACTTGGGTTTTCAAAAATATGCAAAAAAAGTAACCAAGGGTTTCATGATAATAATTCCTTAGTCACAAGAATATAGAAGTGTGTTTTTAGATAGATGCCGAATAAACCAAGCAATGTTTTCATGAGATTAATTCCTTAAGCACATGTATTTGGAAAAACCCAAGCAAGGGTTTTCAAATATATGGCATATAATCAATGGGCTTGCCGATTTATGCCCATATTCACATGGGTTTTTTTATAAAAAGGTCGAAGCAAATGTATTTGGAAAAAACCAAGCAATGGTTTTTAGATATATGGTGTATAATCAATGGGCTTGCCGATTTATGCCCATACTCACATGGGTTTTTTAAAAAAAGTTCAAACTAGACATATTTGGAAAAAACCAAGCAAGGGTTTTTAGATATATGACGTATAATAAATGGGCTTGCCGATTTATGCCCATATTCACATGGGTTTTTTATAAAAAGGTCAAACCAGACAAAAACATCATTTTATGCAAAAATGTGGTCAAACCCACAAGATTCATCACCATTTCAGGAGACAAAATCATGAAACATGGTGAAAAGGCATTAAAGAGGAATGATTTATTTCATAAACAAGCAATAATAATTTTGTAATCAGCGAATAAACCTTTCACGGATCCTGAAAGATGTAGAAGAAAATGATTAACAAGTACCATTGTTTGCATTTTGAAAGGAGAATGATGTTTGTTGTTACCTCAAAGCATGGAGAGCAACACAAGCGTCCATAACCTTTACATCACTGTGAGAAACTTGCAGCCAGTGTGTGTGGTGAAATGATAACAATGAGTGAAATACCCTAAAAAAAAGCATTAATCATGAGCATATATTAGACCCAAAATGAAGATTAATTGGGGTGTATGCGTTTTGGTGTCCAGTGCTAATTTTTGGCAATTAATGTGTACGTGTGGTTTTTATTGGGCGCCAAAAAAAACCTCTAACATGTTAACGCGAATTAGACCCATTGACTTTTGAGTGGATTTGAATGATAAATTTGTTATAATTGCATGTTAATAGTGACACAATTAGGTAGTTTTTTTAAAAAAAATTGGTGGTTATAGTGGGTGGCAATCAGGACGTTAGGTCATGACGAGCGGACGATACCTCTAAAAGGTGACTTTTTGACCCTTGCGTGCATATCAAACACTCCCGCATTCGCCCGAATTGCCCACAAGCCAAAACAATAGCTATACGCACTTAACTCGCGAGCAAAAAAAACCCATAAAATATTTTGTTGATTTGATGTACGGTTAGAAAATTTTGTTGATTCAATGTACAATTAGCATTCTACGATTGCGCGAAATTAGCCCTGATGGATATTGGGACATCTCCCCTATTTGTTTTCATAGAAATTTTACTTTTTATTCGAATTTTGAATTGTCAAATTAAAGTTAAGCAGTCAACAAGCCAACGTGCCGTTGGAAATTCTAGTTTTTGTTTGTGGTCTTAAACCTCTAAAACAGGGCACCGACATTCACCCACCATAACGAGCCGGTCATTCTCATCAATATTATTACTGTGTCTCTATGACGCTTAAAAGAGACAAAGATAAGATAAGATAAGATAGTTTTTGATAGATCACAAAGATGAAGACAGTTGAGAAATATAATCTGATTTTGAGGATCAGTTCCTTATTTCGTTAATTGGGATGTTATTCAGTAAACCAAGAAACACAGAAAAAGCTTCAACTATCAATTCAATGATTACAAGCACTTCTGGAATAAATCTACTTCTTACACCGTCCGGTTATATGAACTCCTTCAGTGAACGCCATTGATAAGGGCGGTCGAAGCGAAGGTACTAAAAAATTACACGTTATTAAACTTGAAAGATATGAATAAAAAGCTAAAAGATAAAGAAAGAGATTGATGTTAAGGCTAAAAGAAAGATATGGACAACTAATTGAGCTCAAGTCAAATATTGTAAACAGACAAACATATATCTCAATTCCAAGATGGTAACGTGAAGAATTAAAGGAATGGTGTGGAGTGGGCCAACTAATTAGATGATCGATGGATTATTGCAGGCACGTTTAGTGGATTTAAAGCATCCATTGCTCAAAGTCGGTTAGCCCTATCCAGAAAATAATAACCAAGTAAAAATTACGTAAATTAGGTCAAATGAATGCTGTAGTACGTACTTTACTGTACTATAGAGTTTGGAATATTTCAAAATGATTTTTGTTATAATATCTTAAAGAAAAAAATTAAAAATAATATTGAATGTAGATATTTTGAAGTAAAAAATATATATTTTGTAATTTTGACATAATAAATGTTTTTTATTTTAGCATTTATTTTTTAGTATGTTATTGAGATTATTTTAGTTTTTTTATTTGTTTGGTTCTTAATCATGTGTCAATTTTTGTGTTGTTTTGTGTTTTGTATTTTTAGTGTTTTTATGTTCTGTGTGATCCTTTTGTAGTGTTTCCTGTTTACTTTTTTTTTGAATGGTAGTGCAATTGCATTGATGTCTATGTAGACATGCTAACATCTTTTGAACTTACAATTGTTTGAGGTTTGTTTGACATTCAAAACTTGTGCCTATTTTACTTATGTTCATTTTGTAAGTGTTACTCGGCCTAACTTGCCAAATTTCAAATAAGTGTTTTCTTTAACATAGCATATTGCATTATTTGGATTCCTATTCCCTCTTCATTCTTGACCATTGATTTTTGGACTTGAAGTTTTTTTAATTTTTGAATCTCCTCCAATCTTCTACAACATTCCAACATTCAACAACATCTTATGAGTAGTCAACATTATCAATATGAAGCTTTATCCATTTTCAAAGGATGGTTTGTTGTGATTTCTCTTTCCTATTTCTTTTAAGTGTATTTCATTATTTCAAAGAAGTAGTTTCAAATGACTTCCACAATCAAAGACAACTATTCTATATATAATCCCATCAACATCAAATCAAATAACAATTACAATAGAAAAACGATTAGGAAGTTAAATAATCTATGCAAATGTAAATACTTCAAATTACCATGAATCAAGATATAGTTCACCTTATTGGGTCAAGTAGTAGGACCACTTGTTTTTTTCTCAACCATCTTAGTCTTGTATTTCTCCTCTTCATGTTCTTGTCTAATAACCAGTTTTAAAATTAAGGTTATTATTATATATTCTAACCTATTCAACTCTCCCACTAAGTAGAATATCCTAGTAACATTATTTTACAACCTTATACAATGTGCATAATTCTCATCCATTTCATGTCTATATCTTGATATTAATCTTGTTTTTCAATTCTATTTTCTTGAAATAGTTTGGGTTTGAAAAATATATATAAGCTCCACTTTCAACCTTGTACTAATCATAACTAATTAATGACCTAATTATATGATCCACTTCATACCATTCATTAAAAAATATAAATACCACTTTGTTGATAAAAAGTTAGAGACAATTCATAAAACACTCACCAATTATATATAGTATTCTATCAAATCTAATCAAAATTTCCTATAAAATAATTTATTTATTTATTTATAATCTTTATAGGCCTAGTTTCAAATGTTAAAAAATGCAGTCAAACATAGAAAATAAGATAACATGTCTATACAACTGTATACAAGCAATGAAATTTGACTTTAAACATGTTCATATAGGGTATGTACACCGATCTCTGACACAAAAAAGGCACCACTTTTCCATTTTACATGAAATTGCACTTTTGGTGAGTGCTCAATTTGGCACTCATCAAATAAGAAAAGCCAATAAAAAATCCCCAACTTAAGCCTCCTCATTCTATGTTTAGACATTTTGGAGTCCTGTGTTTTTCCTTTGCTCAACTTCGGCTTTCCAAATACAACCCATTTTTTTTCACTTGGAACTTGTGAGTCTTTGTGAGGATGCTACCAAGATGTTGCAAAGGTGAAAAAGGTATGTATTTTTTATTTTTTAGTTTCAAATTTAAATTAAATTGTAGGTTGACTCATTTTTTTAATTAAAAATTCTTTTAATTTCTAGGAAATGAATCTCCACCTCCAGCTATTGAAAATTTTCAATCACCTCCTCATGAAGACCCTCATGAACAAGAACAACTTCAAATTCCTCCCTCAATTCATAGACACCCCATAGGAACACAACAAAATATTCTAGATCAAATAGAAAACAACAAAAAAGAACTTGAAGAATTGATTGCAAGGTTAAATGATACTACTGCAACACACCCTCATAGGAGAGGCTTTACTGAAATCCCTACAATTTATTGTATCTTATATAGGATTAATGAGTGCACAACTTAATTTTTGGTCAAATAAGAGGGAGGATTTAAAAAAAAATTGTGCAAGTAAACTTTCGTATGTGCAAATGAAGAAAGAGAAAATTATCAAAGATAAATTTTGTGCCCTTTTCATAGACCCAAGAACCAATCAACCTTTATTAGTTGCATGTAGGAGGTTCACCATCCATTCGTGTCACCACGAAGGAATAAAAAATAAATTTTGGGATAGGTGGTGGATGGTTTTTGACCAACCTTCGTGCAATAACTATGAGGTCTCATAGTACTTTTTGAGGAAACAATATTGTGATTTTGTCCTTCATAAGATTCCAAATTATTTTGACTATCTAGATTTTCAAGGTAGAGGTGGGGGATCCACACACGTCAGAGTGGGGGAATGATGTAATCCACAGTTGGTACCAAGACTTTTGACTAGACCTATGCTGGAGGATGTGATCATTCCTTTTGTTGTGTAGGAAAGTGCCAAGGTGGACATGTTGAACTCAATTAGCTCACTCACTCAAAGCCTTGTACAGTATGTGAGTCCTCTAGTAGAGCCTGATGTAGGTGATTCTTCTAGGCCTAGATTTCCATCCACTTTTGTGACTCTTGTGATGTTGTTTGCATATATCCTCGTGAGAGTGCTCAGGATGTAGCTACACAAGATACATTGGCTATATAGAAGATGGATATGAAAAATACCTTGTTGAACAAAACATTCTACATTGATACTCAAGTAAATTTCAACAAGTTCATTTAATTTTATTTCTTAAATTTTATTCTGAAATGTAAGAATAACTAAATTAGTAGAATGAATACAATGAAAATTCAAGTTCGAAGTGTTGATGATACATGCACTGTTCTCGTATACCCCTATTTATTTTTGCCATCAAGTATAGAGGTATGTAACCAATATTACAAAAATATTGATTGCATGTGAATGGTTGAACCTTATATGAATAATTATCTCATAACACACTTTGGATGTCAAACAGTTTACTTGTGGACCTTCGACATCAACACCTCACTCTTTTCATCATCAACCAACATTCACTTAGATAACCTTTATTCATTAATGGTATTGTAAAATAATGTTAGGTAGTTTTGGTAATTGAACAACATTTGTTGTTTCATTTTCAAATATTGACATCAAACAGTCCTACTGATGTTCATGGCATAATGGACCATGGAGTTGCTACAAAAATTAAAAAAATTGATCCTTTGATTGAGGTATGTGACATATTCGTAAATTTTACATTATATTTGATCTTTTATTGAAAATTTTAATGATACTTATATGCAGTTTAATTGGTATCCTAATTCTTACTACAAGGGCTTGTCACTCTAGATCATCAATGTGTCATTTCTACATATGAGCATGTTGATTATTTACTTGTTGTAAGTAATTATTCTATAATATGTCATTCCATAATTCTATTTCTATATATTGACATCTATAATTTTTATTATATCAATTAGAACTCCAAAGAACCAAAGAGAGGAGGGTGAGTGAGCACATTTGAAAGACAATAACATCAAATGAATCTCCATCTAGTTGATAGGCAAAGGAAACTCATGGTCTATTTCCTTCCCCTAGTGAGAAATGACTATGCATTAGGGTCATTTCTAATGGAAAGCCTTGTTGATCACAAAACAAAACAACTTCATAGTGAATTCAATCAAAGAGAAATTTAGTAATAATGATAGGAAGTTTGGGATGTCTCCTTAATAGTCTTAAAAAATCAAATACAATGAATGAAAAATGTATATAAATGTAGACTTTATTAAAAATTATTTAACATATGATAGTGTTAGGAACTTGACTCCCCATTGTTACATTCCTGTTACAAATCATAACAGTACATATGCCATTAGCCTACAACAATCGACATTCCCTATGTGCAACAAACAGTTCTATTTCCTATCTTCACTCTCGACTCTCTACATACTTAGCCTCCTATCGATTGTTTAATTTTTTTATAGAATTCTCTAAAACCTCGACCAAACCCAGACTTGGTGATCAACCACATACAAATAGCAATTGTGATCGAGCATCTCCAAACTGACACCACAACGGTTGCATCTCAACTGTCAATAGTAGTTAACCAACCAAAAGTGTAATCTACCCATAACTTTGACTACACATATTTTGTACCCAAATGATGATATGAAATAAAAATGACACATATTTTCTATCCCAACGATTATAGGAAATAACAATGACAAAAACAACCAGAACTATCCATCTTCTAACAAAACCAAAGGAGTTTTATTTCCTCTAACTAGTCTATCGAACCAACAAATAAAAAAAGACTAAAATGAACAAAAAGGAAATGAAAGTGGAAGATGATTCCCATGCATTAGACTCCTTGGGAAGTTAAGATTCATGATCCCTTGCTCATGAGGTCTACAACTGAATGAACCTTCTGATTGATCTCATCCTCTATGAGCCAAGAAGCATCTTCAATGGGAAAACTACTCCACCTGAAGAGATACTTAAAGCACTCATGCTTACAGGTCTTCTTCAGTAACTGCTTGTCTAGAATGCATTCTATCTTCTATAGAGCAGAGACCATTTTGGATTGTTCTTCAAGAGATGAAATTGTTGTGTCAATTCCATCTACTTCTATATCCCCCTTATATGGATACAAACTTTCCATGTTGAAAATAGGAGATATATTCGAATATACAGGTAGGGAAATCTCACATGCATTGGCAAAGAACTTCCTAAGTATTTAGCACGGGCCAATATTTTTCATCTTAAGTTTACTATATGTTCTGGTAGGAAATCTCTCCTTCTGAAGGTGAACCAATACAAGGTATCTAATATGAAACTGCAATTGCCTCTACTTTTGATCAGCATACTTTTTGTATTATAGATTGCTAGCTTCTATGTTTTGCTTCATCCTTTCTTGAATGTCATGAATGACTTTATAAAAATCCTCTCCATCTATACTCCTCTTCTCCATTCCAACAAGATCTCTAATTTTAAACACACCCCTTGGGTGCATGCCATACATCACATAGAAAGCACTAAAACCTGTACTTTTATTTGGAGAATCATTATAGAAAAATTTAGGTTGTGCCAACATTAAATCCCAATTCCTGAGTGAACCACCAACCAAACACCTTAACAGATTACCAAAACTTCTATTCACAATCTCATTTTGACCATCCATTTGTGGATGATAAGCATAACCAAAGTTCATATTTGTGCCCAATTTCTTCCATAGGGTTCTCCAAAAATGACCCACAAACTTAGTATCCCTATCATAAATTATGCTTCTTGGAATACCATTCAACCTCACAACTTCTTTAAACAAAAAAATAGCAATTTTGGTGGCATCACTAGTCTTTTTACAAGGTATGAAATGCACCATTTTCAAAAATATATCTACCACAACAAATATTGAATCATTTTCCCTTTATTTACGAGGAAAACCCAAAACCAAATCCATACTCATTGATTCCCAAGGCTTGATTGGAACTAGTAATGGCTAATAAAGCCTAGTAATCTAACTTTTTCCTTTAGCATGTTAAAAAATTCTACACCTTTCCACATTCTTGTTCACATCTGCTTGCATATTTGATCAATAATATTGAGTTTTCAATTGTAGATAAGTCTTATCCTGTCCAAAGTGACCATCAAGACTACCACAATGCTTTTCCTGCAACAAATTATCTCTCATGGAGCCTCTAGGGATACATAACTTGTTCCCTTTGGACAAAAAACCTTCATGAATCATGTAATCTATCCATGACTCTCTGCTCCTAAAAATAGGATCATGGTAGGATTCAAATTCCTCTTTAAAATATGCATCCTCTACATACAATGCCTTCAAACTTTCAAACCCCATACTATTAGTTTGTATTTGAAATAACAAAAAATTCTTCCTACTTAGAGCATCAAAAACTTTATTTACTTGGCCACTCTTATGTTTCAAAACAAAATTTTATAACTTTGAAGATACTAAAGCCACTTGGCATGTCTTTGATTCAATTTTTGTTGGCTATTAATAAATTGCAAAGCATGGCTATCTGTATACACAATGAATTCCTTAGGTAGTAAATAATGTCTCCATTTTTTTAGAGCTTGAACCAAACCATAGAATTCCAAATCATAAGAAGAATACTTCTTCTTTGCATCATTTAACTTCTCACTAAAGTATGCTACTAGTCTACCTTCTTGACTTAAGATTTCCCCAATAGCCAACCCACTAGCATCACACTCCACTTGAAACACCTTGTCAAAATAAGGAAAAGCAAGAATGGGCTACTCACTTACCTTCTTTTTAAGAAATCTGAAATTTTCTTTAGCCTCCTTACTCCAAACAAATGGTCTTTTATTCCCCTTAATAGTCTCCAATATAGGTGCCACTACATGAATGAGATTTCTTATAAAATTTCTATAAAAACTAGAAAGACCATGAAAACTTCTTACCTCCATTACACTTCTTGTTGTTGGCCAATCAAGTATGGTATGAAACTTCTCATTATCCATCTTCATCCCATCTTTGGACACCACTAAGCCCAATTAAACCACCTTAGTCTACATAAACAAAGAATTTTTTAGATTGATTTGTAATTTCTCTCCATGTAGCCTCCTCAAAACTTGCCTCAAATGTTCTATATGCTCCTCATTGGACTTTCTAAACACCAAAATTTCATCCAAATATATAATCAAAAATTTACCAAGGAATGGTTTCAAAACCTCATTCATTAGTCTCATAAAATTACTAGGGGCATTGGACAATCCAAAAGGCATAACTATCCATTCATACAACCCATCACTAGTCTTAAAAATTGTCTTCCATTCATCCCCCATTCTAATTCTTATTTGATGATAGCCACTTTTCAAATCTATCTTATAAAAATGCATGGATTCACTTAAACAATCCATTACATCTTCAATTCTATGAATGGGAAACCTATATCTTATAGTAATTTTGTTAATAGCCCTTAAATCAGTACACATATACCATTCCCCTCCTTTCTTTGGCACTAGAACTATGGGAATAATACAAGGACTTAGGATTTCCCTTATCAAACCCTTCTTCAAGAGGTCCTCCACTTGCTTCATTATCTCCTCATTTTGCATAGGTGTTAACCTATAGGAAGCCTTGTTTGCAAGGATAGCTCCTGGAATCAAATCCATACGATGGTTGATTCTTCTCATAGTAGGAAATTCATTAGGAAATTTTGATGCAACAATATCCATATTATCATTCAAAATATCTTTTACTTCAATAAGAAAATCATCAAGTCTTATAGAAGTCATTACACATCTAGGTTTAAGAATCAAAGCAAACCCTACTTCCTCTTCTTTCAAATCTTAATGAAATTCCTTACCACTTACCACCATTACCTTACTACTACTACAACTACTGCTATTATCCTCTTCTTTCTCTCTTATGGGAAGCAAGGTATGCTTCTCTTCATCCTTTCCAATGGTATACGTGATCTCCCTTCCATCATGCACCACTTTCTTGTCAAATTTCCACAGTCTTCCAAGCAAAAAAAGACACACATCCATAGGCATTACATCACATAAAACAAGTTATCTTTATAACTCCCAATATGAAAATCAACATAGGCCTACTCACTAACCAATATTTGATGACCTTTTTGTAACCAAGAGACCTTGTACGGAGAGGGGTGTTCAATCCTTTTCAGATTTAACATTTCTACCATCTCAATTGCGACAATATTATTTGTGCTACCACTATCTATAATGAGTTTACAACATTTACCATGTGACTTACACTTGGTTTTGAAAAATTCTCTCCTTTGAATTGGATCTTGAATTTCTTTTTGTGGCTTCAAAAACACCCTCTTGAGAAATAAGGATTCACCTCATTCTGGTTCATCCTTGTGGTGTACTGGTGACCCCACACTCTCTTGATCATCATGCACAATCTGATTACTCCTCTCAAATTTTGTGTGTCCTCCTTGAGATGATTTAGAGCATTCCCAACTCTTGTGCCCATATTGGATGCACTTAAAACATTTTCCATCAAATCCTCTACCTCTACCTTGTGAGCCACCCTTTCCATAAGACGTTCCCCCTTTTCTTTGATAACCACTTCTATCATTATTGGTTGTCCCACTTGAACTTCCAACCTCTTCTACTTGATGATGATGCTTCCCCCTACTTGTTTGTTGGCCCCTTCCTCTAAAACCTCTTCCTCTCTTCTTCTCTTGCTACCTTTGCTTCCTTTGCAACTTCTCTTCTGCTTGTAGGGAAAGTTGATAAGCCTCTTCTAGGCTTCTAGGGGACATAAGGCTTATTTCATCTTGTAAACTATACTTGAGACCATTCACATATCATTCTATTTTCTCCTTATCTTCCTCACCGTCCCTTGATTTTATTACCACTTGTAGAATTCCTTTGTATATTCATTCACAGGCATTTCTTTTAGCTTCAAATTCTACAATCTCTTAAAGAGATTGGTTTGATAATCACTTAAAAGGAATTTGGCCTTCAACTTGGCCACCATGCAATCCCAAGAGTTGATATTCTCCTTATTCTTCCTTCTTCTCTCAATCTAGACAAAGTCCCACCATATGGAACCATGTCCCTTCAATCTAGTATAGGAAAACTTCACTCTCCTTTCCTCTTTCACACCCTCATATTCAAAATACTTTTCCAATTCGTTGAACCAATTGATCAAATCTTCACCATCGAGGCTTCTTGCATAAGTTGGCACCTCTATTTTTTGTTTAGAACCCACATTCATGACTTTCCTCAACATTATTTCCTCAAATCCTTCTTGTTTCTCCCCCTGTCCTTGCTCATTCTCTTATCTCTGTTGTTCTTCCTCCTCATCACTTGCACCCTCCTCCGAGGTCTCTCTTCTATTTGCTCTCTCTAGGTCTTCCATTCTTGGAATCAGATGTTGCATCATCTCATGAACTCCCTCACCATAGTATCTTCTTCCTTTACCTCAAGCTCCTCTTCCCATTCTCCTTGGAGGCATTCTGACTACTCACCAATGCCCAATCACTTCTAGATCTGATACCAAATGATTGCAAGCCTTGTTGATCACAGAACAAATAAACTTCATAGCGAATTCAATCAAAGATAAATTCAACACTATAGGAATTTTGGGATGTCTCCTTAGTAGTATTAAAGAGTCAAATACAATGAATGATAGAAGTATATAAATGTAGATGATATTAACAATTATTTTACATAGGACAATTTTATGAACCTAACTCCCCACTGTTACATTCATGTTACAAATCATGATAGTACATGACATTTGCCTACAATAGTTGAACTTCCCTATGTGCAACAAATAGTTCTATTTCCTTTCTTCACTCCTGACTCTCTACATACTCGGCCTATTGTCAATTGTTTTCTTCTTTTTTTCAGACTTCTCTAAAACCCTAACCAAACCCAAACTTTGTGATTGACCACATACAAATAGCAACTACAATCAAGAATCTCTAAACCAAAACCACAACGGTTGCATCCCAACTGTTGATGGGAGTTAACCAACTGAAAGTGTAATCTACCCATAACTTCAACTACATAGATCTCATATCCCAATGATGACAGGAGATAAGAACGACACATATTTTTTGTCCCAATGATGACAGGAAATAACAATGACAAAAACAGCACAAAATATCCATCTTATAAGAAAACTAAAGGAGTTTTATTGCCTCCAACTAGTATGTCTAACTAACAGCTAAATAAAAGACCAAAATAAACAAAGAGCAAAAAGGAAATGAAAGGGAAAGATGATGCCCCTGCATCACTTTTTTTTATGCCTATGTAGCATTTTGTAACACTTGTTTTTTACTATGGACATGTGACATTTTATGCCCATATGGATTTTTTGCAAGCCTATATAACTTTATTGGATATATTGTATACTTTTATCGACATATAATGGTGTATGGCCTTATGGATTTTTGGTTCATGCAAATCTTATTTTACCATTATTATCCATATTTCCACTATAAATGATGAATTTAATAAATGAATAATTAGACAAATTTTATTGTTAGATGCACTTTAGGTGGGAAGGTATGCCAAGTTATCATTGATGGAGGTAGTTGTGAGAATATGGTTTCTAAAGAAATGGTAGAAAAAATTAATATAAACTGTTAAAAACATCCTCATCCCTACCAAATTGAATTGTTTAAAAAGGGAATGTCAAGTTATCATTGATGGAGATAGCTGTGAGAATATGGTTTTGAGAGAAATGGTAGAAAAGGGTATGTGTAGGATCATGATGGGCCAAAAAGTGGCAATATTATGGGTATTTGTAGGGTATGTGGCTGACAATTTTCTTTTAACCCAAAATTAATGAAATGAAAAGGGTTTTTAGAGGAGATTATCGTCTTTCCACCAATATAAATTATGCTTTACTTTGAATTTAATAAATAATTATTATTCATTTTCTATTAGAATTATGACTAAAGTCCTAATCGATAGGCTGATTGAAAATCATGTATAGCTTTCAAACGGTATCACATTTTTTGAATCCAAAACATGCGTCAAATTCTAAGCTTCACATGCTATAGGATTAACAAAAGAAAAATTCAATTTCATGAATTTCTGACCAAGTTAAGGTGGTCAGACATACGATTTTTTATATTTTTTAAAAGTTGTACGATAAAAAAATCATAATTAATTATTTACTTGAAAAAAAATTACAAAAAAATATGCATCACATCCCAACATGAGTCCTTTACTTATATATAAAATATTATAAAAAAAATTATCATTTTATTATGGTTAGGGTGGTCAGACAAACACCTACTTATTTTTTCCCTGAAATTGAAGTACTCCTGCATTGAAATTTCAAATTTTCACCAAATAGATTTTTTTAAAAATAAACCTAGTAGTTTAGAAACTACATTCAATTTGCTAGAGATTCTATTCTTACATATTTTTGAAATAATATAGATAACTTATTCAACTATTTATGTCAAGTTTCCTAACACTGATTTTTTTGAATTTTTTGCCACTTAAGGGCCTATTTTTTCCATGATGATCTTGCACATACCCAAAAACTTAATTTACACTATTAAAAACATTCCCATCCCTACCACATTGCATGGTTTAAAAAGGGAAATAAAGTCACAATTGATAAAGATATTTAATTAATTTTAGGATAGGAAAGACCTATAAGAATGAGATATGGTGTGATGCCATTCCAATGAATGCTTGTCATGTATTATTGAGAAGACCATGGTAGTATGATAGGAAAGTTATGCATGATGGAGAGAAAAACACACACCTGTTGGAAGGATGGATCTAAATTATTTTTTTTACCCACTAAGGATGAAGGAAAAGGTGAGACCAAGCTATCTAAAAGAGAACTTGTCAAAGAAATGAAGGTAGCAAGGTGCTTTGATGCAATAGTAGTGCAAAGACGAGAAGAGGAAGGCATTTCAATACCAACAAAAGAAACAAAAGTATTAGGAGACTTTGTTGATGTTGTGTCTAATAATTACTTGATGTTCTTCCATAAAAAAGAGATATTCAACATCATATTGATATGATTCTAGGAGTGACTCTACCTAATCAAGAAGCTTATAGGATGAATCCAACACAATATGCAAAGTTGAATAAACAAGTGAGAAAACTTATAAGAAAAGGTGTGGTGAGAGAGAGCATGAGCCCATGTGTTGTACCTACATTTTTAACCCCAAAGAAGGATGACACGTGGAGGATGTGCATAGATAGAAGAGTAATTAATAATATTACCATCAAGTGTCAATTTCATATACCTCTTATAGAGGACATGATGTGCATGGAGCAAATATTTTAGCAAGATCAACCTATGAAACTTGGTTATCACCAAATTTGAATCTAAGAAGGGGATGAGTGGAAGACAACCTTCAAAACTAGAGATGGTTTATATGAGTGGATGGTTATATCATTTGGGTTATCTAATGCACCTAGTACTTTTATGAGGCTAATGAAAATTGTACTATGATCTCACATTGGTAAGTTTGTAGTAGTTTATTTTGATGAGATTTTGGTTTTTAGTAAAAGAAAAGAAAAGCACCTACAACACTTTAGGATCATCTTGGGTGTGTTGAGGAAGGAGATACTCTATGAAAGTTTGAAGAAGTTCAAGTTCTTGTAGGATAGTTTAGTTATTTTGGGTTTTTTAATTTATGTAGATGGTGTCAAAATGAATGCAGAAAAGGCCAAGGAAATTCTAGAATAGCCTAGTCCAAGAATCATAACAGAGGTAATAATTTTTCATGGTTTTTTCATTTTCTATTGAAAGTTAATTCAAAATTTTATTAGTATTATAGCACCTATAACAGATTGCACCAAAGGAAGGAAATTTGTGTGGACTAAGGAAGCTGAGGAGAGTTTCAAGTAGTTGAAGAAGAAGGTAGCAGAAGATCCTATATTAGCACTAACAAATTTTGATAAGGTATTTGAAGTGGAATGTGATGCCTTCCATGTGGGAAGAGGTGTTTTACTTAGCCAAATAGGTAAACCTATAGCCTTTTTTAGTGAAAATTTGAATGAGGTGAGAAAGAATTATTCTACCTATAATGTGGAATTTTATGCAATTGTTCAAGGCTTGAGACATTGGAGGTATTATCTAGTTCCCAAGTTTTTTTTGTTGTATATAGACTATATTGCATTGAGATACTTGAACACACAAAAAAAAAAGAATAGTAGGCATGCTAAATGGGTCTCTTTCTTATAGGGCTACATCTTTTTTTTGAAGCATAAGTTGGAAAACAATACCAAGTTGCAGATGCATTGAGTAGGTGTGTTGTACTTTTGACCACAATGGAAACTAAAGTAATTGGTTTGATGTAATAAATACTTTATATGAATTTAATGATAATTTTTTGGAGATTGTGGAACAACTGAAAGCTCCAACAACTAGTAGCTTGGATCACCTCAGGGGTGAAAATTTTATGCAAGATGGTTATCTCTTTAAAGGGAAACAATTATGCATACCAATTGGCTCTATGAGAGAAAATATTATCAAAGAACTTCATAGTAGTGTGTTTGCTGGACATTTTGGAAAGGATAAGCCAATATCCCTAATAGAAGACAAATACTACTGGACAAATATGAAAAGGCGCATAACTAATTATGTAACAAGGTGTATACTATATCAAGTTGCTAAAGGACATTCACAAAATATAGGGTTGTATATGCCATTACTAGTACCCATAGAACCATGGATAGATTTGAGCATGGACTTTGTGTTGGGGCTTCCAAACACCCAAGGAGGTAATGATTCCATTTTAGTGGTTTTTGATAGATTCTTTAAGATGGTTCATTCCATTTCCTATAAGAAAACTAATGATGCAATGAGGGTAGCAAAAATATTTTTGTAGAAGTTGTTAGGTTGCATGGTATTCCAAAGACTATTACATCTGATAGGGATACCAAATTTTTTAGTCATTTTTGGAGGATTTTATGGAAGAATATGGAGACCAAGTTAAAGTTTAACAATTCCTATCATCCTCAAATGGATGTTAAAATAGAGGTATTTAATAAAAGTTTTGGAAATATATTAAGGTGCTTTGTTGGAGAGAAGCCCAAACAATGGGACTTGGCATTGCCCCAAGTAGAATTTCCCTACAATAGTTTAGTAAATAAATCAATAAGTAAATCATCTTTCCAAATTATATATGGTAGGAATCCTACGGGTTTTTTAGATTTGGATCAGTTACTAATGAGAGATAGAATTAGTGATGGGGTAAGTACAAAAATATGGGGGGCCAAAAATGGGACTTAACTGGCCACTTTCTTTTTTAATCAGGAAATACTGACCTTGAATATGAAATTGGTGATAGTTACACTCAAAATTTTGAGATGCAACGAAAACAAGGATCATAGTGCTCTGAGTCTACTTTCTAAACTACTAGTTTCTTTTTAAAATGGTTGAGATTAAGGTGTTTAAAAGAGTGGACCAAATAAATTGGTGTTTTTTTGTCAAAAAAACATAGCATAGCAACTTTTGTGGGTACCTAGAATAGTGAACTTTTTTTTAATATTTTTAAAATTTCTTTTGTGAGAAATTAGCTAATAGTATGTAGTTTATGCTAGATTCTTTTGATAATTTTTTAATTAATATTTTATTTTTTACTAATTTTCAAAGTGGACACTTCCTGAAAAATAGAATTTTGGTCATGCCACCTGGTGCAAGGGCACCATAGGTTTTCATGCCTCCAAGAGGGGTAAGAAGTTAATGTTTTGTTTTGTTTGAGTTCTTAGTATGTAATAAGTTCTAAGAAGACCATTTTAAATGTGTTAGAATCTAGATTGATTCTTAGGATATAAGGTGTTTTCAAATTGTTAAAAGTGTCAAAGTTGTTGAATGTTATCAAAACAACTTATGCTTTTGTTGTCAAGTGGAATATGAACAATTGCAAGTGGAATATTTGTTATGAACCATTTTGAATTTGATGGAAATTCCTTAAAAATGATTTGTAAGGTTGAAGACAAGTTTGAGTGTGGTTAGAGGTTGAAATTGTGAAGTTGGAGCAATAAAATTGCTTTGTTTTCTACAAATCTAAATGTTGCATCATTGTTCTTTGATGTAGTATGGTGTTTATGGCCATATTTTGATTCCAAATCAATTGTAGATGGATATAATTAAATATTATTTTTTTTGCACTTGGTCTCATATATTTTCAATAATATTTGAGCATTTTAGAGTCATTCTTTCCAAACGAGTTGAAACCTTAGACAAGGTAACTTGGGAGTAAGAAAAATGGATATCTCTCCATTCCACCGATGAAAACCCCTCAAACTTGCTGGAATGGCCTGTAATAACATGTATTTTGATTCCTCAAAGTTACAAGATCATGGGAGAAGGTTTGCATGTGTTTTGATGATGCCCTAGGTTAGATTTCTTTATATTTTAGGTCTAATTGGTAGAAGAGTCCATTTTTGAAAGGTTTCATACAAAGTAGCCTACCTTGGTTCTAAAGTATGTTGTATAAAGCCCAAATGGGTGTCTTAATCTACATCTACAATCTAGTTTTGATGTCTATAATGAAATTTATGTATAAAAAAAAACTCAATTTGTTTCCCCACCTTCAAGGCTTAGAGAAGTAGGACAGTCAAAATTAGGGCATGGGTGGGTGCATGAAGTTGGGTACCAATTTTGTGGCCACTTTTCAAAAAAAAATTTAAAAACACGCTCGTGTTATAACATGAGCGCGTTATAATGTGCTTGCATTATTTCACATTAAAAACAAAGAAAAAATTGAAATTATTTTCCTTGGGATACCAACCCAAAGGCTTGGAGGGCATACCCAACAAGGCCAGAGACGTGTTTTTGCAAATTCTACAATTTTTCAATAATCGAGTATGTGCTCACCATCAAGATTGCATCTAGTTCAATATTGACAAAATCGAACACTTGGGTAATGTTAAGTTCTCTATTAGCTATCAAACAATGTATTTTTTTTACTTTTTGACAATGTTAAGCCTTCCATCCATAATTTATTTTGTTTGTATGTCTGTTTTTTGCTAAAAAGTAGTGTTTGGTGTTTTTTTTGTTATAAATTAACCATTCATCAAAATTTCAAATAAATTACATTTTTAGAAACTAGACTCCATTATACAAATTTTAAAAAAATCAATTATTTTCCAAAATTTGTAAGGGGAGCACGGCCAAAATTCTACTTTTTAGGAAGTTCCCACTTAGAAAATTAGTAAAAAATCAAATATTCATTAAAAAATTATCAAAAAAATTGTACATCAACTAGATGTTGTTAGCTAACTTTTGAACATATCAATTTTAAAAATACTACAAAAAATTTCATCATGCTCAGGGTACAAGAGTTGCTATGTTATGTTTGTCTGACAAAAACAACACCAATTTGTGTACATCCTTATTTTGAACCCCTTAATCTCAACTATTTTCAAAATAAATTAGTAGTTTAGAAAGTAGACTCAAAGAAATTCGATCCTTGTTTTTGTTCCATCTCAAAATTTGGAGTGTAACTATCCTCAATTTCATGTCCAATGTCAGCATTTCTTGATTTTAGAAAAAAAGTGGCCACTTAAGCCCCCCTTTTAGGAACCATCGTGGTGCACTTACCCACCTATTCATACAAAATAACCCCCCCTCATTATTGGATATGATAAATAAGAGAAAAAATATTATCTTAATCTATGTTTATAACTATGGTTTCAAGTCTTTCTTGAAAGTTGTGTCAAGATTTGTCATTTTGGAGTATTATTGGGAATTAGGTCTATTTTTAAGGGAATGCCTAGTAGTTTAGGAAACCTGAGTTCTTGTGAGACATTGTTGGTCTGTACATGTTATTTTAACTTTTTTTAAGATGTTTCAAGTGTTGGATAAAGGGTTTGAAGCACTGGTGCATTATTGGAATTTTGTGGCCTTGAAGGAGCATTAGTCCATTTTTTGTGAAATATGGTATCAATTGCCTAAGTTCCACCCCTACTCTACATCACTACCCCTAAAAAATTTGGAAACTAATTGAATTTTTTTAATTTGTGTAGAATGGAGTCTAGTTTCTAAAAATGTAATTTATTTGAAATTTTGATGAACAATTAATTTATAATGCAGAAAACACCAAACACTAGTTTTAGCTAAAAAAGAGACACACAAACAAAATAAATTATAGATCAAAGGCTTAAAACTGTCAAAAAGTGAAAAAAATTACATCGTTAGATAGCTAAGTGAGAGCCTAACATTACCTAAGTGTTTGATTTGTTCAACTTTAAAACACATGCAATCTTGACGATGAGCACAAACCTAATTGTGTGAAATATTGTAGAATTTGCTCAAACATGTCTTTGGGAAATTGAAAGTCCCTCCAAGCCTCTGGGTTGGTATTCCAAGGTAAATACCAATCCCAAGTCTTGGGGATTCCCAAAGCAAGATATAATGTGAGTGCATTATAATGCACTCATGTTATTTCTTAGTTTTGACATGGTTTTTGTGTTTGTGCAAGACATGTCTAGCAAGACATAACACGAGCATGTTATCATGTGCTCACATTATGTCTTGCTTTGTGTTAAATGCTACTCTAATGAATGTATGTTTATATATTTGTATTTTTGTATGTGTGTATGCTTGTATGTATGTATGTATGTATGTATGTATGCCTATATGTATGTATGTAAGATTGTATGTGCATATGTATGCATGCTTGTATGTATGTATGTCTTCTTATATTTATGTATTTCTTTACAAGGAGGGAGAATTTTAAGAGAGAGAGAGAGAGAGAGAGAGTTCTCTAGGTAGGGTGGGAGAGAGGGAGGGAGAGACCTCAGAGATAGAGAGGTAGAGAGGTAGTGAGAGAGAATTTAGAGAGAAGGGGGGTGGAAGGGAGAGACCTAAGAGAGAGAGTGGGAGAGAAAGGGTTGGAGTGAGAGGGACTTAGCTAGGTAGGGTTGGAGGGATAGAGGGAGGGAGAGAGAGAGATAAAGATTGGGTTGGAGAGCTAAGAGAACTAAGATAGAGAGAGAAGGGGGGAGAGAGAGAGGGAGAGAAAGAGAGAGTTATGTAGGTAGGGTGCTAGAGGGAGAGACTTGAGAGTGTGAGGGGGTGAGAGGGAGAGACTTGAGAGATAGGTATTGAGAGGGAGTGTGAGAGAGAGGGAGTGGGACAAAGAGGGAGTGAGAGAGTGGGATTCTGAGAGTGAGAGACCTGAGAGGGAGAGATTGTGGGAGGGAGTGACTTGAGAGATAAGGGGCTAGAGAGAGAGGGACTTATCTAGGTAGGGTTAGAGGAATAGATAGAGAGAGAGGGGAGAGAGAGAGAGAGACTTACCTAGGTAGGGTGCTAGAGGGAGAGACCTGAGAGAGAGGGGGTTGGGATGGAGATACATGAGAGATAGGGAGAGAGGAGTGATGGAGAGGTAGTGGGAGGGAGATCGATAGAGAGAGAGAGAGGGAGTGAGAGAGTGGTAGGGATTGATTGAGCGAGAGGTACATAGAAAGAGGGGGAGGGTAGATAGAGACAATTATAAATGATAGGAGAGAGGGAGGGAGAGAGAGGTGAGATTTAAAGAGAGAGAGAGGGATAGGGGTTGAGGGTATAGGGTTGAGGGATTAGGTTTGAGGACCTATAGGGCTGATGGTATAGGGTTGAGGGATTAGGGTTGAGGTAGAGGGTATTGGGTTGGGGGTAGAGGGTAGAAGGTTTAAGGTTTTAGGATTTAAGGGTTTATGGTTGAGGGTAGAGGGTTTAAGGATTGAGGGTTGAGGGATTAAGGGTTGATGGTTAATAATTGTGTGTTGAGGTTTTATGTATAGTGTAGAGGGTAGAGGGTTTAATGGTTTAGGGTTTAAGGGTTGAATGTTGAGGGTAGAGGATTGAGGGTATAGGGTTGAGGGATTAGAGTTGAGGGTCCAATGTATAGGATAGAGGGTATATGGGTTGAGGAATTAGGGTTAAGGATTGAGGATTCAGGGTAGAGGGTAGAGGGTAGAGGGTTGAGGGTTTAAGGGTTGAGGGTAGAGGATTGAGGGTATAGGGTTGAGGGTCTAATGTATAGGGTAGAGGGTATAGGGGTTGAGGAATTAGGATTAAGGATTAAGGACTGAGGGTAGAGGCTTCAAGGTTGAGGGTTTAAGGGTTGAGGGTTGAGGGATTAGGGTAAAGAGTTTAATTTTGTTTCATGGTTTAAGGGTTGAGGGTATAGGGTATATGATTAATGGTAGAGGGTAGAGGTTTTAAGGGTTGAGGGTCCAAGGGTTAAGGTTTTAGGGTTTAATGTTAAGGATAGAGGGGAAGGAGATAGAGGGAGTGAGAGAGAGAGATACCTAAGAGAGGGAGATGGGGTAGGAGAGAGAGACTTGAGAGAGGGAGAGGGAGATAGATAAATGGTAGAGGGTTAAGGGTAGAGGGTAGAGGATTTAAGGGTAGAGTTGAGAGGGGAAAGAGATAGGAGTGAGAGAGAGAAAGAGACATAAGAGAAGGAGAGGGGGTAGGAGGGAGAGAATTAAGAGAGAGAAAAGGAGAGAGATGGAGGGAGTGGGAGAGAGATAGAGGGTAGAGGGTTAAGGGTATAGGGTAGAGGGTTTAAGGGTAGTGGGGAGAGAGATAGAGGGAGTGAGAGAGAGAGAAATAGACCTGAGAGAGGGAGAGGGGGTAGGAGGGAGATACTTAAGGGAGAGGGAGGGAGTGGGAGAAAGATAGAGGGTTAAGGGTGTAGGGGAGAGGGGAGAGAGATATGAGTGAGTAGGTGAGAGAGAGACTTGAGAGAGGGAGAGGGGAGAGAGATAGAGGGAGTGTGTGTGATAGAGAGAGGAGGGAGTGGGAGAGATATGGATAGTAGAGGGTTAAGTGTAGAGGGGAGAGAGATAGGAGTGAGTGAGTGAGAAAGAGAGAGAGACTTGAGAGAGGGAGAGGGGGTAGGAGGGAGAGACTTGAGAGAGAGATGGAGGGAGTGGGAGAGAGATAGAGGGTTAAGGGTAGAGGGGAGAGAGATCGAACTAAGTGAGTGAGAGAGGGAGAGACCTAAGAGAGGGAGAGGGGGTAGGAGGGAGATACTTGAGAGAGAGGGAGAGGTTTGGACAGAGATAGAGGGAGTGAGTGATATAGAGAGAGATAAATGGAGTGAGAGAGAGTAAGTGGGAGAGAGAGACCTAAGAGAGGGAGAGAGAGAGAGGGAGAGAGTGGGAGGGAGAGATTGGGAGAGAGGGGGGAGACCTAAGAGAGAGTGAGAGAGAGAAAATAGGGTTTAGGGTTTAAGGTTTAAGGGGTTTGGGTTTAAGGCATAGTGTATAGGGTTGAGGGATAAGTGAGAGACCTAGATGGCTAAGGGGGATGGATGGCTAAGGATAGAGAGAGAAAAGAAACCTATAAAAAAGTCAACTTTCTCATAAGACGGGCATGTTTTGAACTAGTTGAGATGTAGTTTTTTTAGCAAGACATAATGTGGGCCCATTTTTTCTTACTCGAAAAATGGTAAAAAAATAAATATACTCAAGATCTCTAGGCCCACATTTTGCATATTCTCTTGGTTATGTGTGTGTTTTGACTAAAAGAATCTTTTTGATGCTTTTGTGAAATGTGTATGCAATTTTTTCACATTCCACCACCTTTTTATGATCTTTCCACCACCTTTGCATGAAATAGAAGAGTTTTCACATTGACAGGTATATAACATCAATTCAAGTCTCAATTCCATTCAAGAGTTATATACAATTGAAGTTTGGAGGGAAATAGAGCTTTTGAATAACTCAAATTGTTGAGGATTTTAAAGGCTACTTAATTGGGTAGAGATCCTCCATTCGAATCTTTGAATTTTAGGTATGTGAAGTCTTTACACATTTTCTTTATATTTTATTTCATTCTATTTTGACTTTCTTTGATTTTGTTATTTTACATATTCCATGTTCATCATTGTTTGTTTGTCATTATAACCTTAGCTTGTCAATGCACATTTTAAATTTCACAATTCCTTATACTTTCCAATTAATTTTTTAAACCGCATCTCTTTTAGGAATTTTGTTAAACAATTGACTTACCTTATGTATGCTTCTACATTTTTTATACACATATATATGACAGAAGTTATAAGTATGTAAAATAATACATAATTTCGCAATCCTTTTCTATGGACGTGCATACCCCTCTCCAAAGCTTTCATTTTGGTATAGGCATGGGGGATGTTGGAAAATGTAGTGGAATTTGGTTTTACACCTAGAAATTGCATATGCTTGAAAATTTCTAAAGCCTTTTCAACAAATCCATTTTGTGCATATCCTGCAATCATTCTAGTCCACGAGGACATATCTCATTGAGGTATTTTATCAAACAGTTCTACCAAGTAGTTGATTGCCTTGTCTATGCTACCAAATTTTCCATACAAGTCTATCATGTTAGAACACAATGATCTATTGAGAAGGGGGTGAATCAATAGATATTAAAAAAATTAGTCATTAAAGACTTTTTAAAATTCAACCTTAAACTCAGATGTGTAGATTGAAATGTTTGTTATAAAGTTTAGGGCTGCAACCCAAGGAAGCTTCAACTCCCTAATTTAGAAGCTACAACTTCAAGGATGCTACTACACCCTATTTTAGGAGCTAAAAATCCAAGGAGACTACAATAACCTAGTATGAGATACAACTTAGTTCAATGAGGCTACAACCTCAACAAAATTACAATTTCATATGTGCATATAATTAAGTTCTACTCAACCTAAAAATACACCATTACATTTAATGAATTGTTGCACACCCTGCAACTTACACTACTACTGCTAAAGCTACACTCTTAGCAACACTCCCTTGAATACAAAACCTAGATGATAGTCTATGTTGCGTCTATGTTACACACATATGTGAATTCACTATTTGCACTCGTATTTCTCTCTCTCTACTTCACTTCTTGCAGATTACCACTCTAAGAAAATTATGTTATTGTCTTCATTTTCTACTCTCAATTGATTTGCAATCTCTACTTCAAGATTCACACCACCATTCAGATCTTCTCTAATCTTCTGCTAGGGTTTCCTTCACTTGCAAACTTCACCAACAAGCTTCCTTTTCCTTGAGCCACACACACATCTATCTATCTCATAATTAAGACATCTGATAGGGTTTACCAAGTATCACCATATCTTACATCGAGCCACCTAGCATTTAATTTGGTTACAAAGAATTTTTCTCATTCTCTTTGTCAAACCCTAAAATCTGATTAAGCATTCAATGCATCCTTCTATTCATTTGATCCAATTTTGATTCTTATCTCTGCAATCATCTGAATAGCCTGTTGGAAACACAAGGATAGACAACTAAGAGGGGGCTGAATCAATTGTCACCAAATTTTAAACTCATTAAAATTATTAATCCTTATTCTCAAATCTAATCAATATCAATGAAAGCATGAATCAACACATCAAAAACACACATAACACCAAGATTTTTAACATGGAAACCTTGTTAGGGGAAAAACCGCGATGGAGGTCAATCCACAAGATTATACACTATTAAAGTATAAGAAGAATAAATGGGGAATGCACATGCATTCAGGCACACTTCCTAGAGCTCACTACTTAGTTACAAAGGAAGACACACTATCTTAGAGAGAGATTCATATTACAACCATCAAGATTTTGAACTAAGAAAATAGCATCTACTAATGCCTAATTATAGTTCCAGTTAAGAACATGAACACTTCTTCACTCTTCTTCACTCTTCTTCACACTCTACTCTACCTTTGAATGATTAGGAAATTATTCGCACATCTCATACACAAGCACACCTTCGAGAACACTTCAATTCAAATAAATAATTGATCTTATATATCCGCAACATGAAATTACATCACTACAAGTTGGCCATAAAGATATAATAAAATGAATACAAACTCTTGGCCCAAAATAATAGATAATTTTTGATGTGAATCAACCAAGATTGGCCACAACATAGTGAACACCCAAATCAACATCTCCAACACAAAAACACTTCAATTAATTTCTTCTCGAAGATCCACAACATGCTTCAACACCTTGTCAGCCAAGAACATGAAAAACATAAACACTCAAGAGAAAATCTTGGATCGTGGGATCAATGATCAACATGGACATGCAACATAGATAAATCATGATCTAGAAACATCCACAAGAATCATGATTCACCAGAGAAGAATCCACAACAACTAAACTAACTGGAATCATGTAATCTTTATCCAAGAACACAAACTGAAGTAATAGAAAAACTGTCAAAATAAAAATCTTCATAACTCAATTAAATCTTCACACAGATCTCTAAAATTCAATTTGGATAAACTAGATATACTAAAAAAGAAACCATTTATTCCACAACCTCTGATCAACAATGTACGAAACTCCCTGACAGACATAACTTTACTTCACCACTGACAACCTGCAACTCATTCCATTACAATTTTCTCATTATCCTTGACATATACAACTTCAAATGTCTAATGCTAATAGTGTTGAAATCAATGACAACCAAATATCAGCAACACAACCACAACATCCAACACAATTTCCATGTGTATCAAATCTCATTACAATTGTTGTTGAAACAGATAGAGCATTTAATTTTCATTACCATATCGGTTACATGTTGAAACCCTTATTCACAATGTCATAGCTATTTCAAATCTTTGCATTTGAATTCTAGTTGTCGATCTTCTCCTTTCACACCTTGATCTTGTGGTACTCATTCACTATCATTTCTTAAAATCTCAACTATTGTACATGAGGTCATTGAAATATTCATGATCAATCTATCATATTGCTATGTCAAAGAGACATGTTTCAAGGTCCTATTGATACACCAATGTCACTTTGATATGGACTGTCTTTGAGTACTTGGACCCACATTCCATCTATATTCCATGTAATTTCCACTTAATTCACAATAATGATGCAAAATTGCACACTGAGCAATCGATCTTTGCCACCTGTCAACCTTTGTCACAATTAGGTTCCACTGGCTTCTCACCTTATCACTCCATTGGATGGACATCTTTCAGACTCCCACTGATACAAGGCTATCAAGTTGATACCATTTGCTACTATAGTCAAGTGGTTCCCACACCATCGTGTCACTACATGTCACCATCCATTATCGCCTCCTGACATGTGTCATACTGTTATTCATTTCATGACTGTGTGTCATTCTCATCTTACTAGGTCTCACTTCCATGTCCACCTCATAGGGTCTCACAGTCGACATCCATTCTCTTATCATCCTATCATTGGAACTAGCTCCATAGTCCTAGCAATACCATATTGTCCCACCGATGGGTAGGTCATTAAGTTGTCTAGGAGACATCCTTCAATGTCTTGTTGACACCACTTTGTCAAGCTAGTGAGAAGGTCATCATTGCATCAGAGGGACTATCTTGAGAGTCCTACCAATGATGGAATGTCACTTTGATGAAAAAACTTGATGATTTCACTTTTCCACCTCATTGCCATGTCACTACTCCATAATCCACAAAAAGAATGTGGATTACCATTCACCCAATCTTTTCATGCCATGTGTCTACTTCGTCATCACTATCACCCATGTCATTATGACTAGGTCCCACATTGAACACTACCTTCTTATCGGTCTATCAAAGAGACAGCCAAAGATCTTACTAATGTTGTCTAGTCTCACCACCCCTTATTGTTCCATCACTAAGTCACCAAAAACCTAAACTTTAGAACCTTTTTTCGGAGCTTACTAAGTTATGAAAACCTGCAACTCACCAACATATAGCTATTGGCTTCTCAAAGAGACTCCAGGATGACTCCTACTAATACACAAGTTCCCCACCAATTATATGGTCATTAAGCTATCTGAGTGACTCTTGGGAAATTCCTACCAATCAAGCACTATCACGCTAATGTGAACCTCAAACCTCATCAACCAGTTTCCAATATGTGAGGGGTCGGTCATGGGATGAACATCAATGGGCTTATGTCATTACTTAAGCTTCCTGCAACTGTCAAACACAAGTCACCATCAAAATAGAACATTTGTGAGGATGCCATGACTGTACACTACTTTACACATAGGGTTTAACTAATAAACCCTAGACTAAAAGAATGAACAAATGAATGCTAACATCTCCATTGACATCAAGATTTACGCAATACCTTTCTAGAAAGCTCTCGAGAAACCCAATTCAAATAGACCATTAGATCCACTACTCACACACTCATCCTTAGCCACCATGCCAACGATCTCATTTTCCATATTTTCCCTTTTGATATCAATGACAACTATATACCAACATACCAAAGCATTTTATCAAACAACATAGACAAGGAAATTAGCTTTTTGAAGAAATTCTCAAAGAAATGGGGTCTCATGGTGATGCACATTTTTTCAAATAGTTGATTGCATTGTATATGCTACCAAATTGTCCATACAAGTCTCTAAAAAAATGGAATATACTCCTCCCACATTGATATATCTTTGTATCTATTTTAGTTTTCATCTCTATTTCTAAATTTACCTCATCACTAAACTTACCTTATCACTAATGTTGTGATATATTTGAAATGTTTCTTTGATTAGTCTACCTACAAGGGATTGTAACCCTTCTCTCCACTATTTCAAGACTCTTTATTCAAGGCTAAGTTAGCAACATGGGGAAAGGTGCAACCTATCTTGGAATAATGGCATGCCACAAGACCACATTTCTTTAAGGCATTGGATCCAAAAATTCATGTGAGCATTGACAAGCTAGTGTGCTCACTAGCTTGTCAATGTGGTAGGGTTGAAAAGGTAGGGGCTCCTTGAAAAAATTCCTCATAGAATAGGGGGGAATTTTTAAGCAGTAATCACCATGAGACCCCATTTCTATGAGTCATTTTCTTCACCATGAGACCCCATTTCTATGAGGCATTTTTTTAAGCTGCCATCACCATGAGACCTAATTTCTATGACACATTTTTTCAAGCTTCCCCTACCTTGTCAACCCTTTCGCATTGAGAAGCTAGCAATCTCACTAACTTGTTAATGTAGTAGGGTTGACAAGGTAGAGGCTACTTTAAGTACATGACCATGAGACCCCATTTCTATGAGGCATTTTTTTAAGCTACTCCTACCTTGTCAACCCTATTGCATTGACAAGCTAGTGTTTGACAAGCTCACTAGCTTGTCAATGTGGTAGGGTTGACAAGGTAGGGGTTGCTTGAAAAAAATGCCTCATATAAATGGGGTCTCATATTGATGTACTTCAAGCAACCCCTACCTTGTCAAACCTACCGCATTGACAAGCTAATGACCTCACTAGCTTGCCAATCTAGTACGATTGACAAGGTAGGGGCAGTATGAAAAATGCCTCATAGGAATGGGGTCTCACAGTGATGTATTCCTCATATAAATGGGGTCTCATGGTGATGTACACCACCATGAGACCCCATTTCTATGAGTCATTTTTTTCATACTGCCCCTACCTTATCAACCCTGCCACATTGAAAAGCTAGTGAGCTCACTAGCTTGTCATGGGTACCACATTTTTCATACATGTCTACAAAAAAATTATTTTCAAATAATTCACATGCTTTGTCCATGCTTCCATTTTGAGCCTATCTTTCAATCATGGCATTCCACATGACCACATTTCTTAAAGGAATTCCATCCAAAAATTCATGTGAGCATTGACTAGCTAGTGAGCTCACTAGCTTGTCAATGTAGTAGGGTTGACAAGGTAGGGGTGGCTTGAAAAAAATCTCACTAGATTATCAATGTGGTATGGTTGAAAAGGTAGGGGATGCATGAAAAAACTCATAGAAATTGGGTCTCACAATGATGTACCCCATTTCTATGAGGCATTTTTTCAAGTTGCCCTTGCCTTGTCAACCCTACCACATTAACAAGCTAATGATCTCACTGGCTTGTCATGAGTACTGCATTTTGAATACATGGACCTACCAAAAAATTATTGTCAAAAAATTCACATGCCTTTTCCATGCTTCCATTTTGAGCCTATCTTGCAATCATGGCATACCACAAGACCACATTTCTTTAAGGAATTCCATCTAAAAATTCATATGGAATTTGTCTATGCTAGAAATACTCTTCTATAGGATGATTGTAAGTATTTTGTATGAAGCCTTGAATGAAATATATTTCATTTATTTATATGGATTCATTTTTTAGAATATAATATTTGTCTCATTACCATGCTACATGTACAATTGTGTACCATGCTAAGGAAATGAAGAAGGAATAAACCAACAGAAGAAGAGTACGAAACTAATAAAGAAAATAAAAAAGAATGGATGAGGTAATATCGTCATAAGAAGAAATTGGATAGATTGATGAAAACAAGCCAATTGAAGAGGATCCTCAACCATCAAAAATAGAAAAGGAATTGGTGGTACAAAGGGAATCAATGTGAAAGAATTATGCTAAGATAGATTTGAATACCATAGTTGGAGGCACACCCTCTACCACAAGTGAATACGAAGGGACACCATCTACCACAAGTGAATATGGAGGGACATCATCTACTGCAAGTGAATATGGAGGGACACCATATACCATAAGGGAATATGGAGGGACACCATCCACCACATCTCAAGTTGAGAGTACATCATCACTCACATTTGATGAAGTAGGTACACCATCATCCCCATATCAACCTCAAGGTATGTCATCTATTCCACTCTCAATCAAAGGTATGCAATCTAGCCCATCTCACTTAAGTATTGATCAAATTCCTAATGTTGAGATGTATGTACCTAGGAGAACACCACCTAGAATTTTGCATAGAAAGCCAAAGTATTTGATTAACATTGATGAGAATATTTTTCAACCAATGGAAGGTAAGATTCCAGAATACACTTGTAGAAGATATACTGAAAATATTTAAAAATTGTTCTTTGAAAGGCTAAATGAGAAGACAAGATTTCAAATATTTGTTGAAATGATGAGAGGTATAAAGTATAGAAAAATAATGAAGATTCTTGGGTTGAGAACATTGAATGCTTCAAGTGAAAATACTATTGTGAAGAATCTCATGGATGCTTATCAGAGTGGGGGTAAGAATTCATGCTCAAAGGATAGTAATGTCACCCAATGTTCCATTACATCAAATTTGGTAAGTAGTCAAACAAGTAGGTCTCATCTCATTAGAAAGATGAGTCAAAAATTGAGAATTAATAGAAAAAATTTATCAAGAGACATTCAAAGGTGCCAAAGAATTGAGGGCACCGATTCAAATGAATTATGGGAATTCTTAGGGAGACTCCCATGAAAAGATAAACCTATTGTTAAATCATTGAGAACACTAATTGAAGACTATTGGAATAATAACACAAGGCCATATTCAAATCAAAGGGATGTGGTAAGAAGGAGAATCGATAGTCGAAACCGTGAGCCACATCCAAATCATTTTTTGGATATGACTCAAACCCAATTTTTTTTCATAAATTTCAAGAGGATTATCCTCAAATTAAAATTTCTCAAAGATATTTTTAAATGCTTAAACCCTTTTATGTCAAAATAAATCACACACACACTACTTGTTGTTGTAGATATATTGAATTCTCTAACCATTATGACGTTTATCATTCTATATGTTTAGATTTGCATACTAACGATGTTTTGTAGGATTGTGGCATACATGCCCCACCAACACCTTCAAGAGAGTTCTTACCAAAAAAATTATGTGAACAAGAGGATGGCCAAATATTCTACACAAAACTATGCTTGGGTGGTTCATGTCAGCATTGTGGTGGCTTGCAACGTATGCCAGTATGTCAACATATTGAAAGCACACATGCGGTGGGAAAGCAACTAGTAGAGTTTGAGAAGTATAAAACACTGGAATATGACTACAAAAGATGGTAATCAAGAAAAAATGTGTGATTTGGTTATTCAGAATATTCCAGTGTATCAATTTATGTCTACATTTTGTGACAGTATAGTGTATGAGTATGCAAGGCATACCCATAGAGCTCAATAATTGGAATTTCAATTCAAGTTATGTAAGGAAACCTTTTCTAGTTGGTATAATATTTTGAGTTGTCGAATTTGTAGAGAAATACACTCTATAACCATAGTATGAGGTGCAGTCACAATATTACAAATCCACATAGGTTTCTATATTTGTGCACATAGCATTCATTCATGCAGTTGATAGTACAAAGGACCAAAGGAAGGTATTGAGGCAGTACCACTTTTATATTAGTGATTATTGCACACATTCTCCAGAGTTTGTGCAAGTTTGCTTCTAATTATTCTACCTTGATTTAGCTCAGAGGGGCATAATAGAATTTTAGCATATAATTTGGTCAGATAACTATGCAACACAATTCAAGAACTCATGCATGTTCTATTGGTTGAGCAGGATGCATGTCATTATAAATTTTCAGCATATGTGGAAATTTTGTGAGGCTAGGCATGGAAAGGGGGAGCATGATGGTGCAAGAGCATGTGTCAAAAGAGCATTAGCACGAGAATAGTTAAAGTATAAAAATAATGCAAAGTTGACAGATGCAAAATCATTCATCGAGTGGTGTAATGCTTCGATAGGTCTAGGTAATGAAGGTATGTCTTTAGTTCATAGATTTTTTTGGTTGATGGATAATACTAACATTGCACCATATGAGGATTGTTGTACACTAACAAGATCGAGTGAGATACACTTTTTCCTTAGCTCAAATGTAGTTTCATGGAGTATCCATATGTGGAAGATGGCATGCTTTTATTCTTCATGTACAACACAAGCTTGGGATGAGTGTGAGTCAAAGGAGTGGGTTGAAAAATGGTGGTTAAGTTACCTTATCCCCCTTCACATGTATCGCCCTCTGATGGAATTGGAACTAACATGGATGGAATCATCAATTGACTTTGACCACATATCAGATCTAGTTCAACTAGGTAATATATCTACTTGCATAGTTTTTTAAATTCCTATTGTTATCTTACTTTGTAGTCTATTTGTAATATTGAATAATTTCATCTAATTTTCTGCACATATCAATGTAGGACATATATATGCAATTATTTCAAATGAAGAAAATGAAGAGGGAATGGATTATTACTTGTGTCATTGTGTTGAGGCCAAAAATAAATTAGAGGACCTAGTTATAGATGGAGAATACATCGAATACTCTATAGGATCGGTTGTTGTTATTGGAATGTGGCTTAGAAGGTACCCGCATAAGAGTGTTAATGTTTGGCTATTTTAAGACTTTGACACACATTAGAAGATTCTTCATTACTCAAACCTTGTCGTGACATCCAATTTTCATTTGATCAAATATGGGGGTAGACCTTTGAACAAGATCTTGTGGAAGCTGCATGAGTCTGACCATGAGGCAATACTTGACACAATAAAGAGTAGAGTAGACCCAAATGGTTCATTGGATTAATTTCTAAGTATGCACATTAATTTGTATGATGTTAATGCTATCATCAAATTTTTATATCATGTATGTAGGTGATTGATGAAGTTATCATACTTGAAAATGTAGCACACTTGATGTTTAGAACTGTGGCAAAGGATACAAAGTTCAATGTTTTTTTTTTCTCTCAAAAATATACAAAAAAAATTGATGTAGGATATTCTTAATAGATTAGTAAACTAAGTGGAAGATTAAATTGTGTTGTTTTTATAATAGGTTACAAGTTTCCAAAAGGTTGGAAAGTAATAGTTTGGTTATGTTCTATTCAAGTTCATCCTCATTACTTTGAGGACCCTCTAAAGTTTAATCCTGATAGATGGGAGGTATGCTTGATATTCATATAAAAATTACTTTTTAAGATATTCAATGGACTATATTGACTAGTTATAAGTTATAATATATTGCATAATTGATCACAAAAAAATTAGATTATTACCATATCACATGTTTATTTGAATTGATTATGCGATTATGTGATTATTAATATTTAAAATCTCGTTTCTTTGTTTAGGTGGGAGATAGTAAACCCAAATAAAGTTATAAAGTATATTCCAAGTCCAAGACTAGCAGATGGTACTAAATTATTCATTTGAAGTTAACATCATCTTGATCACCTATGGTGTAGACATTATAAAAGTCTGTGTCAAGATTAGTGAGAAAATTTCAAGTTACTCATTTGAATTTAACCTCATCATGAGCACTTATGATGTAGACATTATAAGAGCATCTCAAATGTATGAGTGACATTGTAAAGATCTATGAGAGTGAACTACCTAAGGAATCCTTGAATCCTATTTTTTGTTATTGTAAGAGAATCTTATAAGTTGAGTTTGTGTGCATTAAAATGAGGCACATTCATTCAATATTTGATTTAAGTGGGGTGTTGGAATTCAAATAGGTTGATTTTTTTCTCATGATTTTGTATTACCAATTGATAGCTTTGAGAAAGTATTATGCCTACAAGTACAAGCACTTGGGTGTCATATTGGTGTATGAAGCATATTAGACAATTGTAGCACAAACATAAGAATTAGGACAGCCAAATAAATCTAATTTTATTGTAAACATCATATTCTTAATATAGTGAGTGCAATAACCATTGATGGTTACCAATCATTATTTTTCTCTTTTATTTTGTCCCTATTATAACTAGCACCAATTTACTAACTTATTATCAAAACATCATTTTTTAAAACAAATTAACCTAATGATTATATATCAATATCAATATAGCATACCATCTATTCACATAAACATTTAAGTTCAATTTGTAAGCATTTTTTATGCATAATGTCAACATGTCATAAAAATAATAAAATTTACAAGTAATAGAAGTGTGTATGACTTGTTAGATGCTGTTCAAGTAACATTAATTAACTAAAGTACCCCACAAGTTCTTCATACATGTTTTCCAACTAAAAGTTCATGTCTTCCCTCAAAATTTTCTAATTGTATTTGGGATCTAGCTCACTAGTGCCTATTTATTGTTTCCCTCAAACATTTGTAATGATATTTACTCAAATTTTGAAATTTATTGCTAACCTCAAATATTGTTAATTCATGCAATGTGATCCCTTAACAGTCCAAATTGCAAAAAATAGAAATCTTTGATGACCTGTTACCTGGAGACCATGTCAGTTATGGGCATTTTGTCTAAGGCATCAGGATCATGTAGGGAACCTCTATTGGAAACACAAGGGTAGATAACTGAGAGGGGGGGGGGGGTGAATTAGTTGTCTTATAAATTCAAACTTATTAAACTTATTAACCCTTATTCTCAAATCTGATTAATAACCACAAAATCAAAAATCATCAACACATTAGAAACACACATAACACTAATATTTTTTATGTGGAAACCTTATTAGGGGAAAAACCACAATGGAGGTCAGTCCACAAGATTATAGCCTGTTAAAAGTATAAGAATAATAAATGGGGAATACATATGCATTCAGGAACACTACCTAGAGTTCACTACTCAATTACAAAAAAGAAGACTCGTTGTCTTACAAAAGATTTGGATTACATCCACAAGATTTGAACTAAGAAAATAGCATCTACTAATGCCTGATTACAGTTCTGGTTAAGTACATAAGCACTTCTTCACACTCTACTTTTTCCTTTGAATGATTAGGACATTATTTTCACATCTCATACACAAGCACACCTTCAAATGGAATAAAAAATCACTCATATATATCCACAACAAGAAATTACATTGCCACATGTCAGCCTCAACAAAATAATAAAATGAATATAAATTGTTAGCCCAAAACAATAATAATTATCAATGTGAACCAACCAATGTTGTCCGCAACATAGTGAAGACCCAAAATAAAATTCTCAAACATGAACCACCTTCAAAAATTATTCCTCGAAGATCCACAACATGCTACAACACCTTGTCAGCCAAGAACATGAAAAACATGAACACGCAAGAGAAAATCACCAATTGCGAGCACAACAATCAATGCAGACATGCAACATAGATAGAGAATGATCTAGAAGCATCCAAAAACATCATGAATCATTAGAGAAGCATTTGCAACAACTAAACTTACTAGAATCACATCATCTTCATTCAGGAGCACCAACTGAAGCAATAGAAAAACTGTTAGAATACAAATCATCAAAACTTGATCAAATCTTCATGTGAATCTCTAAAATTTAACATGGATAAACTAGATATACTCAAAGAGAAACCCTTTATTCCACAACCTTTGATCATCAATGTACTGAACTTGACTTCACCACTGACAACCTACAACTCATTCAATTACAATTTGCTCAATATCCTCAACATACACAACATCTAATGCATTAATTCCAATAGTGTTGACATCAATGACAACCACATATCAGCAACACAACCACAACATCCAACAACTTCTACAATAACCTATCTCAGGTTTTTATCTTGAATTCATTTTCTAGTGGTGTTCAGTTTTCACTTGATGGAAAAAGTGTCAAATTCAAGTAGTGTAAAGTTGTAAAGTGGTACAACTTTCATTATACAACTTTTATGACAAAAAATATTATTCCAACTCATCTGAATGGGTAAATTTATGCTAGGAATGATCCTTTTTTTCCCCTAAACATGCCAAATCACTCTAAGCTACATTCAACTGGTTCGATCCCTTAAGAGTTCAAAGTGCAAAATGGCTACAATATTTGATGGTTTGTTACTCAAAAACCATGATGCTTACAAACTCTCCATCAAAGGCATCGGGATCAAATAGCACCCCTCCATAATAAACTCTCTCAGTTCTTGTTATCTCAACATCATTTTCCTATGGTGTCCAGTTTTCACATGATGTAAAAAGTGTCAAATGCAAGCAGTGTAAAGTTGCAAAGTGGTGCAACTTTTGTTCTACAACTTGTGTGACCAAATGCACTTTTCAAACACATTTGGATGGGTACATTTACATTGGGAATGGTCCTCTTTTTCACCCAAATACATTTAATCACTTTGAGCTATGTTCAACTGGCTTGATCCTTTAAGAGTCTAAAGTGCAAAATGATTGCAATCTTTGACGAGCTATTACTCAAAAATTGTGATGCTTACAAACTCTCCATATGAGCCTAAAAATTATGTTGGGGCCCTCTATAATAACCTCTCTTATTTTTTGTTATCTGAGTTATTTTTCTATGGTGTCTAATTTTCATTTGATGGAAAATTTGTCAAATGCAAGCAATGTAAAGTTGCAAAGTAGTGCAACTTTCATTTTGTAACTCGTGTGACTAAATGGACTATTACAACACATCTAAATGGGTATGTTTATGTTAGATATGGTCCTCTTTCACACCCAAACATGTTGAATCACTTCGAGCTACATTCAATCGACTCGATCGCTTAAGAGTCCAAAGTGCAAAATGGATGCAATCTTTGATGGACTATTACTCAAAAACTGCAACACAACAAACTCTTCGTTTAAGACTACATGATCACATTGGGTGCCTCTACAATAACCTCTCTCAATTTTTTTATCTTGAATTCATTTTCCCGTCGTGTCCAATTTTCATTTGATGGAAAAAGTGTCAAATGCAAGCAGTGTAAAGTTGCAAAGTGGTGCAACTTTTGTTTTGCAACTTGTGTGACCAAGTAGACTATTCCAATGCATCTAGATGGGTATATTTATGCTAGGAATGGTCGTATTTCACACCCAAACATGTTGAATCACTCTAATCTACGTTCAACCATCTCAATCCCTTAAGAGTACAAAGTGAAAAATGGCTACAATATTTCATGGTCTATTACTTAGAAACTGTAATGCTTACAAACTCTCCATTTGAGCCTATAAGATTATGTTGGGTCCCTCTATAATAACCTCTCTCAATTTTTGTTATCTTGGAGTTGTTTTCTCATGGTGATGACTTTTCCATTGATGGAAAAAAATGTCAAATGCAAGTAATGTAAAGTTGTAAAGTGGTGCAAATTTCATTTTGCAACTTGTGTGACCAAATAGACTATTCCAACATGTCTAGATGGGTACGTTTTCACTGGGAAAGGTCCTCTTTTGCACCCAAACGTGCCAAATCACTCTGAGCTACATTCAATTGGCTTGATACCTGAAGAGTCCAAAGTGCATAATGGCTGCAATCTTTGATGAGCTATTACTCAGAAACTGTGATGCTTACAAACTCTCTATCAGAGGCATTCAGATCATGTAGGACCCCTCTACAATAACCTCTCTTGGTTTTTTTTTTTATCTCATTGTCATTTTATCATGGTGTCCAATTTTTACTTGATGGAAAAAAGCAGTGTAAAGTTGCAAAGTGGTGCAACTTTTGTTCTACAACTCGTGTGACTAAACAGACTATTTCAATGTGTCTAGATGGGTAAATTTACACTATTCATGGTCTTCTTTCACACCCAAACATGTTGAATCACTCTGAGCTATGTTCAATCGATTTGATCCCTTATGATGGCATGCAACACAATCAAAAAGAGAAACATTCACATGATAGTTGACAAGTCTAAGTTTTCCACACCATAAGAATATGATCATATTCAAGTCTAGCAAGGGCAAGACATTTTTAATTATCCTCCTTTCCCTTACAACAATATACAACCAATTGAAAATGCGTTCAATGGTGGAACTTGGAAACATTTATTTTTTCCTCAATTAACATCTTTGGTTGTGAAGCATTTTGTCATTTTCATTTGAAATGATTTGCTATACTTCAAAATTGGAGTCTAAGAGAAACAAGTGATGCTCTCATGTACATTTTTTATTTGGTGTGAAAAATAAATTTTTCACCCAAGTCCATTTCTTATTTGTATTATATATTATAAAGCTTTCTCCCAAGTCCATTTCCTATACATAAAATAATATTGCAAAAAGTTGACATATACACCTTTTGGCGTGTTTATATGGTGATAGATCAAGAACATTACAATTTATTTTGTATTGTGAGGATTGTGCTATGAAAATGTTTAAGGACTATTCAAGATAAATGTTTGTATGATAACATGTCAAAAATTTAACTACTCATCATCTACTATAAATATTATGTTTTGCAAGTGTTGTGAAGATTATGTATCCTTTGCTTAATTGAGTTGTTCCAATCAAAAGATTAAATATACTAGAATCCTTTTATGAAACATCTCATGGAATACCAATTGAAAACATGTTTTTTATTTTAGATAAAGCATTTGATGGAACTCTTTAAATTAAAATGAATTGAGATATGTAAGAACAAGGGAGCACTAGTAAATACATTGTTCAAGGATCTTAAATAAGCCTTCTTACAAAATTTGAAAAAGCATGATAAGCCCATGGTTGAAAATTTTGTAGTGATCAAAGTGGGTACTAATCCTACATTATATAGATCATAATTCTTCTTTATCTTTAAGATCTTCTAAGTTTGGCAATGGTTTCACCAAGCTGTGAAGGGTAAACTATTCTTTATTCAATTATGCCTATGTGGGTTCATTTTCCTTATCTCTCGTTGCAATTTTGGGTGGATTATTGCTTTCAAAGTATTGGAAAAGCTTTGGGTAGATTTATATCCATTGACTCAACGGACATAAAAATGTATCAAAGGGATTTCTTAATAAAGCTTTTTAGCATCAATCAATAAATATTCAAGAAAAACCATGAAGGACAACGATGATCAATGTTAGGGCTAACCAATTAATAAGTATACATGTGAATAATTCAAGAATACATGTGAATAAGTGAAGAACAAGTACTCAAATACATGTAAGCCTTGAAGTATACACATGAATACATAGTATCCATATTAATACAAAGTATATGCATGAATATAAGGTATACACATGAAAACACGTAAGTCACAAAGTATACACGTAAGTTGTAAAGTATCCACTTGAATACATGTAACTCATATCTATTGAGTCATGGATTTATAATGCAAATATGGACACAATTGATAAAAAAAGATTTGTATTAACCAAATATCCATGTAGGCATACCTCAACATATGTTGATATAAGCATAAAATATATGCAAAATAGCCATATAGGCTTACAAGAATGCCATATAGGCATACAATGTCAAACATATGCAATACAAAATATGTCCAAAAATGCCATATAGGCATACAACAAAGGGCCTTGGAATCAAAACTCATTTCCCTTCATGCTCTTGAAATAAACTCTCCCTTTTTTTGTTGATCAGATGGAAATAAGTCTATCACTCATTTATTATGAGGTCAAGGAGTGCTCCTTGTGCTCCTTCTAGGGTTTAGTTCATGTTCAAGCCTTATATTCTACAATAACAAGTAAAGACATTAATATATAGAAATTACATTATAAAAAATGATATATATATCAAAATAATCACTTACTTCCATCTGACAATCACTCTCCTCAAGGGAAATATTCACATTCCCATGTTGTGGTGTGTTGAAGCCTTTTAGAAACCATCCAAAGAGAAATTAAACTACAAATCAATAATGGTTTTATTTTTCACTAACTAACAACTATAACAATGGATGTAAATTTAATTTTAATAATTTGTCACATACCCCCGTGAGAGGCATCGAGGAGTCCATATCAATAGAAACACTAAGCTTCATTTCCCTCTAAACATATAAAGGTGTTTCCACTTGCAACATCTAAAAATAAAACAAATTATTAAATCATGAAAACTACAATAGTGATGCACATCATGGCTTATAATGTATTAGATAATGAAAAAAATTTTGAGTACTTGTAGAACTACATATTTCTTACAATCATGCTTGCTATTTTCCCTATTCATAGCTTGTTGGAAAGTACCTTTTTTAGGCTTTTAGCCATAGCAGGAAGGAAGTGAACTATTTGATAAAATACTTCGATAGACATGTATGGAAAATGTAGTAGCATAGAAAATAAAATGAGATATTTGAAAAATAACCTCAAAGAAATGTGGTCTCATGGTGATGGAATGTCATTATGTCACCATTAGACCACATTTGTTCGAGGCATTTTTTCAAACTACTTATTACCTTTTCTATGTTATTGCTTACTATTATTCTTTGATAGATTTTTTCTGAGCATCCATACTTTGTTGGAAAGCACCTTTTTTAGGATTTTAGTCATATTAGCAAGGAAGTGAGTAGTTTGATAAAATGCTTTGGTAGACATGTATGGAAAATGTGGTAGCATAGAAAAGCTGGTGAGATGTTTGAAAAAATAGCTCAAAAAAATGTCATTCCATCACCATGAGATGAAATTTCTTCGAGGCATTTTTTAAAACTACTAAATTCCTTGTCTATGTTATTGCTTACTATTATTTTTTCATAGATTTTTTCCAAGCATCCATAGTTTGTTGGAAAGCACCTATTTTAGGCTCTTAGCCATAGCAGCAAGGAAGTGATTTTTTTGATAAAATGCTTTGGTAGACATGTATGGAAAATTTGGTAGCATAGAAAAGGTGGTGAGCTATTTGAAAAAAATTCTCAAAGAAATGTGGTCTCATGGTGATGGAATGGAATTTCATCACCATGAGATGACATTTCTTTAAAGCATTTTTTAAAACTACTCATACCTTGTCTATGCTATTGCTTACTATTATGCTTTGATAGATTTTTTCCAAGCATCCATAGTTTCTTAGAAAGCACCTATTTTAGGCTTTTATCCATAGCATCAAGGAAGTGAGTAGTTTGATAAATGCTTTGGTTGACATGTATGGAAAATGTGGTAGCATAGAAAATGTGGTGAGCTATTTGAAAAAATGCCCTAAATAAATGTGGTCTCATGGTAATGGAATGACATTCCATCACCATGAGACCACATTTCTTCGAGGAATTATTTCAAACTACTCACTTCTTTGTCTAAGCTATTGCTTACTATTATGCTTTAATTGATTTTTTCCAAACATGATCCATAGTTTGTTGGAAAACCCCTGTTTTAGGCTTTTAGCCATAGTAGCAAGGAAGTGAATTGTTTGATAAAATGCTTTGGTAGACATGTATGGAAAATGTGGTAGCATAGAAAAGGCTGTGAGTAGTTTGAAAAAATTTCATGAAGAAATGTGGTCTCATGGTGATGGAATGGAATTCCATCACCATGAGACCACATTTCTTTGAGGCATTTTTTCAAACTACTCACTACCTTGTCAATGCTATTGCTTACTATTATGCTTTGATAGATTTTTTCCAAGAATCCACATTTTTTGGAAAGCACCTTTTTTAGGCTTTTAGCCATGTGAACTGTTTGATAAAATGCTTTGGTATACATGTATGAAAAATGTGGTAGCATAGAAAAGGTGGTTAGTTTTTTGAAAAATGCCTTGTCTATGTTATTGTTTACTATTATGTTTTGATATATTTTTTCCAAGCATCCATAGTTTGTTGGAAAGTGCCTTCTTTAGGATTTTATCCATAGCAAGGAAGTGAACCGTTTGATAAAATGCTTTGGTAGACATGTATAGAAAATGTGGTAGCATAGAAAAGGTAGTGAGCTATTTGAAAAAAATCCTCAAAGAAATTGGGTCTCATGGTGATAAACATCACCATGAGACCACATTTCTTTGAGGAATTTTTTCAAACAACTCATTGCATTTTCTATGCTATTGCTTACTATTATTCTTTCAATTATTTCTTCCAAGCATCCATAGCATAGACAACGTAGTGAATTGTTTAACAAAATACCTCAATAAAAAGTGGTCTCATGGAATGCCATGAAAAGCAAATTCAATTGGCAACAACTCCTAGTTATTACTTATGCTATGTGAGGTATTTGCATCACTACTTATGTTGAATTTCTAAACAACTATATTGTAATTGAAATTTTGTCATCTATCAACATCTAGTAATTAGTTATGCAATGTGAAGTAATACTTTGAGTTTGAAAGATGTGCAATTCAATGTAATCAATGATATGAATATAAACTAGAAAAATATATTAAGTATAATTCATTAGTTAAACTCTTCATTCTATTACCTATGTGAAGTTTTTTTCCAACTCCACGGGCACTGGGAGGTGTTCCCATCAAACCTCCAATGTAAGCCTATTCAACATCCAAAATCAAATATTAGAATGCCATTCATATAATAATGTTATTCACATGTAATAAATTTACATTTTTTTACTAGTTACATACCTTAGCAGTAGATGCAATGGAGTAATAAATAGGTGGAGGGCCAGTGTATCTAGTATCAACACTGTGTCCCTAAAATTTTATTACAATCATTAAGGGTATGTGTAGGATCATGATGGGCCAAAAAGTGGCAATATGATGGGTATGTGGCTAACGACGTTTTTTTAACCCAAAATTGATGAAACGAAAAGGGTTTTTAAAGGAGATTCTCAACTTTCCACCAATATAAATTACGCTTTACTTTGAATTTAATAAGTAATTATTATTCATTTTTTATTCAAATTATGACTAAAGTCCAGATCGATAGACTAATTGAAAAACATCTATAACTTTCAAATAGTATCACATTTTTTAATCCAAAACATGTGTCACATTCTATGTTTCACATACTATAGGATTAAAAAAATAAAAATTGAATTTCATGAAGTTTTGACCAAGTTAAGGTGGTTAGACATACAGGTTTTTTATATTTTCTAAAAGTTGGAATAAAAAAATCATAATTAATTATTTACTTGGAAAAAAATTACAAAAAAATATGCATCACATCAAGACATGAGTCCTCTACTTATATCTAAAATATTATAAAAAATTATTATCATTTTATTGTGGTTAGGGTGGTCAGACAGATACCCACTTCTTATTTTTTCCCTGAAATTTAATTACTACTGCATTGAAATTTCAATTTTTCACCAAATAGATTTCTTTTTCTTTTAAACAAACCTAGTAGTTTAGAAACTACATTCAATTTTTTACAAATTCTATTGTTACATAATTTTGAAATACTATAGATAACTTATTCAAATTTTTAAGTCAAGTTGCCTAACTCTAATTTTTCTGATATTTTTGCCACTTAAGGGCCTGTTTTTTCCATGATGATCATGCACATACCCTTAAAATAAATTAGTTAATCTTGAATTTCAAAAATTAAATTTAATAAATTAAATTCAATGAACATGCTAACATTTTCCCGAGTATTCATTTCGAAATCCTCATTCAAAATTTCAATCACCATTTCCTTCTCCATAGCTGCAAATGTATCTTGTGTACTAGCCTCCTGAGTGTATGTGGGGTCATATGTACAAGTCAACCCACAAAATTGACAAGAATGGGGTGGAAGTCTACCCCTCGAAGACTCCCCTAAATGGAATTGTACTACAAGACTAACATGCTAGATGATACTCTTATTCAAAGAGTTGATAGATTGGAAAGTGTCCACATCAACACTCTCCTTCGCGATGAAAGGGATAACAATGTACTCAAGAGTCAATCTAACGAGAACTCATCTTTCTTGCCACTGAGGATCCAGTCATGCACCAGGTCTATCCTGTGTTGACCCCCCACCTCTCCCTTGAAAGTACCTCATATCAAAATAATTGGGTATTTTATTAAGGATGAACTCATAGTAGAGTTTTCTCAAGAAATATTGGGGGACTTCACAATTGTTGCATGGTGGATAGTCAAAAACCATGTACTGCCTATCCAAAAAATAGTTTCTAATCCTTGGTGGTGGCACCGATGGATAGGAAACCTCTTAGAATGAAGTTCAATATTTTGATTTATGTGTGGGTCAGTGAATAGTGAGCACAAATCATATTTTGTAATTTTTTCATCTTTTACTTCTTTATATGATAATTTACCTACATAAAAAGTCCTAGTCGTATGGCTCCTATTTTCCCAACCACTTAATTGTTTTTTTATTACATCTACATGTTTTAACATTTCTTGAAGTGAACTCACAAGTGTTCTTCTTTCCATGGTCGAACTTATTGAATTGTTCAACCTCGTGATTAACTCAATCTATTTTTTATTGTTTTCAATTACCCCCATTAAATTTTGTTGAGTGTGAGGAGGATGTTGAGGAATTGGTGGAGGATATTGTTGTTGTGGTTTTTGAGTATTTCTTCATGTGCTTGTTGTTGTGGTTGTTTAATATTTTGAGGAGGGCTTTTAGGCTCATTAAAATTTCCTAAAAATTAAACAAATGAATATAAAAAACAACCTAAAATTACCTATTTAACAACAAATTCACAAAAAAAAACAATGCTTACTTGTTTGACCTCCACATTGATGTGGCAACATCTTGGTGAATAAATTGCAACAAATCAATGAAGAAATATCAAGTTAAGCTCCTTCAAAAATGCAAGCACAAATGTAGCTTTCTTGGTTGTCGGAAGCAAAAAACAAAATGAGAATAAAATGAAGTCATTTTTTTTTAATGAGCTATAACACACTTGTGTTATAACACAAGCAAGTCACAATGTGAGCATTTTTTAGGCTTGATGTGACCAAGCCTTTGGCTTACTCACACCAAGCCATAACGCAAGTGTTTTATAACATGCTCGTGTTATAGCCTATCAAATTATTTTTGAGAATTTGGCCACTTTTTGGGCCCCCATCTTTTTGCACCTACCCAATGATGGGGAAGCATTTTTAGAATACTTTCAATTACAAAAATATGTGAGATAAAAGTTACAAGACAATAATGAGAGATACAAAACTATAGTAGATGCTAGTAGGGGATATTATATATTCAATGAAGTTGATTTAGTGATGGTATATTTGAGAAAAGAGAGGTTTCCTACATGAACATACCACAAATTTAAGTATAGGAAAATTGGTCCTCATAGAATTACAAAGAAGATCAATGATAATTCCCATGTGGTAAGTTCACCAAAAAAATTAGATATTTCTCTTGTGTTTAATATTTCTAATTTATATATCTTTCATGGAGAGGATCATGACAAGGATGGTGGACAAGAAGTGGCTTGGAAACACCAAGTTCTACATAAGAAGAAGGAAAAGGTTGCACAAATTCTGGATAAGAAAACTAACTTCACTTGACAAGGTCAATACAACAGGTATTTGGTAGAGTACAAAGGATTAGTAGCAACAAATAACATGTGGATTATAGAGTAGGAATTCAAGAATTTGGATCAAGACAAGTGGTAGTTGTTTGAAGTAATAACTTGTAGAAAGTGTCACAAAACAAAAAATTGTAAAAAAAAATTAAGATTCCTTCCTCCAAAATTTGATCCAATGGTCATGTCCATTAAAGAAATTAAAGATCTAACCACATTCAAAGTTGTATATTTGATAGGTTCTTTGCAATCTCATGAGGAGCTTATGCAACATTCTATAGAGAACCTAGTGCAAGTCTTCCAATCTAATATAATAATTGAGGAAGAATATACAACTCCTTCTCATTCAAATAAATATCAAGGTGAGTCTTCTTCTAATAATAGAGGATGAGGCATAGGAAGAGGAAGAGGAAGAAGTTTTGTTGATCACAAAAGCATCCAATGGAGGTATTGTGAACAATATGGAAATTATGAATCTGAATAAAAAAAAGAGAAATCTGACCTAGATAATTCAAGAGCCAATTATACTAAAGAGCTATCTAAAGATGCAAAGCATTCTAAATTATTTACATGCAATCTAGCAAAAGAAAATCACAAAGATATGTGGTTCCTAGATAGCGATTGCTCAAATCATATGGTAGGTAAATATGATCTCTTTGTCAAATTAGATGAATCTATGACTTTTTATATAAAAATTTGGTGATGATAAAGAGGTTAAAGTAATTGGAAAAGGTACCCTTGTAGTGAAAACTAAGGAGAAACTACTTTTATTCATGACACTTTGCATGTACCAAAATTACAACATAGTTTTTTAAGTATTGGGTAGCTTATAACAAAAAATTATAAAGTTATGTTTGAAGATAATTACTACAAAATATTTGATAAATTAACTAACCATCATCTTGTAGCAAAGGTTTGTATGATAGAGAATAGATTATTTACTGTCACATTGGTTTCTACAAAGATGCTTGCCCTCAAAGCACTACAGATAATTCATGTTTATGAGATGAATGTTATGGTCATTTGAATTTTCTAGGATTAAGTTTGCTTCATAAGAAGAACATGGTGAGGAATTTTGCAGTTCAAGAAAAAAAAAAAGTTTTTTCAAGGTGTGCACTTGGCAAGCAACATCGAGAAAATTGAGTAAAAGTACAAAGTTCTATCATACTTTATAAAGGAAATGGTCAACACTGATCTAACTTTTAAATTTGAATCACTAAAAAGTGGCATACATGCTTTAAATTTGAAATGATGTAAACTAGTATAATGTGTATTTTTTAGTATGTTTTATGTTTGTATTTAAAAAAAATAGAAATAAAGGATTATTTTAAACTAGTTTTTGATAAATTAACACTATAATTTAGTTCCTGATAAAATGCTAAGAAATGAAGTTACATGAGACATCAAACTTTTTTATAGTATTTTTTTTTCTTTCAATTTTTTTGTATGCATTTACAACTTGAAAATTTAGTGCATGGACATTTTTTTTTCAATTTTGATAATATATTTTTAAATAAATATTAAAACATGTGTATGATAAAAAATAACTCTTTCCATTTGACATCAACTTTCATATTAAATATTTATCTAAAATAGAAAAAAAATTATACCATCTTGTTACAGATTCTTTTATCTAGTGCATCATATTTTTTTCAATTTTTTTTAATAAATTTTAGTATTCTTTCTTGGTGTGGTAATCAACCTAATATTTTGTGCTAATAACCACCCTTAGGTAAAAATAAAATATAAAATATAAATAATAATTAAACCATTAAAATAACTATATTTTAAAAAATTAAACTTATAGATCTACAAAAGGGTATTTTTATATTTTTTAAAAAATGTTATTTACATGAGTTGTTGAAACATCATTTTTTCATATAATTTTATTTTTTTGGTAAATTGATCTCAAAGTGGTGCTCCATATATTTTAGCCAACAATTTTAGTTGAAAAAGTTGTGAAAGTATCTAACTTAGCTAGAATGAATCTTACTAGATCATATGTTTGACCAAAATTGATTTAGTTATAAATACTTAAATTTAGTTGTGTTGATAAGTTGTCTAAAAATGTGACACAATTTTGTACTTTTACCTAGCTTTCCAGTGAACAAATCATGGAGGGAAAAATCTCCTCTAGAGCTTGTGCATGTTGACATTTATAGTGGCATGTGAGAGGAATCTTTAGGCAAGAATATTTATTTTTTGATGTTTATTGATAATTTCTCTTGCCACACATGGGTTTATTTTCTTACGAATTTTTTTTGATGGATTTGAATGCTTTGAGCACTTTAAGGCTATGGTAGAAAAATAGATTAGGTATTCTCTCAAAATACTCAAAACAAATAGAGGGGGAGAATTTGCTTCCAAAGAGTTTTTTGATTTTTGTAACACTTATGGCATCAAGAGACAACTTACTAAAACTTATACCCCCAATAAAATGGTATTACAAAAATGAAGAATTGTACCATTATTAAAATGGCACGAAGCATGTTATAGTCCAAAAATCTTCCAAATTGTTATTAGGGAAAAGCAACTACAACGACAACATATATTCTAAATCAAAGTCCCACAAAAGTAGTTCAACACTTTAAAGGAAGCCTAGAGTGGTCATAAGCCTTCAATGGCTCATCTTCGAGTATTTGGTTGTCTCACATATGTTCATGTTCTAGTTCATATGTGAAAGAAGTTGGATGAAAAATCCCAACTTTATATCTTCGTGAGATACTCAAATATAACTAAAGGATATAAATTTTACAATATTGACACAAAGCAATTGATTGTTAGTTGAGATGTTATTTTTGATGAAGGGGTAGTATGGCAATGGAAAAACAGAGTTCAAAAAACTACACCACTAATCATGAGTATTGAAAATGATCATTTTCCTCCTCTCCACACAAGCTCAAGTTGGAGTTCAAGACCAAGTTCACCAATTTCCTCTTCATGTGATAATTCGAATCTACCATCTAGTCCAAGCACTTCACAAAAGGTACAAATTTTAACTGTGTGTGCAAGTGTTTCTATCCCTAACAATGCAAAATGACTATAGATTTGCCTAGTTTAACCCAAACAAAATGCACAAGAAATAATCATTTTTAACTTGTTTGAGTTGTCTCCTTTGGTTTTCCCTTTGATGTCAATTTTGTGTGCTCCTTTGATGGAAAAACAACATGAAACCTAGGTCTAAATGATCATGGAGTTAGGGATAATGTAATGATGCAAGTGGGTATTTGGATGGATGCAAAGTATAAGCTCTAAGATGCAAAAATGGTGGATGGTTGTTAGAATTTTTGGATGAGTGCTCAAGTTTTGATTGCAAAATGTGGATTATTCAAATGAGGGAGAATTCCTTCATTTTTAGGGGAAGTGCCTCTAAACAATGGAGGGTCAAGATGAAGCCACAGTGGACAAGATCAAGGGCGAGGGTGAGTTGAGAACTCACAAGCCCTCACATCTTGACATGGGGTGGATGAGGTGTCAAAGGAAGGTGAGGTGGAGGTACTACATAGTACGTAGGTATTTGGACAAGATCTCATCATAAAGGAGGTCCTTGTACCTATGTGGGTGATGGGATATGTGAGGAATTAAAAATTCCTCAAATATCCACATGGGGATGAGGAAAGGAATTAAAAATCCCTTGAAAGGCCTAGGGAGAATAAATGTGAATTTAAAATTCACATGGGGAAGAGGTTGCCTTCTACAAAAGGAGAAAGCAATCAATGAAGTTGACTTAGGACCCATGTCATAAATGGGATGGGGATTAGGTTGACCTAATCAAGTGATTAGAGTTGTGCAAATAGGGGATTAAGCAAGCTAATGAGGAATTATGGACAAGTGGGGTATTATGGAGGATGTGACGCTAATTGTGATTAGGGGTGTGCACATCCTAATCATAGATTAATTAAATTAATCTGGGTCAAAGAAGATTATGGAGGATGGGACAAGGAGAGAGAAAATAATGAATTTAAAAATTGATTTAAACTCATAAAGGGGAAATAAATAAATTAAATAATTATAGTATTTATTTAATTTAGAGACGAAAGGGGACAAGGGATAAAGTATTTAATTATTTAAATAAATACCTTAGGAACATTAGAAAAGGAGAATATTAATTAAATGATAAATTATTTAATTAACACAGATGAGGGATATGGGGTAGAGGAATAAAAGGGGTGAATTTGACCATATGGGGGTGGTCAAATTAAGATGTCTACATTTTTCCCCTCTTTGAAATACTATTAGAATGGCAATGTTTTGAAGAAAAATAAAATATAGATGACTCAATAGAAGAAAGGACTATCAGGCGATGCCCTAGTGTGGGAGAAGTTGTGTAGGTTGCCTAATCATAAAGAAATGAAGGATATTTCCCCAGTGTCACAGGGAAATGGACAAGATGGTGCAACAAAAGAAAATTCAAATGAATCAATAGAAGAAAGGACTATCAAGTGATGCCCCAGCATGGGAGAAGTTATGTAGGCGGTCTAATCGTAGACAAATTAAGGAGATTTCCCCAGTGTTGCAAGGAAATGGATAGGATGGAGGAATGAAGGAAAATGGTAGGGTATGCCCCTTGGAGAGGGAAGATGGAGAAGAAAAAGGTGCCTCATATGACTTCTTGATATGGAGAAACAAAGTGTACCATGTGATAGAGTACGAAAAAAATAAAGAATGGATTTTGAAAGGAGGAAAAAGGAAAAATGGGGTGCCAATGGCAGCCTGTGGAAGAAAAGGGGATGAATGAATTAATAAGAGGTTAAATAAAGGGTAAACATTACCCAAAATTTAAAATGATAAATAGGTGCAAACACTTCTGTAGCCTCAAGATTATTGAGGTTGTGAGACACATTGTGGAGCGATAGGAGGGAGAGTTTACATGGGAGGTGTGCATGTTATCCCAACTATATCGAGACATGCACGTGGTGTGCTACAAGAGATCCCTCAATGTCACACATGTGACACTAATCCAAGTGTGGGCCTAGTACCATATGAGAATTGTGAGGGCAGGGATTTTGATAGAGGGGACACAGTATGAGACACTACTAGTAGCCTATTGGTATGGTACAAAGTACAATTGGTGACTCCATTACCTAGATGTGAGTGACCTAAAGGAATGGAGAAGGAGATTGGATGACTTGAGGGAGGATTAGATCATATGGAGACCTTACTAGAGGTGATGGTTTTTGCATTAGAAAGAGGATGATAGGAGGCATAGAGGCTACTTCTTTACAGTGTGCTAGTTGATCGAGCAAGACCCACTCATCGTTGAGCTCCATAAACTAGACAAGGTCACAAGGCAGTTTGGTGTGCAGTAGGATATCCCTATGGAGCCTCATATATTTCATCTTATTAGTCAAGAGAACCTATGGGATGATCATATCACACCAGATTTTGTGAGGCAGATGTGGGAGGACCTACAACTAGTTCCATGAAAGGAGGGATGGAAAATGCAGGGACAATGGTATGATACTCTACATGGTGGATAAACCATAGGCTAGGGTGGATGATGATAGTGCACCTAATTGTAGGGGAATTAGGATATGACTCAAAGGATGAGAGGAGATTAGCAAGAATGTAGAGGAGAGTCAGGAGGAGAGGTGGCTGATAGAGGAGGGGTGGAGATAGAGACGCTAAGGTGGAGGATGTGAGAGGAGACCAATAGGCGAGATGATGGGTGGAGGTAATGGAGGAGGATTCCCCAGAGGTACATCCACTGGTGATGGTACTATATATACCTCCACCACCTGAGGATTGGGTGGTATTTCTTATAGAGGCCCTGGCTTGATTGAGGATAGTAGAGCACAAAATCAAGGTGTCTGAGAAGGATAGAGACAGATTGCAAGCCAAGGTAGATAGGTTGTGGATAGAAGGACAAAGGAATTATGGAGAGTTGGTGGATCAAGTAGTCAGGAAGGTGCATGGTGCGAAGAGAGAGAGAGGGAGAACCTGATGAGACAACTGGTAGAGATGTAGAGGGAGATGGAGGAGATGATGAGGGAGAGGGATGAGTTGAGGAGGGAGCAAGATGAGCTCTGAGACAGGATGAATTGTTTATGGGTCACCATGGAAGATGTATGGGGTTATTAGAGAGGGAAAAGGCTATAGAGACATAGGTATAGACCTTGTAGGGTGAGCAGTATGTAGCAGTACAGGAGATTTCATGGTTACAGGCACATATATACTAGCTAAGGATGGCATCAGATGCATGGGATTAGGAGAGGAGGTAGCTAGTTGGATTATGAAATAGGTATAGGGTAGAGCGGGACATGGCAATTGAATAGGTAGTAGAGAGGGATGAGTATATGTGAGAGTCTAGCTACTACATGGGGGCATACTTCAGAGAGATTCTAGATCCAACATGCTACATACATCCATATGTCTGAGTAATACCATAGATGCCAGCACCATTACACTTAGGAGGGACACACACATGAGGGTGGAATAGCTATTGTGAGACTCCCCTGCATAGAGGACTAGTGCTAGACTCCCCTCAAAGATCAGATGGAGCCAGCACAGGGTAGAGAGGATAGGAGAGGACAGGATAGAAGTTTTGATAGTTGCAGGGTGTATATGTAGCATACAGAGATAGGGGTTACAAATTCCATAACACAAATGAGAAATGGATTATTTCATTCATCGATGTAGTCTTTGCATTTGAGCAAAGCTCTGTGTCTATATTTTATTTAATAATTATTGATGGACATGATGGACTTATTATGGACTTTGTGATGGACTTTATTATGGTTTATGATATTTGGATATTTATATGATATGTGATAGACATTATCGACACTATGTGGTTATTATGTGATGGATGTTTATTTATGTGCATGTGTATGTATGTGATTTAATATGGGTTATACAGATGATTATGATATATACATGCATTTATGTGATTATTTAGATTTATGTCTATGTGGATGACATGGATGAAATTCATTATGCTTAACACTTTGTGATGCATGATTTGATGGATGATTTATTATTCTCTATGTTATGGTCATGAGACTAATGCTTGGAAATGTAGGTGGCGATGTGTATATATACTATGTAATGAATTTTCATTTAATTTTAGTGGGAATGTTTTCCAAGCATATTAGTATGATTTGATTATGATATTAAAATGCAATATGATGTAGTGAATAAATGATGTGATGTATGTGTATGTAATAATGGTATGGATGAATGAAATGAATGCAACATAATGCACTATATGTAGTGATATGGATGAATATGTTTAGAATAACAACTCTAAACAATATAAAAAGATAATGTAATGAAATGATAATGAAATGAACTTAAGATGCTTAGAATAACCAAGTAAGAACAATCTAAACAACTTAAAATGAACATGATAGTGATAAATGTAATATGTGAGATGAGATGAAATTGATGTCATTTGGGATGAAATTGTACTTTCTATATTTAATATGACATCAATCAAGATTAATGAATGAGAGGATTCACCTATTTCTATGGTGACCATGCTTTTCCTTATAGTTATGTATCAATATTAGTTGCTTTGCTCATTTTGTACAACATAGACCAGGGATTTGATAGTAGAGATTACCTTGGAACTGTTGGCATAATAAAATGATGGGTGTGATAATGCATTGCATATCAAGATGATAAATGGTGTATGACACTACACCTATCAAGGACCATAGAAATCTTGAGAAGAAATAGACATCAATCAAGATTAATGAACGAGTGGATTCACCTATTTCTATGGTGACCATGCTTTTCCTTATAGTTATGTATCAATCTTAGTTGCTTTCCTCATTTTGCACAACATAGACCAAGGATTTGATAGTAGAGATGACCTTGGAACTATTGGCATAATAAATTGATGGGTGTGATAATGCATTGCATATCATGATGATAAATGGTGTATGACACTACACCTATCAAGGACCATAGAAATCTTGAGAAGAAATAGAAGGTGAAATAGGAGTGTTTTCACAACCAAAATCACTAATCATAGGCTAGGAAAAGGATGGAGGGAGGATAAATGCAATGCAATGGGATGATAAATAAAATGTAGTCCTAATGCTATTTTTCCATTTTAAGAGCACTGATTTTTCTATAGCATAAGACACTATTAGCCAAGGTATGAGGAACCAAGGTAGATTAATTCCTAATGAATAAAACAAACACAACAGAAAAGAAGGCTATCCCAACACCCTAAAGTCACAATGACTTTGGTTGGGCTAGGCATTGGGATAACCATAAGCAAAAAGGATTCCCCAACGTAACACAAGACCACAAGGATATTGGTGGGTACTACTTGGGACAACCAAGAAGACAAAAATAGACAAAAGATCAAAATATGCTCCTTTGTTTCCCAGTCAAAGTGCACCATGATATGGTGGATCATGGTGACCCTAACAAGGTGTGATAGGAAGCTCAAATGATAAAAAAAAATGTCAAAAGCATCACAAGAAAATAATCAATTTCAAATGTACTTTTCCATAGGATCAAAAGGTGGATGGGATTGATGCAGTCTGATGTAGGAAGGATGCATCCTGTTAGACCAAAGATGGAAACTAGACTAAGTGATCGACATGACTCAAGATACACAAAATTGATTGAAGCTTGTGATACTAGTGGATCCTATTTGTTAAGAACCAGCTAGATGGGGGCATACTTGATGACACAACACAAGAAAAAAGATACATGACCGACACACCCTAAATACCTAGGGGCTTGGGGGTAGTTTAAATATTAGCCTTGCCTATGTGAAAGCATAGAGCCTTCATAGTTCGATAAAATACTGATGACTGACCATGGATAAAAGTGGAAAGATGACAATGGAGACGAAGATGGATGAAAAAGACAAGATAGAAAAATGCCCTGGGGATAGATCAATTGATCGACCTTTCCTACGTGAAAATGCAAGGGAAACATAGTTCAAGAAAAGGACCATCAATAAAAGATGGAACCAAACAAATGAATGATGGGGGACTGACATGAAAGGATGAGAAAAAGGCCCAAGGGTAGATCCAAATTAGTCTGTAGACCATACTATTTAGATATTGGTAACTAATAAGGATAGTTTTTGGGTAGAGAGATTTTAATAGCTTCCTGCCATGTCATGAACAACAAATAGATGAAAGATAGGATGAGACCTAATGAGGACCGACATGCTGAAGGACCCTCAATGATGGCGAGAGAGTGGCAAATGATGCGGATAGACGAAAAAATCTTAGATTAGGATACAAGCTTAGGATTGCAGATAGCTGATGAAAATCATCCAATGCTCAACCAAAACATACCAAGAGGTGGATAAGCAGATGCAAATAAAAGGATAGGATCGATAGGGTGTTAGGATGGGATGTGAGGATAGGATGGATGGAAGCATAGAGCAACTAGGATGCAAGGTAGATAATGATTAATCCCTCTACGAATGGCACCTATTACCAATTTTTCACCAAACGTATTTATCTAAGGTGCAACCAAGGGTGGTTTTCACCATAGGACAAATTATTTCTCTTGACTAATTTTTGAATTTTTTTATTTATTGACAATTTTTTACTCTTTTTTTGTATTTTTCAGGATAGGGAAACCCAGCTAACTTAGGCATAAAACCTCTTTAGGTGCATGGTGTTGATAGGCTCCTCTAGGGGCTTCCCTTCTAGTCTAGCAAGCCTATATGCCCTAGAACCATATTTAGTTGTGACAACATAAGGACCCATCCAATTAGCCTCAAACTTTCCTTTCTTGTCTCAATCTTGTTGAGTGTATTGATTCTCCTTTAGGACAATATCACCAACATTAAATTGGTGAGGATGAAATTTCTTGTTGTAGATCCTCCTAAGACAATGTTGGTATCCTTATAGATGATTGTAGGCCCTGATACACTTTTCATCCAAGAGTTCCAATTGATTGAGTTGTGCAACACAATTGTCTTCATCACTTATGAGGTTCTTCAAAGATATTCTAAGTGATGATATCTCAACTTCGATTGAAAAGATGGCATCAAAACCATAAAAAGGGAATATGGATTCATGCTAGTGGGAGTGCGAATGGACCTACGATAAGCCCAAAGGGTAGGGTGGAGATGGAGGTGCCAATCTCAACTAGTATTATTGACCAACTTTTTAAGGATCTTGATGAGAGTCTTGTTGGTAGCCTATGCTTGATCATTATCTTGTGGGTAATAGGGTGTGGACCAACAATGTTGGATGTGATAAGTTTCACACAGGTGTTTCATAAACTAATTTTTAAAAGGCTTTCCATTGTCAATGATGATGGCGGAAGGGATTCCATATCTACAAAGAATATGGAAGAAGATGAATTTAGAGATCTAAATACTCATAATCTAAGAGAGTGGAATTGCTTCCACCCACTTGGTGAAGTATTCAATGATGGTAATGATGAAAGTGTGCTCGTCAGAAGATGGAGGATAGATCTTATTGATCAAGTCAAAACCCTACTAAGAAAAGGGCCATGGTGCTATGATAGGTTGTAAATATTGGGTGAGAGCATGTATTAAATTCACATGTTGCTGACAGGGTAGGTATTTCTTCATGAACTCACAAGAGTCATGCTCCATTGTAGGTCAATAATATCCAACTCTGAGAATCCTTTTGGCTAAGGCCATGATATTAGAATGGGCCCCATAGACACCACTATACACCTTAGTTAATGTAGTGTGGGCTTCTGATTCATTCAAACACCTAAGTAGAGTACCATCATACCCATAATGATAAAATTTATCTCCCATGATGGTGTAGTAGGAAGTACATTAGATGAAGGATTTATGTTAATTTTGTGTAAGGTTAGGAGGTAGGATATTATCATGGAGGTAGGTGTAAATATCATGGTACCAAGGTGATTTGGGACCTACAATATCACACACCATCTCACTCTTAGGGACATCATATGCTGGGATTAAAATTTGTTTAACAAGGAACTAATAATTTTTTTTATTTTTAGGCATATCGATGTGGGAACCGATTGTAGCCATTGCATCTGCTACCTTATTCTGGACTCTGGGGATTTGTTCAAAGTGGATGAAGGTGAATCATTTTTTAAAGTCATCCACCATATGTCTGTAGGGTAACAACTTGTCATCCTTTGTCTAAAACTCATCATTGACCTATTTGATAATCAATTGAGAATTTGCAAAGACTTGTAAATGGGTGATATTCCATTGAATGGTAATCCTAAGACTACTGATAAGAGCTTCATACTCTACTATATTGTTTGTGCATAGAAATTCTAATCTAAATGAATTTGGAATGTAGTCATCTTGAGGAGTGATGAATAAGACACCAGCACCAACTCCATTATGTGTGTACGACCCATCAAAATAGAGCATCCATGTATCTACTTTTATGATTGTGAGGACTTCTTCATCAATAAATTCAACTACCAAAGGATATGCATCCACCAAAGGAGCATCAGCCAACTAATCTGCTATTACTTGTCCCTTGATTGTCTTATATTCCATTTACTCTATGTAAAATTTGCATAGAAGATGACCCACTTAGCCATGTGACCAATCAATAAAGTTATAGATAACAAATACTTGAGTGGATCATATTTTGATATTAGCTTGACTAGATGATTAAGCATGTAATGGCGAAGCTTTTGTGAACTGAAGAAAACTACTAGAAAAGCCTTTTCCATTGGAGAATAGTTGATTTCATAGACCACTTGTGTTTGACTAATGTAATAAATTATAAACTCTTTAGAGGACTCATCATGCTAAGCTGATAATGTTCCCAATGCAACTGATGTAGCTGAAATGCACAAGAGTGGTTTACCTAGAATAGGAGGCATGAGGATGGGTGGATGAACCAAGTAGTCCTTAATCTTTTCAAATCCTTTCTAACATTCTAGATCCCACTTGAAGGTGGTATCTTTGCATAGGAGATGTGTGAATGATTGGCACTTGTTAGCCAGTTGAGCTATGAACCACCTAATGGACTGCAATTTTCCTTGAAGGCTTCTTAACTAATTGAGATTACATGGTAGAGGCATTTCCCTTATGGATTTGATCTTTTTTGGATCTACTTCTATACCCCTTATGGAGACTCTAAAGCCCATGACCTTTCCTAATGTAACAACAAATACACATTTCTTTGGATTTAGATATAGCTTGGAGTGCTCTAACCACTCAAAGATTTTCTTCAGGATCATAGGATGCTGTTCTCTAGTCTTGGAATTCCCTAATAAGTCATCAACATAATCTTCCATTATGATATGAATAAGGTCATGGAAGATAGCATTCATGGCACACTAATAGGTTTCCCCCACATTTTTTAGTCTGAAGGGCATGAAATTATAGCCAAATGTGCTCCAATGAGTGGTGAAGGTAGTTTTGTGTTGATCTTATGGAGCAATCCTAATATGATTATAGCCAGAGAAACCATCCATAAGGGATGGCATCTCATACCCTACTATTATATCAACCAACATTTCAATGTTTGGAAGTGGGAAATCATCCTTAGGACAAGCATTATTGAGATCCTAAAAGTCTATAAAAATTTTGATGTTTCCATTTGGCTTGGCCATGAGCACTATGTTGGATATCCAGTTGAAATAGTCAATAGGCCTTATGAATCCAACTTCTAATAGTTTCTCCAACTCTTTCTTGACAAGAAAAGCCACCTGGGGATGCATCTTTATTCATTTATGTTTGATAGGTTTGGCATCTAGATGAACATACAAATGGTGTACCACTAAAGCAAGATCTAGACCTAGCATGTCTGAATAAGTCCATGCAAAATTAATAATTCCCTCTTTTAGAAGATTTGACGATGATACAATGCTCTTCTTCTAATAAGGATTTAGCTACATATGTGATCTTAGGCTTTTCTTGTATTCCCAAGTTAACTTCCTAATCTTCTTTGATTAGGATAGAGGATAATTCAAACAATTGAGTTCCAACAAGGGGAAGATTAACATCCCCATCCTCCAGCACCTCATCGAGGTTTTCACTATTGGATACACCCTTTGTTTTGATTTTTGTTGACTTAGGGAGTTCCTTAGAGAGGTTTTCACTAGATCACCCTTTTTTGTTTTGTTTCTTCTTACTTTTGCAGTTAGGGTGTTCATCTTCCTCCAACCCCAAGAGATGCACATAGGTGTCCACTGATGGAAAGGTATCGATAGGTGTACTACCTCATAATTCCTAGTCAATAAGTTCATGATGGAAAAGGGAAAGGCTAATGGAAAATATGGAGAGGAATTCAAATATGGATGAGAGATCTACATCATCATATGTGAGTATGATGGAATCTTCCTCGGGTATGTCCTCAAGGAGAACATTATCCACACTAATGTTATTGGAAGTACTAGTTGATGGTGTAGGACCATTTTGCATTGTGTCATAGCCTAAGCCCAAATGTTTTGGTTGCACAAAAGTATCAATAGGTTGTTTTCTTCCTTGTTCATCTACACTAAGGCACCCCCCTTGATAATTATACTTTTTAGCTAACTAAGAGGTGTGAGGATAAGTCTCCTGGAAATATTCCTTAAGAGGGGGAGAAGGTTTAGGCTCTTCTTGATATATCCATTAACTGGTATCATCTTCTAGTTGATCTTGTCGCATCCTAGGAGATCAAAAAGTGCTAGACCCCATGTTCTTAGAACTCAAAGTGACTGTCTTCTCTTCCTCTTTTCATATGGAGTGTGAGGGCTGGCCATATGCATGCAGAGATGGTAGCATGGCTGCCACATTTAAAGTAATGCACATTTCATACTCACGACAACCTTTGTCTATGATTCGGACCTTGGTGATTGTGGAGTTAGATGTGGAAGATGGAACGAATGAAGTGGTGGATGAGGGGTCGGAGGATGGATGAGAGGATGATGCCTGAGGTGCCCCCACTTCCACTCCCAAACAGTAGTGAGAGTGAGGGAAGGAAGCTTCTAATGCACAACAATATTCAAAGGGTTGTGGATCAACATGTATAGTTACTTCCATCCCATTAAATGGGAATTTCAGACATTGATGGTAGGTGGACAAGACAACCTGCATGCACGGATTCATGGGTGACCAAGAAGGAGGTTATATGGAAGATCTAGATGAAGGACATGGCACATGGTATATTGTATAATAGGGCCAACCTGAATTGGAAGACAAATAGTTCCCTCAGAGTTATGTTTTGCGTTGTCATATGCTTTGATGGTGATAACCTGGTTGTTCAAGTTGGCATGGGTGTAGCCTACCTATTTTATGAACTTCAAAGTACAAAGATTAAGGGTAAAGCCCTTATCTACCAGGACCCGTTTTACTTTATGTCAAGCTATGAGGACCTCAATGTGAAGGGGATAGTTATGATTTGAAATGATGCATGGAATATAGTTTTGATTGAAGCCTAGCTGATAGGTGGATGACAAGTGTCATACCAAGGCATGTAATTGGGTAAGATCTATATCATTAGGGACATGGGTATCCAGCAAAGCTTTAGTGAGGATTTCTTGATGGATAGGAGAAGACTTAAGCAGACCTAGGATAGATATTTGAGCTGGAGTCTTCCCTAGGTGGTCAAGAATATTATACTAAGAGCTTATAGGAGATTTCTTGGCTAATGTGGAGGCTCCAAGAACAATTATGTGGGTGTGACAAGTTGTGATAGCACATTGTGGGTCTTTTCCTTTGACAAGTGTCATGGACACATGAGGCTCTCCTGACTAATGCACATAACTAAACCATCATAGTTATAGGGTAAATTATTGTAGCTAACATTATTTGTGTTGTTATTTTGATTATTGTTATTACTTGACCTAGGATTTGCATTGGGTTTACTAGCACCCTGATTGTGTTTTTGGAAGGCATTTTGATATATCTAGAGTTGAACATTGGTCGATGTGGCCTATTTTTCATCAACTTAGATATCACCTCAATCTATAAGATATTGGATGCACATTTTTAGTCCCTTACATTTTTTTATGGAATGACCCTTAATTTTAAGAAAATCACAATATTTGTTTTCTCTATACCAGGTGGGCTTTGGTTTAGACTCATTGAAAGGTTTGGTCACAGGATAGGTGACTAGATAGCTTGCTTGAAGGAGTCTATTGAAGAAAACACTTAGAGATTCTCCCAATGGAGTGAATGTGTGTTTATTGTTCCCTTGATTTTTCTTATTGGAATGTTGAGGAGGGTGAGGTGCCCCTTGTGGTACTAATCTGACGCTAGAAATTGATGGTTGATTAGGAACATATTATGACCTTTGGGAGGTGTTAGCCACCTTAACATTGATATTGAAACCACCATTGATAGTGTTCTTGTTTTTTTCCTAGTAGTGGGACTTATCCCTAGATGATTTATCCTTATTAAGATTATCAATTTTGATATGTCCCTTAGCAATGAGCACTTTCTTAATGATAGCACCTTTTTCTATGACCTTTGCAAAGGTTGTGACACAATGAAGATTGAGATTATGTATCATATATTCATGAGTGTTTTCCATGAAAATAGTAACCATGTCCTTCTCATTGAGTTGATATTTCATTTGACTAGCCAAAGCATGCCACCTTTGCAAGTAGCTTATGAAAGTCTCTCCCTCATGTTGTCTTTCTTTTAGAAGATATAGGGTATTGATATCCTTCTCCAAATTAAAGGAGAAGTGTGTAAAAAATTTCTTTGAAAGATCCACGAAAGAAGAGATTGATTACTTTGGAAGAACCATAAACCAATCTAGAGCCGTCCCCACTAGACTCCTAGGGAATAACCGCATCAGATAATTGTCATTGTGTAGGACTTCTTGACAATGTGAGTAGAACTCCTGAAGGTGGTTCCTTGGGTCTTTAGTTTCTTTATACTTTTCAAACTTTGGAATTTAGAAATTCTTAAGAAAAGAAACAAGTGAGATCAAGGGATCAAACGGATAGGGATAAATCTCTTCAAACTTAAAAGACTTTTTGGAGGTTCCTTTTTGTAATTCTTTCAATGCGGCTTTCTTCCCATTCCTTATTGATAAGTGTCAAGGGAGGATTAGTTGAGTTGGACTAACTCTATGGAGCATATGGTTGATATGAAATGGATGGAGTCAACATGGTTTGATCATACAATGGTGGAGGCTAATATGAAGGGACTTGCTGATATTGACTAGAATATGCAAATTATGAAATGGTATTTGATTGTTGATTGGCCGACAAAGGTTGGTTATATGAAGTAGAGGAACCCTATTGATATGATGGAGGAATTTCATAATAGCAGGTGGAAGCACCTTGATGGTAGGGCAATTTTCGCTAGTAATATGAAGAGGTGGATGCACCCTATTGGTAAGGCAGTTGCTGCTAGGCATAATACATATTATATTGATAATTGTAAGCAATAGTTGGTTGTTGGGAAGCATATGGATGTTCTTGCAGGTTAGATGATTGATAATAAGGATTGGATTGTGATTTTTGGGGATTTATGTAAGATGGTTGTGGTTGGGATTGTTGAGGGTTCTGATAAGTGGGATTAGGATTAAGATTGGATAGGGTAGAAAAGGTGGTATACGTGCTTGATGGATGGTAAAGATATTGAGCAACAAGGTTGCTTTGCATTCATCTCAAGACTTGGGTGTGTTGAGGTGGTTGTTGGTAATGTGGTAGTTGTTGATAGAGAGGATGAGATGGAACTTGATGCTACTGAGGGACTTGTGGTTGGTGAGGATGCAACTGATGAGATGGCATTGGTTGATGTGTGGAGATTTGTATTTGTTGAGGGGTTGGTATTGGGACACCTTGTGGTTGTTGTTGATGTTATTGTTGATGTTGTGAAGTAACCTATGTTATTGGATGTGAAGGTTGCAAAGAAATTGTGTTATGTTGTGTTGGTTGAGATGGGATAGTGGTTTGTTGTGTCACCTTTTGGTAGGGTGGTTGCAATGAGGTGGCCTACTACAAGTTAATTGGAGGTTGTTGAAAGGATGGGACGTTGCCTTGAGGAAGTTGCTGGGATGTGAAAGGAGGCAGTGGTAAGTTGGATGCAAGTGTAGATCTAGGAGGTCGAGGTGATGCAGCAAAAGGATTGCCCCTAGTATTCATTAGTGGTTGACCTAGTTGGTTAGGTGGAAGAGGTGGTGTAGACAGTATGGGAGTTGAGCTCTATGGAATGGGCATGGTTGGAAGATGCAGGAGTTTCTATGGCATACCAAAGGAAAGGGGATCATTAGGATAAGGGCCTTGAGGGATGTTTGGTTGAGATGCTTCCATGAAAGAAATAAAAATCTTAGGGGGTGTGTAACCTGATAGAGCATGACATTGCTAAACCTAGGTTGATATCAACCCTCTTGTGGTGGACCCTTAGGGATGTCTGAATTACTTAGATTACTTTGTGAATTCTGAGGATCTTGTGATACTAAAGGTACAGGGGGTGTGATGTTTACATATTTTGATAGATCAATTTTAGGTGACAGTTTGACTCCCTTCAAGAGTAAGGTGGCAAGGATTTTATCCCCATTCTCATTAAGGAGACGATCTATCATTTGGAAATTGGTGGGATTATTGAGGTATTCATCAATTGTGACCTTAGGTTGGTTGACCATGCTTTCATTAGCAAGAGGCAATGTGGTGTGGACCTCAGTATTAGATTGGGATGAGACACTGTTATTGGGATCTTGAGGAACATGAGGTTGGGTAGCTTGAGTCTATTGTTCTGCCATAAGTTTCTTTGCTTGAGATCAGGAAAGGGCATGAAAATGCAAAGCTACCAAGATGAGCTAAGATGATTGTATGCCCTAGGATGCACTTGAATTAAGGATTTAGGTGAAGACTAAAGGATTTATTGGATAGGATGATGGATTGATTGATTGGATGATTGGATAGGGGATGGGACTGGATTTGATTAAATTGAATGATGGGATGGTTTGATTGATAGAATTGGATGATTAATTGGATAGGATGATGAGACTAATTCAAAACCAAGTTCAAAGGTTGGAATAGATGACATCAAATGCCAATGATTGGAATGGAGGATGGAGAGGATGATTATGAAACCGAATCTACCTCAAGATGGATGACAATCCTAAGGAAGTGTGAAGGATGACAATCAGGATTAGGAAACTAAGCTAACTTGGATAAGGACCTTTAAAATGTAGTCTAGGGGAGTGGGATTGATGAAACAATACTAGAAATGAAATCTAAGAATGTTATAAAATACACCTATATGATTAGATTGATGAATGGATGAATTTTGGAAAATACAGATGGACTAAAGTGATGATTACAGGTGGATGGATGATGATAAATTTTTTTTATTGTGGAAAAGAACTTGGAAAAGGATAGGCTTTCAATGGCCCAAAGGATTCACACTTTGGAATTTGTATGGGTAGTTCATACACCTCTATGTAGTGAAAATTCACCTTTAAAGGTCACAAATTTTCCTATTCAAGGCCAACAGAATCACCTATGTCTTGGACTCAAATTTTCCTATGACATGTGGATACAAAAGAAATGGGTGAACTAGGAATGCAAATTTTCCTATCTCAATGCGTGTTCACCTAAACCTCTGAAAGGATTTCCTAAACAAGATACAAGATTGCCTAAACTTTCAAAAGACCATAGGGGAATATGCAAATTTGATTAACAAAATTGCCTAATGGGGATAGCAATTTTTCCCAAGTCTTCACATGTACAGACAAAGTCAAAATCATGTATTAAGGGGTAATAGACTGTGGAGAAGGACAAAAAATGCAACAATAGATAAGAATGGTTGGATTGACTCAACTGAAAATAAGCAGTGGTATCGACAATGAAGACATGCTAGGTAGCACAATCCTAAACTTAGTGTTGAAGGATTACAGACTTGATGCAGGCCCACCACCTTGAGTAGACAACCAAAGGTTAATGCTTCATGATAGTAGGGTGGTTCTTTGGATTACCTTTTCTCACAAGAGTGGATAGCTAGCGTTCTAGTGGCACAAGGTCATCAACAGATGCCATAGACTCACCATCACACTCTCTCTCAAGGACTATTGTAGTCCACCATGATGATTTCTATCTCAACCTAAGGGAGTATGTGGTGAGTAACTTCGAGGTATGGTACACATCCCCTACATTAACATGTAAAATATACTAATTGACATTGCACATCTGATCCTGACCACTAACACTGTTTCATCCTAAATCATCTCTCATCAATGTTCCTCAATTAAAAAAATAATTTATCTGATTAAATCATCCTTTCTTGTTAATTAAATCAATCAGTTTGATCTAATTATCCCTATTTAATTAAATAATCAATTTTATTTGATTAAATCTCTAAAGTCCATCCATTAAATTAAATAAATTAAAACCTTATTTAGTTTAATCTAACTTCATCTCCTTGGTTAAATAAAACAAAAAATTTTAATTTAATTAATCTTAAAACCATATTCTTCTCATGTTTGATTTAAATCAATCCAGAAATCTAAATCAATATGTCACATCATTTTAATCTCTCATTAAATTAATTAACCTTGATTAATTTAATCTCTTCTCATGTCCCATCCTCTGGCTTTTGCAACTTTCACAAGAAAATAGATTTAATTTATTTATTAAATATATATTTTCTCTCAAATGGAATAATAAAGGAATATTCCTCAAATTTGAATTCAAAATCCAAGTGGATTTTGTCCTTCCAACAACGCATTTACTCCGCCTAGAAAGTCCTTTTTCCTTGAGCCAAGTGGCATTCAATGCACCTTCTTTCCCTCTTACATGTCATTTCAACAATTTCAAAATTCAAATATATGCATTTATTGACACATTCTTCAAAACTTGCACATCCTCCATCCATTCACATGTTGACAAGTGGCACTTTGTCATTGGTGGATCTTTAGTCCCACATTGCTCCATTTTTGACATCTCTTCAACTTGATATTCTATAAATAGAGATCTCATCCTTCATTTCTATTGTCCACAACTTGAGTAAACTTATTATACTCAAATTCATAGCAATCTTCATCCATCTCATTGAGTTTTATAGCTAGGTTATGCAGATTTTGTCTTGGAGCACTCATCAATCTTCAACAAAGTGGATCGCAATTTTCACCAAATCACCTTCATCACACCATTGGAGTTGGAAAGGGCCAATTTTCACATCAAATTGGCACTAACTCCCCCAAGAGATTAAGAGTTTGATTTTCTTTAGAATAGAATTCAACATCTTTTTTTTAAGTTTATTGTGTTCTTCATTTTATTCCTTTTCTCTTTCATTCAAATGGATTTCTTGAGGAATTTATATTCTAACTTGCATTTTACCTCATTAATGTGTTCATTTGTTGTGTTCTTGTAGGTATAGGATATAGGTTCACATTTTGGTGCTAGGAGGGAAAACCAAAAGATCAAATCATGTTTTTTGAGAAAATTCTATGTTTTTTGCGTGTTTACAAAAAAATTCTCCACTAGAAGCTCAACATCTCTATTTAGCTCTACTAAGAACTTAGTGTCACCATACAACACTATTGCAAAAGTTCAAACTATGACACTCCACTCTTCCTACCCAAAATTAAAATTTTCAAATAGATTCACTAACTCTGTTCAGCTTGCTGGAATCTTTTTAAAATCCAAACTGCACCATTGATCAAAATAATGACACCTTCATGCTCACTGGTCTAGCAGTAGAGAAACGTTGATTGGTAAGTGTTGCCATATAGCACCACTGGTGACTTCAATTTGTGATGCCTTTGTGGATTGCACTGTTGGAGGGAAGTAAAAAGTGAAAAATTATTTCTAACACATGCTTTTTATCAAATTCTGGTTATTTGGCATGTTTCTTGCTTTCTTGACCTTTGTTTTTATATAATCTAATTGATTTTCTTGTCGGTTGGATTTGTCAAAGGTGAAGAGTAAAATAAGCATGATGACATCATCTAATGAAACCAAGTGTTTTTAAATACTCTAGTGTTTGTTCAACACTCTTAGAGGATTCACTATTCCTCTTAAGGAAAAAATTTCTATCTTTCACGCTTAGGACCTACTAGTTTCACTTTGGGTTATCAAAGGAACCTTTTAAATTCTTGTTACAAAAGGAGCTTAAAATGAACTTTAAGACACAAAATCACTAGATTTTGTTTGGGGCTAATAATTGAACAAGGAAAAAATATCACATTTCATTTGGTGCTATAAAAAGAAATCATTATTGCTTTGGTTGGATTAAAAAGAACATGTGTGATTTTCTTTTTGATTGCTTACTCAAACTAACATCATTGAAAAGACGTATGCACTTCTCTCACACCTCACGACGATCTTGAGAATCAAAAGGATTTTTGATGGTCTTAGGGTGGGATAAAGTCATCACCTACACATTTCATTTTGTGGATTTAAAGGGTATGTGTAGGATCATCATGGAAAAAACAAGTCCTTAAGTGGCAATTTTTAAAAAAAAATCAGAGTTAGGAAACTTCACGTAAAAAATTGAATAAGTTATCTATATTATTTCAAAAATATGTAAGAATAGAATCTGTAGAAAATTCAATGTAGTTTCTAAACTACTAGATTTATTTTATTTTTAAATCTATTTGGAAAATTTGAAATTTCAATGCGAGTACTGAAATTTTAGGAAAAAAAGAAGTAGGTGTCTATCTGACCACACTAACCACAATAAAATTATAATATTTTTTAATAAGATATTATACATAAGTAGAGGACTCATCTCCAAATGTGATGCATATTTTTTTGTAATTTTTTTCTAATTAAATAATTAATTATGAATTTTTTATTACAACTTTTAAAAAATATAAAAAATCATATGTCTAACCAACTTAACTTGGTAAAAAATTCATGAAATTTAATTTTTCTTTTTTAATCCTATAGTATGTGGAGCATAGAATGTGATGCATGTTTTGGATTCCAAAAATTTGATACTATTTGAAACCTATAGATGTTTTTCAATTAGCCTATCAATCAGGACTTTAGTTGTAATTCAAATAGAAAATAAATAATAATTATTTATTAAATTCAAAGTAAAGCATAATTTATATCTCTAGAAAGCTGAGAATCTCCTTTAAAAACCCTTTTCATTTCATCAATTTTGGGTAAAAAAAAGGTTGTCAGCCACATACCCTACAAATACCCATCATATCACCACTTTTTGGCCCATCATGATCTTGCACATACCCTAAATTGAACGAAACATTGTGTGAGTGTGGGTAAATCAATTTCATGTGTTCTCCTTTTGTTTCTAAATGAAGGTTGATCAAACTATGAATACATTTACTCACTATTGTTTATCTTAGAGGGCCTACCTTGGGGAAAAAGGACTCACCCAAGGGAATGACTCAATCGGTAACACTCTAAAACCAAGAGTATTTCTAGTTGGGATATAAATGTGGGTATTGGAATAAATTCCAATATCACGTGGTTGGCTCCGACGAGAATGGTATCAATGGTCTCTCACCACATTACATCAACTCTTATGAACAGAAAGTCTGAATTAAAACCCTTGTTGTAGAAAGGCCAAAATCCTTATCTATTTGTTGGTGCAAGAATAGTTGTTTTGAAGCTGCCCAACACTTTTACAGTCTTTAGTAGAAATGGAAATCATGTCATAGGAGTTTCATGGTGTTGAAGCTTGGCTGCCCCATATAAGTGAGTGTCGTGGAGGGGAGCTAGTGAGGTCAAGCATCTAACCATTTGCTAAAGATAAGTGTAGGTAGACTTGTCCAAGTTGGGACTCAACAAATATTGTCTTTCATATCCATAAGGTTGTGCTTATTCTTGGTTACAAAATGCTTTGCTTGCTTGAAAACATTTGGAAAACAAACATTTAACATCATCATCGAAATTTCAAACCCTTTAGGAGGAAAATCCAATTGACCAAATTCATGTGTTATTGCTTGAACTTGGGATTTTATCCTTAGAGATTTCTAAACACTTGGATTTACATCTCAATTTTCCTACTAAAGTTAAACAATAGGTAACCCTTGCCTTGATTTCGTCAAAATTCCACATAACATACTTTGTGGGTTTCAAAGAAATTAGGACATTGGACATCTAGTTTGGAAATCTAATCAAAGAAATGTTTGTGGTAAAACAAAATCACTAAGAAAAGATAACAAAATTGGCTCTCACACATGTGCTAGTTCCTCATGATTTCCAAGAAAGTCAAAATCCCAAAACAAAAGTCCTTAAGAAAAAGTTCAAAATTTAGAAGTCACACTCGAAAGGTCATCAAGAAATACATTAGGAAGTCCAATCAAAAGCAACATATCAAAATAAGCAAAAAATTCACAAGGTTCTATAGACTCATTCCTTTAAACAATTTGGAAATGTATGCTCAGTTTGAACCACTTTTTAGTTATAGAGGTCCTTAGAAGTATTGTATGTTCTTCAATACCGAGGTTTAGTAAACAAGTGTCTTTTTAGGCACATTCTAGGATCAAAATAAAAACTTTTTCATCCATCCTTGAACATCAAACCAAAATCACCTCACCATCATGTTTTGAAAAATCTTGAAATTATCCTCCATTCTAGGATTTTTGGCAAAAAATCAAAATCATCAAATCCTTGAAGCAAAATCCTTGAAATATTTGAATCAAAAACATCAAATCATCTTTGGCTAGGTATGTGTAGATGCATCCTTTTTCATATGCTTAGTCAAATTATCAAACCATCTTGTTTAGCTAGGTATATGTAGATGCATCCTTCTTTGTATGCTTGGTTAAATTATCATCTTGTTTGAATAGGTGTAGGTAGATGCATCCTTCTCCCTACACACATTAAAATTATCATCCTTTGAGAAAATATGCCTTTTAGATAATCATCCAACATCTTAGGGTCTATTTGTTCATAAATCCAAAGGTAAACCCAAAATCCAAAACAAATCCAAAAAACAAAACCAAAAAGTCCTAAAAATCTAGCATCCTCACAAGATTTCTCAAAAGTTCAAAACATCCACATCATCCATATTTTACATCATCCCCATCATATCACCTTTCATCCTTGAAGAACATCCTAAATTTTCTCTTTTTGTACCTAAGATTAGATCAATCCAAAAGAATTAGAGATTCATCTTCCATATTATTCAAAATTGATCCCTATTTTATGGTGCAAACTAGATCTCAACACAAGAGGATCATGGAAGCCAACAAAGAGACATCCAATACAAGTGACCTAAGTCAAAAAAATTCTAAAACAAATCCCATTGAATCAATTAATCCTCTAATCAACTTTCCTACATCATCACAAAACCCTCAAGAGGAAGTAGAGGATCATGTCAATAATCCCTTTGGAATGTCACATGAGGAAATCACTGAAATGATTCAAAATCTAGAGAACCATAAGATTATCAATATCATGATGAGACTCAACCCTTCACTATAAATGCTCAAATTAGCAAAGAAAGGGGCTAAAATACCTTCTGATTTTGATGTGAACTCTACAGTGGAACCATCCTTAGAGGTCATGCCTCCAATTTCATCTGCCCTCCCCATCTCATCTACACCCCCATCCCAAAGTATCAATCAAAAAATCTAACAAATCACATCATCCATTGCTCCAACTCAACCTAGTGTTAACAAGGTAAGTGCATTTCTCAATGCCATAAAAACACACCCCCTTGTCAACAATCAAGATTTGGATGCAAACACCATTTTGGGGGAAAAAGTACCCCAAAATATATTACATACATATGTCCCTCTCACTTTCCATGATCCCAATGATCCATCATCATATCCTTTCATGTAACACCCCAAACCTCTCTCCCCATTACCTCGTAAGGAGAAGGTGACATGTTCGAACTAGGGAGCACTTTCGACACTACACCATTTCCTCAAGAGATCACATCTCTCATTTTTTTGCCACTTCCACCATTGCCATCATCATCCACACCACTTCTTGGCTTAGGGCTTCCACCTTTACCAAATATCAATCAAAGCATCATGCCAAACTCTCAAAACATGTCATCAACATCACAACAATAGATGACAACTACAAAAGCAATCACCACATGATCAACCACCCCCTAACATCTCAAAGCATGGTCTTTCAAGGACCAACTGCATCGATTGCACCATCCAAAACTCAAAACCCAATCACTAACATGACAATGCCTCTCACCACCACAACAAGCACCATTCTGAATCCACCACCACCACCAAGATCCAACACATCAAGCCAATATAATATGGCATTGCAAGCTACTCAACAAGCTGCCTATTGAAAGGCATTCCTAGAAGTACAAAAACAATAGCCCATACAACTACCTTCCCAACAAGTCACTCAAGTTGTGCAAGCTGCACAAGCTGCCCAAGTTGCATTACAAGCTACTCAGGCTACCCAAGCCAAAATCTTATTGCAACAACAAAAAAAACAAGCGGACCAAGCTCAAGCTCAATCTCAAGCACAAACTCAAGCTGCACAAGCACAAGCACAAGTACAAACTCAAGCTCAAGCTCAAGCTCAAGCTCAAGCTCAAGCTCAAGCTCAAGCTCAAGCTCAAGCTCAAGCTCAGGAACAAGCTCAAGCAAATGCTCAAGCTCAAGCCCAATATCAAGCGCTACAAGCACAAGCACAAGTATAGTACCTTGCACAACAACAAGCATATCAAAAAATGCTAAAGTAATATCATGAAAAATAGGAAACAACCCAATTAGAAGCTCAACAACAAGCATTGGCACAACAAGCAATCCTGGCATAGTAGCAACAAGACCAACAACAAGCATTATTGATACAACAAAAAGTACAAGCATACATGGTTTAGCAGAATGTGCAAATACCACCAATCAACACATCAACAAATCCACCCATCCCATCAACAAGTGAACCACCTTATAAAACTTTCATCCCACCCCCTGATCCGCAAAAGGATGTCACAACACAAATCAAATTACTCTCACAACAAGTGCTTGACCTTCAATCAGGTAAAACCACAAAAACATCTAGCAACTTGTGTCCTTATCCATTTGACAAGACCCTTGTGATGAAACCATTCCCAAAGGTATTCAAGATCCCCAAGTCTAACAAGTACCATGGGATGAGAAACCTTGAAGATCAAATCAGGGAATTCTAGGTTCATTGCATGGAAGTTGTGTATGATGATACCTATCTAATGTGGCTATTTCCTAGGAGCTTGGATGGCCACACGATGGAATGGTTCTCTCACCTACCTACAGGCATCAAGACATTCAAATAAATCATAGACGCATTCATCAAAAACTACGCAAGCAATATCACCATGTATGTTAGTCTAGAGGAACTATCAGCTCTGAAACAATGTAAGAATAAATAATTTTCTTCATTCCTAGAATGATGGTGATCTAAGGCCAATCAAAGAAAATGGGTCATGCCCGAGGAACAACAAGTGTGCCCTATCATATCCAACCTTGACAGCCTCTTGGCATTCCACCTCAAGCTCCAAGAGATCATCACATATGACCAGTTGATTTCTAAGGCACTCAACATCAAATGGGCCCTTATGACACAACCTAGAGGATCAACTTCATATCCCAAAAAACAAAACAATCTCCCATCAAAAATTCATAATGACAAACCTCACACATGGGCAAGACACAAAATGTTACCAATGATGGTGTCGTTGATGCCAAATTTATCATCATTAACCCTTGGCAAAACATAACTACACCACAACAACAAATCCAAAACCATCATCAAAACAACCATTCAGTGAACATAACACAACAACCAAACAATCAAATGATCAATAACATCAATGATCAAGGGGGACCCCCCCAGCAAAACAAGAACTTCACCTAGTGGAAGTACACCACCCTTGGGGAACCACTTGAAGTCATCATGAAGAAACTAATAAATGAAAACCTTATCAAGATTCCCAACTATGAGAACTACCAAGAACTAGAAGTAAAACCTCCTTGGTACAACAAAATCAGCTCTGCGACATCCATAAAATGACAGGACACACCACTAATCGTTACATGAGGTTAAAGAACATAGTCCAAGACCTCATTGATCAAAGAATCATAAATGTGGAACTGACAAGGAATCAAAATCTCAAAATATACACAAATCTAATGCCTAACCATAAGGGGAATAAAAATACTGATAAAGGGAAAGGCACCTTCAAGAATGTGAATCATGTGTATGACCATGTTGTTGCATCCCTCGATGGCTACTGCACTACCATCACCATCAAAGGATCCCATACCGATTGTGGAGTCACTGCAAGAGGCGGCAAAGTTACCATCACAAAATCATCCCAGGTAAATAGGGTACCTACACCTAGACCTATTCCCAATGGTTACAATGTACTTGATCAGCTAAAAAGAATCCTGGCACAAATCTCCATCATGGAGTTATTAAAAATATCATCTTCCCACAAGAAAATTCTTGAGGAAGCATTGGTTTCATCCACCATCCTCATAGATCTTGATGCAGAACAATTCCAAGCTATGATCAGAAAAATCATTACCCCAAATATCCTTACATTATTTAGCAAATATTTTCCTCTCAACCATCTCATAACCATGCACTCCATTTAGAGGTCCTAGTGCAAAAAAATAAAGTCAAGCGATTCTTAGTGAATGGAGGTGTAGGCTTCAATATTTATTCCCTCAAGCTCATTAAGAGCCTAAAAATCTTAGAGGATTCCATTGACAAAGGTAAAGGTATTACAATTAGAGAATATGATGATCAGGAAAGAGTGTCCCAAGGAACAATTCAAATCCTTATTCAAGCAGGGCCAACTATCATGGAAACTACTTGTCAGGTCATGGATCTCAACTTTCCTTATAACATTCTCTTAGGACATCCATGGATCCATGCAATGTAAGTAGTAAGATCAACCTTCCATCAATGTGTCAAATTCACATATGAAGGACAATAGGTCACCATCCATGGAGATCCTAAACCATTCTCCTACTGCAAAATCCTTGAGGAAAAATATTACAAAATACCTCAAGTACCTAAAAATGATTAAGGCCCATATATATCTTAAATTAATCTAGCCACTCTTTCCCCCACTTTTGTGATAGAGACACCCATCAGTCCTACCATCCCCACCATCTCTAATATCAAACTCATCATCGAGGACAACAATTATAGAAATTATATGATTCCCAAAATTGCATTTTTGGTAGGAGAGTTACCACAATCTCCTAGATCATGAGGATGTATACAATCAAATCAACCTCCACTTCCCAAACATCCCCTCAATATCCCAACTTCAAAAGTTGGGGAGATCTTGGCTAAGAATTTATAAGAGGACCCATCTCGTCTCCGATATCAAGATAATAGACCAACAACTGATCTACCAATGCATGACAAAAGTAAAGGTTTGTAAATGATGCTCACAATGGGCTATGACAAAAACTAAAAACTGGGGCAAAATGACAATGGGCTTATAATACCCCTCATTCCTAAGACGTGAATGAGAAATATTGGCCTCATATGTACTCCTCTGAGTATAACCATACGTGGACGAGGTCCCCTAGTTAAAGCAGTCAAGACTCCCCATGAACCAACATGAGCTAAGCTTTTCTTACCCATATCCACTGGCCACGTCATAGCTAATTTCACATTTGACATAACTAATGTCTATAGTAGCAGTGATGATGAGGATCCCATGACCAACATACCCAAGCTCTTTGAGGATACCACCCTTCTCATTATTAGCACCCTATCTTATGAGTTTGAAAACCAAAACCATGAAATTCATCTAGTCTACCCACAACTCATTGATTATGACCAACGAAGACCACCAATTCTTGAAACATTCAAAAATGATGAGGTGCTCTTAGAATTCATGGGACTACGGGATAATATTATGTGTGGGGATCACAAAGAAAGATTCATCATTGAGCTAGATACACAAACATATTATGGGGAAATGATTGAATCCTTCAGTTGCAAAAGTGAGAAATTAAGAATAATATCTAAGTCCTTGAGTGAAAACCACACTATGGCACTCTCTGACATGAAAAAAGTAAAAACAAAGGATGTATCCAATGGTGAAAGCCTCTTCGAGGCACCTAAATATGGGGGATTCAATCTTCCTTTTAGAGCTCTCGATCAAGAAAAATCAACAGTCCTAGTAGAAAAGTGTAATCCAATTAATCTAGGAACAAAGAAAACAATGCACATCACATTCTATGTAGATTCATTACTAACAGAAGAACAAGAGCTCCTAGTAGCCTTCTTAAAATAAAGAAAAGTTAATTTTGCATGGAGCTATGCTGACATGCTTGGGCTTGATCCAAAAATTGTGGTAAATCACCTAGCAGTATATCCTGAAGCAAAGCATGTCCGACAAAAACTCAAGAAAATGCACCCTCAGATCACCTTACTATTTAAAATGGAACTAAAGAAGCTATTAGATGCAGGATTCAATTGACCAATAGATTATCCATAATGGGTATCAAAGCTAGTTCCTATCTCAAAAATTGATGGGGGCATTAGAATTTGCACAGATTTTAGGGACTTAAAAAAAGTATGTCCAAAAGGTGATTTCCCATTTCCCAACATTGACATGATCGTAGATATGATGGCGGGACACAAAATTATTTCCTTAATGGATGAATTCTCGAGATACAACCAGATAATGACTGCTAAAGAAGACCAACACAAAACAACCTTCACTTGTCCATGAGGAACTTACTACTAGAATATGATGCCATTCGGTTTGAAGAATGCAAGAGCAACATACGAAAGAGCCATGAAATTAATCTTTCATGACAAGATTCATAGAACTGTCAAAGATTATGTCGATGACATACTAGCCAAATCCAGAAAGAGGAAGGATCACATAACAACCTTGAGTACTATTTTCGATAGGCTAGAGGAATACAAGGTTCGATTAAATCCAAAGAAGTGCATCCTCGGCATACGATCAGGAAAGTTTCTAGGATACATAGTGTCAATGAGAGGTATTGAGGTAGATCCAGAAAAAGTAAAAGCAATCCTTGAGATGGAGGCACCCAAAACATTGAAACAATTAAGAGGTCTCCAAGGTAGGCTTCAATCCATCCAAAGGTTCATAACACAGCTGGCAGATAAACAAAATCCATACTCTCACCTACTTCACAAGGGAGTAGTGTACAAGTGGGATAACAAGTGTGAAGAAGCTTTCAATAAGATCAAATAATATCTACTTACATCACCAGTCCTTATGCCACCAATCCCAAGAAAGCCATTAATTCTTTATGTGTCAACAACAACAACCCTTGGTGCTCTTCTAGCTCAACATGACAAAAATGGGATAGAAAGGGCCATATATTATATCAACAAAACAATGGTTGGGCATGAGTTAAACTACTCATTCATTGAAAAATAATGTCTAGCAGTAGTGTTTGTGTCACAAAAATTCAAACATTACATGCTGGCACACAAAATAAAACTCATCACCAAAATCAACCCTCTCAAGTACTTACTGTCAAAAGTAATGCTCACTGGAGGGATGGTTAAATGGGTCATGATATTATTAGAGTATGACATTGAATATGTAGATCATAAAGAAATTAAAGGCTAAGTCATCGTAGATCATCTTGCAGAAGCACCAATCTATTCAGAGAATCCTCTCATCTCAAAATTTCCAAATGAATCCATCTTCAATATCAACATAGCCGACCACTGTAAACTTTACTTTGATGGCTCACAAACACAACATGGATCAGGAGCTGGTGTCTTCTTTATCACCCCATAGGGGGACTTCATACCTAGATCCTATAAATTAGCATTCCCCTACACCAACAACATTGCATAATATGAGGCTTTAACCATAGGTCTCAGAATAGTAGTGCAGTGACACATCATGACTCTCAAATTATATAGAGACTCTGAATTAATAATAAATCAAGTGAATGGTGAATACGAGACTAAGGATGATAAGTTAACCTCATACAAGAAACTTGTGGAGACTCTCAAAGAATCCTTCATCGAGATCACATTTGAGAAGATTCCCAAAGCAAACAACAAAGCAGCAAACGCCATGGCAACTATTGGATCCCTACTGGACATCCCTTGCAACATCATAAAACATGAATTCTTGGTAGTACAGCTTCATGTGCCCACATTTGAGGTACCAGAGTTAGAATTTGTGTGTGAAATCATTGGTCCTAGAGATCCCTAGTACCATGTCATTTATACCTACCTACGAATAGGTGTCTTACCTTGTGACTTACCCTCAAGCTTAAAAAGAACTTTTATTAAAAAATCCTCTAGATTTGTCATCCTAGGAAGTACCTTATACTTTAGAAGCATAGAGGGAACCTTATTACACTTCCTTAATACTAATGAAGCCTTAAATGCTTTAAGTAAAGTGCATAACGACATCTGTGGTTCACACTCGAATGGAATGACTTTGGCCAAGAAACTGTTGAGGATGGGATATTATTGGCCCACTATGGAGAAAGAGGCACATGACTACATCAAAAGGTGTCTATAATGTCAACAACATGGGGACCTCATCCATGCTTTAGCTCAAGAGCTCCATCCCATCATTACACCATGGCCCTTCTCTCAAGGGGAGCTCGATCTCATCAGAAAAATCACTCCCACTTCATTTGATGGCCACAATTTTATCATAACTACCACCAATTACTTTACCAAGTGGGTCAAATCCATGTCAATGACCTATATAATGGGGAAGCAGATATCGAAGTTCATCCTAAACTATCTCATATGCCGATACGGTGTTCCACAAGCTATTATCTCAGATAATGGAACACCATTCAAGAATCAGGATGTCCACCACTTGTGTGAAAAATTCAAAATCCAACATCGCTTCTCCACCCCATAGTATCCCCAAGGCAATGGCCAAAATCAAGAAAAAATTCAATGATGTAGGTCATGACTGGCATCTGTAGCTCAATCCAGCCCTCCAGGCCTATCGAACAAGCATCTACACACCCACTAGTGCCACCCCATTCTCCCTACTCTACAGATCATAAGCCATACTACCCATTGAGATCGAGCTCCTATCACTAAGAATATCGCCACAAAAGCTCATCACGGATGAAGAATACTAAGTATCAAGACTAAATGAGCTAGAGCTACTAGATGAGTGGTGTATAGATGCTTTAAACCATTTGCAATTCTATCATAACAAACTCATGAGGAGTTATAACAAGAAAATCAAAAGTAGGACTTTCCAAGTTGGAGAACTGGTACTAAAGAAGAATCAGAAGAACGTCCTAAATCCAAACAACAAATTAAAATTTGAACCCAATTGGTTAGGACCATTTGTTATCATAGTGAGCTATAAGTTAGGAGAATTTCAGTTATCAACACCCAAAGGGGAACCTTTGTAGGAGCCCATGAATAGCTCCCATCTCAAAAAAGTTTTATGCCTAAATATTTTAAGGTATAGAACCCAAAAAATTTCCTAAAAAAATGGTTACCTTGGCGAGAACCTAGCAAATAGGCATCTTGGTGACAACAAAAAAATCAAAAAGAAAAATATCCAAAAAATCAGAAAAAGGATCGAAAACAGTAAAGAGAAAAATTGTCCTCTAGTGAAAACCACTTCGGTAGCACTTTGGGAAAATACCTTGGCAAAAACCTAGAAAACGGGCACCTTGTGTAAATAAACATGTTCCATCCACCAGGATCTTCACAACTTGTTCTACATCATCCATCTTCCATCGCATTCAAATCTCCATCCACCACCCATCCGTTTGACATCCACATCATAGCTTGGTCCTATGTTCATATCATGATCCCTCCTAGTACTACTCCACCCATCCCCAAGGTTAGTTTCTCCTTCCTTTATCAAAGTATTCTATTGCATTAAGTTGGGGGCATGTTCTTATTGGATCGGATTCATGTATATTCTTGAAGTCCTAAAATAAAAAAATCCAAAAACATCCAAATCATACCAAGATCCCAAAATAGGTCAAAAAGTCAATCAAAAATTCAAAAATAGAGTTGTCAGTCAAACTACAGGTCTCTGAGCCTAGAACATAGGCAAGGTTGACCTTTGATCATCCCCCGAGTCACTTAGGTTAGTCCTTTAGGAGTCTATCATAATAAACTGACATTTCATCATGTATATCTGCATCTATAAATCAATCAAGTTGTCAGTTGAACTACGTGGTCTCTGCATGTCTAACGTAGGCAAGGCTAATCTGATTTCTCAGCCTATGAGGCCTCTACGATAGGTCCTTAGATTAGTCTCTTGCTCAAAACATTTCAAAACATCAAAAACATTCAAATATTCAAAAAAAAAATCCATTTGTCTCATCTTGCTTTCACCCGCAATAAACATCACTCATAATAAATGATCATCATCCCCGACCTTTCAGAAACAGTCAGAAACAAGTCTAGTAGGTTAAAAAAGTTTAAAACTCAAAATGTCAAAATCTCAAAATCTAGGTTAGTACATAAAACCGTTGGTCAACTCTTTGTGTCAATAGCCTATCATCCAATCAATCCCATATCAAATCATTTGATATTGTCATGTCCTAGGATGCATCCTTCCTATAGTGGACATCAACATTAGGCATCACCATAATTTAGTCTTGGCTAGCGGTATTGAATAACATCAGCTCGTTTGTTTACTACATCTTTGTATTTTGGTTTATCTTATTATGCTCATTCTAAGGACCTATCAATGATGTCCCCAATGAAGAGATTTAGAGGGATAGGAATGGGGAAATGATCATTATATTTTTATCTATTGTGATTGTTGGACATTCTTGTAATATAACCTGGGTGAATACTTGCTTTATTTAGGTATGTATGGAGGGTGTTTTAGATATTTTGTTGACCACATAGGAAGGCTTTCCTTTCTATGTTTTGGTCCAAGATGTTTGAAGTACCTGAAGTGCATCCTAGTAAGGTTTTTGTATGTCTGGTGTGAACAAGGATACTTCTATCTGATTGTTGATTCAAAGTCCATCACACTAAATACAACATCATCCTGGTTCTTAAATACTTTGATGCATCATTTTTTTTTGTATTATCAAACATAAGATAATTGGCCCTTTGAAAATCCCAACTCCATAGGAAATTTTCATCATCATCATCTTTTGTCTTGTTGAAATCTCTTATTTCTTCCATTCTTCTTGCTTTCCACACTAAGGTACTATGATAGTTAATCACCACCATCATTAATCCTACATCCACAAATTGTCAACACAATGCATATCATATAGAAAAATTGATCATCTCATACGCATTTAATATAAGATTTTTTATTCTAAGCATCTCATAAACATAACATTACATACACATTTGCATATAACCATCTCTTACGTAATTACAAAAAACATAAATAATTCATCACACCATCCGTGGCATAATTATATAACCACCATCACATCACATGAATAGGTCAAGAATTTGCATCCATTTGCATAAATTATAAATCATCATAAACATGCATATCATCCATCACCCATTTGTATCATATAGAACATCTCATAAATCATTTTTCTTAAATATTTCATAAATCATCCAATTGCATTAAGTGCATACATCCATCCATAATCATATAAAGCATCTCATAAAAGCATTCATTATATAATTTCACATATACATCATAAGGTCATTATTCACATATCATTTTGCATATACACCATAAATCATCATCTCCATACCATCTTGCATAACATATCATGTCATATATAACATCACATCATAACAGAAAAAGAGATCGAAAAAGAAATCATTACATAAATCATCATATAGATTGCATCATCATATAAACATACATATCATCTATCATCCATCCATATCGCATATCATATAAATCCATTTTCATATCATATTTCATCATTTATTAGAAGCATAATATAGATCCGTTAGATGCATAACCATCACATAACGCATATATCATCAAAAAGAAATGCATCCACATATAGTATATCCATCACACAATGTCATAACATTATTGCATCACATAAGGAAATAGAACCATCCATAAATGAATAATAAATAAATGTTACATGGCACATCATATCAACATCATCGTCACATATATATCATCAAATAACTATCATAATACAAAATAATCAGATCACTATACATGTGTGTATATCAATAAGTACAAAAAGGCCCAATAGGCTATCAAAAATGAGCCCATATGGCACAAAACATTAATATCTCGATCAAAATGAGGTCTAACACTCTTGCCTATTGCCCTCACCTCTATCACCATGACCCTCTACCAATCTGTAGCTAGTCCGTTGTGAATAATCTAGGGCTCAGGCTACTTTGGGTATGGCTTGATGGTAAAGCAACCGACAATAATCCACCTCCCGGATGGCCTCTCTGTATGAATGAGGAGGCACTATGCTATGAGAGGAGGTAGCTGCCATACTCTCTAGTTGTTATCTCCCACCTATCTCTGCAGCCACCTCCAACTATATAGCATGCCTCTATAGAACTACATGGCTTCTCTCCACATGGCCTTGGACCTAGGCCTACAACTATGTTATTATCCCATCCCTTAGATCTGGCTAACTCACTAGCTATCCTAGCAAAGCCTGCATGTAAGGTTGGTCCCCACCCGTAGCTTGTGGTGGTGTGGCGGCCCAATCCTGGTGCCCATCATGTCCACCCTTTGGCCCCTGATCTCAGTCCTACATCTATACATCAATATGAGGTTGATCCATCTAAACCTGTGTTGGCTAGACTTGTGCCAGCTGGACTTGTGCAGGTTGGTCCTATGCTTGATATCTTGCTGGAGGACTACCACCTCCTCATCCTTGACCTACTCCCCTACCCCTAGTTCTCTATCAAATGGAGGGTGCACCTAGAACAATCAACCATTGAGGTGGCTGAAACTAATCTTTGTAAGCCTATGTAACCTTGGATCTCCAACCCCCTAATCATACACCCATGGCTAGGCTGCCAGTTGCCTAAAACTATCCACTACCTTAGAGGCAGGAATGTATCACCTCCAAGAACCCTGTGATACTGCACGAGCAAAGATGGCCACGTAGTCATCATCTGGCCTATCTTGTACCTCCCTAAACTAATTTTTAACTTGTTCGAGCAAATATCGCTCAATCATAGTGTGCTCCCACCCCTGCATAAACTGATCCTGGTGGGCAAAGAATAACTACTATACATCATCAATCCATCTGGGTTGACCAAGGTATGGATGTCATGTAAACACAGTCATATCATCAATAACACTCCTCAAGTGAGGGATCCCATGCTCACCTGTGTGTGTGAAGGACACACCACCCCTATAGTGCCAAACCACTGGATCATTGGGTCTGACAGGCACTGGAACAATCCACGGCCGAAGAATGGAGATATGCTCCCATGCCCCCACATGAAGGAGCATGACACCTGCACCAAGGGCCTTGCCATCCAAGTATGCATACTCATGTAAATCCCTGTAAAGGGAGGCAAGAACAACTAGACCCTATGCAAAATGGACTGGCCTGTCATGAACCATCCACTCCTAGCAAAGCCCTCAGCTAGGACTGAAGTACTGACCTTGTCGATCCAAAGCAACAAGACCTGAAATAATAGCAGCTATCAATAGAAAAAATGGTGATGTGAGCATCTTTTTGCACTCCAACTCTATCTGGCCCTCACAAAAAAAATGTCCTTTGTAGCCAAGACTGCATGGCAAGAACTTCATCCAACATCCATATCATAAATAACTCACCGACCATGTATCGATAATCTAAGGATGCACCACACATCCTCCAAGGTAATAGTGGCCTCACCAGTGGTAAGATAAAAGGACAATGTCTCACTGTGCCATCTCTCGACAAGCACAAACATCATGCCAAGGTGGGTCCGCATAGGTGTTGCATAGGCAATATACCATAGCCCCATCTCTCACAGTCAATCTTGCTCCCTGTCAGTCAGATCTCAGAAATAACTAAATATCTCCCATGATATGTGCTCAAGAGAATAGAGCTCCCTTGATCCCTCTTGCATCAGGAAAGATCACCGTGTTAAAATTATCGAGAAAATTTATCCTAAGCATCAAAAAGCTAGCCCAACATTGCAAACTATGAAGGTGTTGCAGTTTGAAATTTGCAAATAGCGATGCTAGAAGCTTCAAATCCCAAACTGCACCACGATAGTGCACTTTGTTTAAGCATCCCAAACCCTAATTCTAAATTCCACCACAGAGTTAGAGTTTTAAATCCAACGCTCCATTTCATGAAGGTGTCGAAGTTTAAGGAATCTTTTCATACTCCAAACTCCACTGTGGTGGTCCATCTTGTGATGGCAGTTCAATTTGGAGGACCGAAAGGTCTAGTTTGAAATTTAAGCGGTGCTATATAGCACCACTACAAATGACCTAGTTCTAAAAGCAATAAATAAGCACATAAAATGAAAAATGAAGCTCAAGTAAGGATCACATACCGGTGCCCTAATGCTAGGAGGTCGCTAGTATGTCTGTACTCGGTCGAAGATATGCAACATGAGCTATCATTGTTCCATCTCCTCAGGGTATCAAGGCTCGAATTGTGAAATCTCTTAAGGCTGAATGTGTCCAAATGAACTAGAAGTGGCCCCTCAAGGCCTATTTAAGCCTAAAAATTTGTTTTTTTGACCCCATTCAACCATCCTACTAGGGTTTTAGATCCTCGATTCTGTTTTTGTCCATTTGAAGGTCATTTCACACCATTTTTTGACTTCCTAGAGCCTTTCTAGACCTGTCAGGTACCTTGTCCTCTTTTTTTTGCAAGATCACCCAAAAAATCAAAATTTTCATCTGATCTCTCAAGGGGGCAGTGTATTACCATAATTTCCTTCGCTGGGGCAGCAGTGACGCAATTTTTAATTATAAAAATTTTGGCTTTCGATCAAGACCGTTTATTCTTTGAACCAACGCAACAAGTGCACTGCTTCAAAGAGGGGGAAAATGTAGACATGTAAAATACACTAATTGACATTGCACATCTAATTCCGACCACTGACATCGTTTCATCATAAATCATCCCTCATCAATGTTCCTCTCTTAATTAAAAAAATCATTTATCTAATTAAGTCATCCTTTCTTGTTAATTAAATCAATCAATTTGATCTAATTATCACTATTTAATAAAATAATCAATTTTATTTGATTAAATCTCTAAAATCCATCCATTAAATTAAATAAATTAAAACCTTATTTAGTTTAATCTAACTTCATCTCCTTCGTTAAATAAAAAAATCTTTATTTAATTAATCTTAAAACCATATTCTTCTCATGTTTGATTTAAATCAATCCATAAATCTAAATCAATATATCACATCATTTTAATCTCTCATTAAATTAATTAACCTTGATTAATTTAATCTCTTCTCATGTCCCATCCTCTAGCTTTTGCAACTTGCAGAAGAAAATAGATTTAATTTATTTATTAAATCTCTATTTTCTCTCAAATGACATAATAAAGGAATATTCCTCAAATTTGAATTCAATATTCCAAGTGGACTTTGTCCTTCCAACAAGGCATTTACTCCACCTAGAAAGTCCTTTTTCCTTGAGCCAAGTGGCATTCAATGCACCTTCTTTCCCTCTTACAAGTCATTTCAACAATTTCAAAATTCAAATATATGCATTTATTGATACATTCTTCAAAACTTGCACATCATCCATCCATTCACATGTTGACAAGTGGCACTTTGTCACTGGTGGATCTTTAATCCCACATTGCTCCATTTTTCGCATCTATTCAACTTGATATTCTATAAATAGAGAGATCATCCTTCATTTCTATCACCCACAACTTGAGTAAACTTACTATACTCAAATTCATAGCAATCTTCATCCATCTCATTGAATTTTATAGCTAGGTTATGTAGATTTTTTCTAGGAGCACTCATCAATCTTCAACAAAGTGGATCACAATATTCACCAAATCATCTTCATCACACCATTGGAGTTGGGAAAGGGCCAATTTTCACATCAAATTGGCACCAAATCCCTCAAGAGATTAAGAGTTTGATTTGTTTTAGAATAAGATTAACATCTTTGTTTTAAGTTTATTGTGTTCTTCATTTATTCCTTTTCTCTTGCATTCAAATGGATTTCTTGAGAAATTTATATTCTAACTTGCATTTTACCTTATTAATTTTTTTATTTGTTTTGTTCTTGCAAGTATAGGATCTAAGTTCACACAAACCCATGACGTTAGTCCCACTGGGCATGCCAAAAATGTGTGCAAGTGTTTCTATCCCTAAGAATGCAAAACGACTAAAGGAAATGCAAAGGAAAGAACACAAATAATCACCTCGAGATTAGCCTAGTTTAACCCAAACAAAATGCACAATAAATAACAATTTTTACCTTGTTTGAGTTGTCTCCTTTGGTTGGCCCTTTGATGTCAATTTTCTATGCTCCTTTGATGGAAAAACATCATGAAACCTAGGTCTAAATGATCATGGAGTGATGTAGAATTTGAAATGATGCAAGTGGGTATTTGAATGGTTGCAAAGGATGAGGTCTAAGATGAAAAAATGGTGGACGGTTGTTAGAATTCTTAGATGAGTGCTCAAGTTTTGATTGCAAAATGTGGATTGTTCAAATGAGGGAAAATTCCTCCATTTTTAAGGGAAGTGACTCTAAAAAATGGAGGGTCAAGATGAAGCCACAGTGGACAATATCAAGGGCTAGGGTGAGTTGAGAACTCACAAGCCCTCACATCTTGACATGTGGTGGATGAGGTGTCAAAGGAAGGGGAGGTGGAAGTACTACATAGTATTGAGGGATTTGGACAAGATCTCCTCATAAAGGAGGTCCTTGTCCCTATGTGGGTGATGGGATATGTGAGGAATTAAAAATTCCTCAAACTATCCACATGGGGATTAGGAAAGGAATTAAAAATTTCTTGAAAGGTCTAGGGGGAATAAATATGAATCTAAAATTCACATGAGGAAGAGGTTGCCTTATCCAAAAGGAGAAAGAAATAAATGAAGTTGACTTAGGACCCATGCCATAAATGGCATGTGGATTAGGTTGACTTAATCAAGTGATTAGAGTTTTGCAAATAGGATATTAAGTAGTCTAATGAGGAATTATGGACAAGTGGGGTGTTATGGAGGATGTGACCCTAATTGTGATTAGGAGTGTGCACATCCTAATCACAGATAAATTAAATTAATCTGTGTCAAAGAAGATTATGGAGGATGGGACAAATTCAGATGTCTATAGAATGAAATTTATCAAAGGAATTATAATATGAATCCACTTTCCAATTTTTATTTGCTTAGTACAATTCAAGTTGAACATTTTGTGTATGAAGAAGCTAGGAAAGAAACAATATGGATTGATTCTATGAATGAAGAGATGCATGCATTTAATAAAAATAATACATGTGAATTAGTGCAACTTCCTAAAGAAAAATAGGTGATTTGTGTCAAATATATTTATAAGGTGAAATACCATGTTGATGGCTCTATGAAAAGACACAAGGAAAGATTAGTTTCCAAGGGATTTTTACAAACTCATGGAGTAGATTATTTTGAGAATTTTTCTCTAGTTGTAAGATTTGATACAATCAAGATTATATTAGTTATTTTTGCATAATAAAAGTGGCAAATCTATCAAACGGATGTTAAATAATCCTTCTTGAATGGTTATATTGATGAGGAAGTATATGTGGATTAGCCTATGGTCTATAAAATTCCAAGCAAAGAACATTTGGTTTGCAAGTTAAAAAAAGCTCTTTATGGGTTGAAGAAAGCTCCTTATGCCTGCTATGGAAGGCTTAGTGATTATTTCTTGAAGAAAGGATTCATTTGAAGTCCTTTTGAGCCAACCCTTTATATCCAGCATCTTTGTAATGATATTCACATTATTTATTTTTATGTTGATGGTCTCATTTATATAGGTAATAGCCCAACTCTCAATGAGAAATTTCAAGCTTATAAATGAAACAAGAAGTTGAAATGTCATATTTGTGACTCATGCATTGTTTTCTTGGTGTGGAGATGCAACAAAAATATGAAGGTATATTTATTTCTCAAACCAAGTATTTAGCTGATTTATTGAAGCATTTTAGAATGATGACATGCATTGCGGTTTCACCCTTCTAGCCCTTGGTGAGAAATTAACCAAGGAAGATGCAAGTTCCAAAGTGGATGCTACTTTATACAAAATTTTGGTTGAGAGTCTCATGTACCTCATTACAACTTGACTTGATATTATGTATGGTTTGAACCTCATATCTTGTTTCATGCAAGATCCACATGAGTCTCATTGGCATGCTGCAAAAGAATCGTAAGGCATGTGAGTGGTACACAAAAAATTTCCATTCATTATTCTCCCATTGATAAATTTGAGCTAGCTGGTTACATTGATTCTGATTGGGATAGTTTAGTGAATGATAGAAAAAAAAAATTGGTTATGTTATCTCATTTGGTTCTACAGTTGTATCTTGGAGTAGTAAAAAATAGGCAACTTTGGCTCTCTCTTCCATCGAAGCAAAGTATATTATAGCAACATTCACAAGTTTTCAAGCCATATGGATTCAAAGGATTTTAGAGGATCTACATTTGGTTTAGGAACATCCAAAAACTATTTACTATGATAGCAATAGCACCATTGGAATGACCAAAAATCAAGTGTTTCATGCTAGATCAAAGCGCATTGAGATTATACATCATTTTATATGTTACTTGGTTCAAGATGGGATAGTGGAATTGTAATTTTTTCCTACATATAATAAAGTTGCTAATATATTTACCAAGGCTCTTCCTATCTATCCATTTTTGTTGCTTTGACAAATTAGATGGGTCTCATCTATGTTGTTCATCTAAGAGGAGATTGAAGAAAACATGATCATTAAATTTTTGTTAAGGCATTTAAAGCATTCTAATTTGCAGGTTCTATCAATCCCACTTCTACTAATTCTCATATATCTTGGGATAATAATAGGTTCTTCATCTTTATACTCTAATATTCATATTTGTCTTTGGTAAATAGCAGAAGCTAGAAAGGAAAATTGCCACTATTTGTCATTCTGATAATTATTGGAGATAATTGTTACCCTACTTCCTACACAATATAAAAAATAATTCTACAACTTTCTTTGATACCAATTGAAGAACCAAAACTTAAAAAACAACTCTAATACTATATTGAGAATATAACTAGATACAATATATTTCCAATAACACAATGATTAGTAGAAAATAAATAAGACTGTATATGTATTAAAGCTATTTTTAAGTTTTATCTCTTCAATTGGTATTAGAGTGGGTTGCAAAAGTATTTTAATTGTGTAGGTAGTAGTGTAACAGTTCTCTCCAAGAATTATCATAATGGAAAATGGTGGTAATTTTTCATTCCATCTTCTACTGTTTACCAGAGATAACTATGAATATTGGAGTATAAAGATTAATACCCTACTATTATCCCAAGATATCTAGGAATTAGTAGAAATGGAATACATAGAACCCGTAGATCAGAATGCTTTGAATGTCTTAACAAAAAATCAATGAACTTAGATGAAAGAAGAAAAAAAAAGCATACTCGAGCTCTATTCACCATTCAATCTGCATTGGATAATTTTTCCCCATATAGCTAGTATGAAAAAGTCAAAGGATGCATGGGAGGACCTAAAAAATACATGCCAAGGATATAAAAAAGTAATATTGGTAAAACTTTAAACCTTTCAAAGAGATTTTGAAATTTTAAGGATGAAAGAAACTGAGTCTATTCAATAATTCATTGTTAGGACTCAAAGCATTGTGAATCCTCTTAAAACTCAAGGGGAAAGTATCATAGATAAAAAAATTATAGAAAATTTTTAAAATATCTTCCTCCAAAATTTGATCCAATGGTCATAGCTAATGAAGAAAGTAAAGATCTAACCACCTTCAAGGTTGCATAATTGATATGTTCATTGCAATCTCATGAGGAGCATATGCAACATTCTATGGAAAGTTTGGTGCAATTTTTCCATTCTACAATAAGAATTGAAGAAAAATCTACAACCCCTTCTTCTCATTCAAATAAATTTCAAGGTGATTCTTGTAATAATAGAGGATGGGGTAGAGGAAGAGGAAATTGAAATAATAGAGGAAGAGGAAGAAGCTTTGTGGATCATAGAAGCATCTAGTGTAGATATTGTGAAAGTTGTGGACATTATGAATCTAAATATAGAAGGAAATAATTTGGTTTAAATAAGTCAAGAGCCAACTATACTGAAGAGTCTTTTGAAGATGCAAATCACTCCACATTCTTCACATGTAATTTGGAAAAACAACCTCAAAAGGATGTGTGGTTCTTGGATAGCAGTTGCTCAAATCATATGACAAGTAAATCTAATCTCTTTGTCAAATTAGATGAATTTTTGAGAAGTCAAGAATAATTTGGTGATGATAAATAGGTTGATATAATGGGAAAAGGTACCCTTGCAGTGAAAAATAAGTAAGGAAAAACTACTTTTATTCATGAAACTTTTCATGTTCCAAAATTGCAGCATAATATTAGAAGTATTAGGCAATTTGTAGCAAAAAATTATAACAATTTTTTTGAAGATAACTACTACAAAATATTTGATAAATTAGCTAACCATCATCTTGTGGCAAAGGATTGTATGATAGAGAATAGATTATTTCCTCTCACATTGGTTTTTGCTAAGATGCATGCCCTTAAGGAAACCACAAACGAATTATGGTTATGGCACCAATGTTATGGTCATTTTAATTTTCAAGGATTAAGTTTTCTTGATAATAAGAACATGGTGAGATGACTTCCTGCAATTCAGGGAAAAGAAGAAGTTTATTCAAGTTGTGCACTTGGCAAGCATCATCAAGAAAAAAATTATATAAACAAGTCGTGAAGGGTAAAATATCCTCTAGAGCTTGTGCATACTAACATTTGTGGTGACATGAAAGAAGAATACTTTGGTAATAATATTTATGTTTTGACATTTATTGATGATTTCTTTCACCACATATGGGTTTATTTTCTTAAGGAGAAATCTAAGGCATTTGAATGCTTCAAGAACTTTAAGGCTATGGGACAAAAACAAAGTGGATATTCCTTGAAAATACTGAGAAAAAATAGAGGGGAAGAATTCACTTCTAAATATTTTGTTGATTTTTGTAACACTCATGGCATCAAGAGATAAATTACTATAGCTTATAACCCCATAAAAAAGGTATTAATAAAAGGAAGAATCATACCATTATGGAAATGGCACAAAGTATGTCACAATCCAAAAATCTTCCAAATTGTTATTGGGGAGTAGTAGTTGCAACAACAGTATATATTTTGAATCAAAGTCCCACAAAAGCAATTCAAAACATCACTTTGAAAGAATCCTGGAGTGGTCATAAGCCTTTAGTGGTTCATCTTCAAGTATTCAATTATCTCACATATGTTCATGCTCCAAGTCAAAATCAAAAGAAGTTGGATACAAAATCTCAACTTTGTATCTTTGTGGGATACTCAGATACAACTAAAGGATATAGATTTTACAACCCTAACTCAAAACAATGGATTGCTAGTAAATATTTTCTTTTTATGAAGGGGGATTATGGCAATGGAAACATTATGAAAAAAAGACAATATCATGAGCACAGAAGATAATTGTATTCCTCCTCTCCCCACAAGCTCAAGGTGAAGTTCAAGCTCAATTCTCAGTCCTCCAAGTTCACCGAGTTCTTCTAATTTAACACAAATTCAAGTGATAGTTCACCTCTTCCATCAGCTCCAAGAAAGGTATGAATTTTATTTGACATTTATTATAGGGGTACAAATACAAATCTAGTTAATTTTTCTTTGCTTAGTACAATTCTGGTGTAGGGGCACCATTGAAGAAAAAATGTCAATCAAAGATGTTGTTAAGTAGGCTTTAGGTGTTGAGTCAATATGCATAAAATAAGGTCTTGGAGACCATTTATTATTGTATTCAGTCATTTTGAAGGTTATTTAGTCATTAGGTGGTACACATTGTCAAAAATTGCAAAAGATGAAAAGTTGTCATTTAAAATGTTGTAAAGTTAAAAAAAAATTAATTTGGTAGAAGTCCAACAGTCATATCATTTTAAAAGGAAGTTTATGCAATTGGGACAGTAGTTTTAGGAGGGAAAAGGTACTAAAGAGGTTGAAGACTCATTTTAGGGGTTGGTTGTGAAGTTTTGTAGAAGATTTAAACTAAAAAAATCACTGATTTCTCTAATTTTTTGTAGTTTTCCTTCTATACAATGTATTTGTGAAGAATTGTATGGCCTGTATAGGAACTAACTTGCAATTATTTTAATTGGAAATTTTAGTAGGGTGAATATACTTTCAAATAGTTAAAATTTGGATAAGTTTCATTGAAATTTGTGAAAGCTAGATCTATTTCTCTATGATTGGTCAGTATACCCTATTTTAAGGGTTTTGAAATTTTTTAAAATGAAAACCTAACCCATTCCACTCTCTGTGGCTATTGTAACTTGTGGAATTGGTCTGATATATTAGGTAATATGTGTGTATATGTTGTGAGAGTGCAAGGGAGGTATTTGGCTATGTGGGCTTGTTGCCCTAGATTGGAAAATGGTGATTTTTGAATGAAATAAAGTGGTTTGAGTAAGGTAATGTTTGTAATTCTTGGGGGAAGTGGGTTTTTGTGAAATTTTAAGTTTTTTTAGGTAAAACTAAGGGTGTTGGAGGCTTTGATTGGCTGAGTGGAAGTTTGGAGAGTGGGTTTTCAATAAACCCTAGGAAAACTTGACATAATGGAGGGTTTCATGGTTTGGGTATTTGGGGGACATTACCCTTGAAAAAAATGGTGGAATCTATGGTTTTGAATGATGGTGAATGCTACCCCATCAAGTTTTTAGGTTGGTAATAATTTTAGAGACTAGTTCCTTTGGAAAAGGGACCTAATTGGTCAAGTTGCACAACAAAGAAGGCATGATTTTGGGATGTTGGTCCAAAGAGACCCTAGTTTAATCTAAGGTATGTGGTTTTGTGTCTTAATGGGTCTTTAAAAAGTTGTTGGTCCTAATTTTAAAGTACTTTTGCTGAAAGATATACCCAATTCTTTGAAATGGCAATACTACAAGGAATAGTGTAGGATTTTGTGAAAGAGAGAGTTTGAGGATTGGATACTTGTAAGTTGTTGTTTCTAGTTGAAATTGTGTGGAGTAGTGTTGTATACCTCCCCAAATTTTCATCAAATTCAAGTTGAACCCTTTGTGTATGAAGGAGTGAAAGAATTGGTATGGGTTAATGTTATGAATGAGAAATTAATCATTCATAAAAATAATACATGGGAATTAGTTAAAATTCCAAAACATAAGCATGCGATTGGTGTCAAATAGATTTAAAAGGTCAAATATCATGTAGATGGTTTAGTATAATTCCACAAGGAAAGATTAGTTGTCAAGGGATTTGCACAAACACATGGAGTAGATTATTCAAAAACTTTCACTCCAGTTGCAAGATTCAATATAATCAAGATTATAAATTAGCTATTGCTACAAAATACAAGTGGACGGTCTATCAAATGGATGTAAAATCAATATTTATTAATGGTTGTATAGATAAGGAAGTATATGTGGAAAAACCTATGGGTTATGAAATCTTAGGAAAAGAACACTTAGTTTACAAGTTGAAGAAAGCCCTCTATGGGTTGAAGCAAGTTCCTTGTTCCTGGTATGCAAATATTGACACTTATTTCTTGAAGAAAGGATTTAACTGCATTCCCTCTTATCCAACCTTATATATCCAACATCTTGATGATGATATTCTCATTTTTTACATTTATGTTGGTGATATCATTTATATAGGTAATAGCCCTGCTCTCATGGAGAAATTTCAAGCAGAAATGAAACAAGAATTTGAAATGTCATATCTAAGACTAATACATTATTTTCTTGGTGCAGAGGTGCAATAACAATCTAAATGTATATTTATTTCTTTAAACCAACTATGTGGTTGATTTATTGAAGTGGTTTAGAATGGTGTCATGCACTACAATTGCAACCCTCGTAACCCTTGATGAGAAATTAACCAAGGAAGATACAAGTTTCAAAGTGGGTGCTACTTTATATAGAAATATTATTGGGATCCTCATGTACCTTACTACAACTAGCTCTAATACCAATTGAAAAATAAAACCTAAAAAAATCTAATACATATATAGTTGAATAATACAATCTTCTTTTATTTTCTAGTGATCGTTGTGTTATTGGTAATATATTGTATGCAGTTATATTCTTAGTATAGTATTAGAGTTTTTTTTAAGTTTTGATTCCTCAATATGAAGATGGAACTCATACATGGTACAAGGGTTACAATTTTGAACAAGTTGACTTCCAATCTCTCATTTTAGCAAATAATAAAATATCAAGGAAAAAGCTGAAAGATGATTTTGATGAACAAGGGTAGCTTGAAAAACCATAGAGTTGTGACCTATTTCCAAAAATGCATTGATCAATCAACCTCTTGCTAAGATTAAAAAGCTTATTAGTGACCTTTCTTCTACATTTTCTTATTCTTTGGAATTTGGGATCCATGCAATAGGTAGTGCCACAATATTTTATCTTGTTGCAATGACAAGGTAATCCAAAATATATATTTGGCCTTTAGAGAGATGGATAGCACAATTACTTTTGGTAATGAAGGTACAACCACCTACAACCATTCTTCTATTATTTTGATATGAATTTTTTTATAGCAACGCTTTCAAATAAACAATATGTACTTTGGTTGCATGCTTTTATATTCTAATGTTTGAAGCATTTCTAAATCCTATCCTATTTTTCACTTTTTTCTTTACAGCCCTACTTTGGCTCTTTCTTGCTCTATTCTTCCATGTAATTTTTCATAGATTCTTATTTTAATTGAATGCTCAAAACAGTTAAAGTTGAAACTAGGTAAATGATTATATGAGGAGTTAATATGTAATTATTGATTTATTAATATAATATGATAATGTAAAGAAAAGTTTAATACATTATTTCAATTATTTTTGTGAAGTTAGGAAAAGTTTCATTTTTTATATATCTAAACTTTCAAACAATATTTTTTGTTAAGTTAACATGATTTTTTGATAGGGTCCAAACCTTATTACAAAACTAAAAAAACATAAAAACAAAGAATAGTAAACAAGTTTCCCAAAAATATAAATAACAAACCTAACCAATGTTTGATCCAAACCTATGCATCTCAAACCCAAAGGCTTGGCATATGGAATTGATACCAACTTAGGAAGACCTTTCTTCCTCATTTCCACAACTTTCCATTGAGTGTTAACATGTAAATTAGTAGTCATAAGACAAGAGGGGTGAGAAAACCCCTCATAGGGAATATTAAAGGGAACTTCACAATATGAGGATCAATGTGGAGTTTTTGATTGGAAAACATCCATCTCAGTTGCAAACAACAAATCTTTAAAAACTTGAAGTAAAAAATATTTTTGAGCTTCGATATTTTAACTAATTGAAAGGAGAAGACACACTAGGCCCAAAAAGAGGAGTTTTTGGAATAGACAAGGGTGGATCCAAATCCTCAAAATCAACATCCCCATAATCATCAATAGACACCGTAATATGGTCAAGAATAGCATTCTTTCACCAAGTTGAAGAAATCAATTAGAAGAGCAATTTGATACCAAGTTCCTAGTAGCATAACATACATATACATATAAAGTATTTGAAAATAAGTTAAATCATTTTAATTAAGCTAGAGATTTATTTGAAATATACCAAACTTAAGGGAATGTGCAATATCATGGGGGTCCAAAAAGTGGCAATGAGAAAAAAAACGTGTATTTACTTTGCAAAAATCATGAAAAAAAATGTTGAATTTTTGTATGGGTTAGGTACAATATCCATTTTGGTTTGGTAAATGAATATCTATTTATAGCAGATATCCATTTTGAAACAAATATATGTTTCCCAAAATTAATTTTCATCAATTTATGCAAGGAAAATGGATGAAACAAATTGGATATCTATTTCAAAATGGATATTCGTTTTGAAAAGCCCAAAAAGCACACTTCAGTAAAATAGGCACAACTTTTGTGTTATTGATCAAAATTTTGATTTTTTATAGGCATTGGAAATGTGATTTATATCTCTATGCAATGGATAATATTATTTTGATAGATTGAGCACAAAAAAATAATTTTAATCATTTTAATTTCCTCTGTAAGTTTTAAAATTTTAAATGCTCATAATTTTTGCATACAAAGTCTTTTTTCATGGATTTTTTTTGCAATAATCATCCTAAATGACTTGAAACACTAAAGAAGTAATAAATAATGAAAAATATATAATTTTTACTAAGGAGAGTAAATTTTTTTATAAATCATCATAGAAGGATTCCTTGTTGTCTTTGATCCTATGCACACCTTTACCCAAGTTGAACTAGGATCCCTCTATTATTTAGCTATCTCTCCCTCTCTCCCCCTCTCCTTAATTTACCCTCTTTACCTATCTCTCCAAACTTCCCTTACTCTTCCTTTATCTATATCTCTCCTCTATATCTCTCCCTCTCTACCTACTGTCTCCCGTTCTCTTCCCCTCTATCTTTCATATGTTATATATATATATATATATCTACATATCTCTCCCTCTTTCTATCTATGTCCTATCTCCCTCTATTTTTGTCACTCCATATTTCTATATCTCACTACTTCTCTCTCTCTTTATGTCTCTTGCCCCCTCTCCCTCCCTCTATCTATTTATATAATCTACATTTTCATCAAGTTATCTCCATAACTCTCTCACTCATATATACACACACACCCTATTTATGCCTCCCTATATCTATCTCTTTATCTATGTCCTTCTCTCCATATATCTCTCCCTATCTCTATTACTTTTCTCTATCACCTCCTTTCTCTCTCACTCTTTCCCCCTCTATCTATATCTCTGTATTTATATCTATCTATATATCATTATCTACACCTCTATCTTATTCATACTCTTTCTCCCTATCACTTTCTTTATCCAAACATTTATATACCTCTATCTCACTATCTCTCTATATCTCCCTCTATCATTATCTCTCCCTCTTTCCCTCTCCCACTATATATTGATATACATGATCATTTCCCCTCTTCTCTCTCTACCTCTCAACCTATCTCTCTCCTTTTCTCTACCTCTATATCTCTATCTACACCCTCTCTTCATATTTCCTACTCTCCCTCCTTCTATCTCCCCCTCTCTATCTCTCCCTCTTTATATCTCTCCTTTTCTCTACCTTTATCTCTCTATCTAAGGTACCTAGAGAGGTAGGTATGGAGTGGGAGAGACCTAAGAGAGAGAGAGAGAGACCTAAGAGGGAGAGATAATTAAGAGAGATAGAATTAAGAGGGAGAGAGAGAGAGAGGGAGGGAGGGAGAGAGAGACTTGAGTGAGAGAGAGGGAGAGAGATATAGAGAGAGGGAGAGGGAGAGAGACTTGAGATGGAGGGAGAAAGGGAGGAAGGGAGGGAGGGAGGGGGAGAGAGAGAGAGAGAGTTATCTAGTTAGGGTGGAAAGGAGAAACTTGAGATGGAGAGGGAGAGGGAGAGAGAGACATGAGTGGGAGGTGGAAAGTGAGTGAGAGAGAGAGAGGGGGAGGGAGAGAGGGAGTGGGAGAGAACAAAGAGAGAGAGGTACTTAGAGAGACCTAAGAGGGATAGAGAGGGAGAGAGTGAGATGGAGAGTGAAAGGGAGAGGGAGTGGGAGGGACCAGAGAGAGAGAGATGGAGAGGGAGAGATGGAGGGAGAGAGAGAGGGAGGAAGAGAAAGAGATATACTTGAGAGGGAGAAAAAGAGAGAGATAGAGGGAGGGAGAGGTAGAGAAACTTGAGTGTGTCACAAAAAAATGTATCATTGGACATTTTTATGCTCATTTGAGTCTTTCTTATGGATGTTGGCCTAGTTTTTCCTAGATTTAATGTTGTAATGTGGTCAACATATTTACATTAGGTCTTGGACCCTTTTTAATCATTAAGAATTATGTGATGTCTTGTAAAACTGTTGTGAAGTGTTGTAACTCGCTTTTAAACTTTTCTAGGACCCTTTTATTTTAATTCACCTTGTGCCATAGAAAAAAGGACCCTTTGATTGAAATGGGATTAATTGATGATAAAATAGAATTAATGAGGCCTTCATTTAGTGTTTTTAGGTATTTTATGCATCCACACTAGGTCTTGGACCTTTACAAATTGAATAAAATATGCTTATTGATGTCTTGTAAAGGTGTTGTAGAGTCTTGTAGAGGACTTTCATGATTTTCTAGACTTATTGAACCTATTTCTCTTTAATTTAACATTATAAAATGTGTTTAATAACATTATTACATAAATCTAGAAGGTTTCTAAAATAAAATTAATGTTAAATTAGTTATGTAATGTGTCTTGCACATTCACATTGATTATTGTGCCTTCCTAGGCTATGTGGACCTCATTTTAGTGTTGTAAAGTGTATTTAATTACACTTTCACATTTAATTATGTGTCTCAAGCCCTAATTTACTTTTATATCATCATTAATATGCCCCTATTAACCCATATTATGCATTCTGAGGCATAACTTGATCAAATAACTAACATGGTGATCATATATGACTAATTTTCTTACTTCTCAACATTCCAGCTAGCAAAAATGACCCTTGTGGGACCCATTAGCCATTAGTGGTGAATTAATCCCATATAGGTGGGACCCATTCACCATTAGTGGTGAATGAGTCCCATTTTAAGTCATTTTCAGGGTTTGAGCAGGAAAAATTAGGTTTTAACTTTATTTTTTCTACGTGTCCACCTATGATGAGGTATAATCAGGATACTAAGGCATAATTGTCTATAAATAAGTGTTTTTATCCTCATTTTACATATAAAAACCCATATTTACATCTCTCATCTTTAATTCATCATCTGTCTTCTCATCCAAGTCAAGCAAGCTAGGGTTTCTTCATTAGAAGTCATCAAGTTAGCTTCCTAAAGCATTGAAGGGTTGAATCTTCATGTTTTGTTGCACAATTTTAAGATAAATAATCATGGAAAGGTAATAAATTACATCTTTCATGTTTCATTCCATTATTCCATCATTTTGGTTTAATTACCTAAAAGGAGTTTGACCAAGACAAACCCCCATGCCTTCATGTTCAACATTTTATCTTCTCTTCTTGTGTGTTTGGAGATTTAGGACTCTTAGAAGCTTATAAATAATTTAATATCAATTTGAAAAGTTATTCAAGTCACATCTTCATCATTCAAGTCAAAAATATCAAGAAAAACTCACTTACGGGCCCAAATTTGGCAATTTCAAATCCAAACACTTAGAGGTGCAAATTGAGTAATCCAAAAGCTACATATTCCATTTTTAAGTTTTCAGAAAGTCCAAAGTGGACTAATTAACCATTAGTGGTTAATGAGTCCCACTATATATGTTTTCTAAATATTTTGTAGATTTGGACACCCTTTTGGCTAAAACGAGCTCCAATACAATCATCCTGAACTGGGACAGATTTGCCCAGAGTGGTGAATGAGTCCCACCAAGCCTAAATTTTAGTATAATCAGCCTTGAAAATGTATTTTCCAGCATTCATCAAGATCCCAGGTGCACACTTTCATTTTGATTCATTTTTGTTAAGTTTGGCATTCATTTCTAGTTCATTTTTGCATAACACAATGTGTTTTCAAACAAGTCACATTTCAATAGTTTAGCATACTTAATCTTTAAATATTATCAATTATTTGCATCTAGAAAATTTAATTTATACATAATTTCATCATAAATATCTTAGATTGAGTGAACCACTTAGGTTTTTGAGGTTTATCTCTCCTTTTAGGTGAAAAACACTAAGAGTGCAAAAGAAGTACATAGACCCAAAAATCTATGGTTCATGTTGGTGAACCTACCTTTTTATCACTTTCTTGTCTAATTTTGGATTCCATCATATATCTAGGCTTGCATTGATTTTTCATTAGGGTTTGCATGATTCATTTGCATACTAGGTGTTAAATTTTGCATTCATAAAAAAGTACATTTAGGTTGCATTGTTAGCATCTAAATCCATTTCCACTCTCTGAAATTCTACATTTTTAAATTAGGTCTACATCATAGCACTCTAAAAGCATTAAAATCAGTCAAAAAATTTGAAAATTTTGAAAAAATTCCATACTAGTACTCATTTGCCATCTTGGGCGAATTAGTCCCTTCTAACCCTTGAAAAAACAATTTAAAGATCTCAAAAATTTGATTTTAGGCTTCTAATTGGTGCCTTAACTTGTATATATAAATTAGTTGCATTTATATAGCATGAATTTCATAAAATCTAGCCTTAATTAGCTCATTTCATGCATGGTTTTAATTTCAAGTTTGCATTCTCATCTTGTTACATCTCATAATCAGCCAATAGTCACCTTTGAAATCTGAAACATTATTCTTCATTTACATCTTTGATTTCACATTGTTACATTTCAAGATTGTAGATTAATCTTTCCATCATGTTTTCATTACAAAATTCTATAGTTCTTATCTTGAAATTTCTCCTTTTAGATATAATTGAATATTGTAAGAATTTTTCTTAAAGCATATGAATATGAGGTCCTTTCCCCTTTCTTTTTGTTCATCATAGATCCCTCTCATAGTTCCCCTTTTATGGATGAGGTTAGTTTAATGAAAGAAAACTTGGATATTCATACACTTACATTTTTTCTTCTCCTATTATCTCTCACACTTGTGAAGCAGATATTTTAGTGTTAGAAGAACCAATTGGTGAGAGTTGTGATAATCTAAGTTGTTTCTCTCTTCTTACCTCTCCTATTAGATATAAAATTACTAAATAAGAGGACATCACACCAAATAATCATGATGAACACACAACACGCCATGATTATGAGACCATAACTTCATCTCCCAATTCCTCCCCTATTTGTGAGAATTTTTTAATCATGGCAATCACATTATTTGTGAGAAGGATATGTTGACATTAGATGATCAAACCTTTAAGACATATGACAATCCTCTTTATTTTTCTTCCCCTATTTTGGAAGACATTATTGGAAAAAGGGAGGCAATCAAAGGTAATCATGAGAATCTTCTTACTCCCTTTCCTAATGTTTCCCCCATCCAAGAACACATAATTAAACACAAAGATCCAATCATTGCAAAACAAGAATGTGATTCTTTTTCTTCTCTTGATGCCTCACCCACTTGAAATGAAGCTACTTTGCCTATTTCAACCTTAGATAAACATATTGCAAGATCTCCTAGTATGGAAGATAATGTGGAACAAGAGAATGAGTCATTACAACCACCGAATGATTGCATAAAGTTTCCCCTGATCTCCCCATTCTTAATCATCAAACACATTTAACCATTAATAACTCCCTTCATGGCGATGAAGTTATTATGGATAAACCAAACCTTAATTTTCATGAACATGTGGTTTTTGTTCTACTAACAACTCTCCTTCTAGGGAGAATATTATGACCCAAGACAAAGGTAATATCCCCTTCAAAGACAATGAAGAATCTCACTTGTTAAGGGATGTTAACAATATTCAACCTCACCATACCCTCTACCCACCTTCGCATCTATTTCATCCTTCCAATAAACCTGAACTCATACTTTACCCACCATCCCATCCCCTTCATCCATCTAATCTACCCTAACACACCCTCTATCCCCCTAACACCAATGTATTGCAGCAATCTAGTAGTGATATTGTTGCTCATACATATAAAAATTGAAATAATCTGCAACTGCTACAATCAACCCCAACCTCTTTACCTTTACCCAACCCACCTAGTACTCCTCATTATATCCCACAAATAAAGGAGTATGACCTTATCAAACAATTAAAGAATACTCCTACCAAAATTTCCCTTTGAGATTTGCTTCAAAACTCACCAAATCATCACAATATTCTTCAATCTGCCTTAAAACAAATTGTTAGGATTAGAGATGGAAAATATCTAACAGTTAAATGCAGATTTAATTAATAAAATAGAGAAACTAAATCACACATAGAAAAATCATAACACAAAGAATTTAACGTGGTTCACCCAATCTGGGCTACATCCACCAAACCACAGCCATCCAATACTTTTATTATCCAGTGAAAAACCCTATTACAATCTTGCGAATAATCATGTTTTTCATCATTGTGTAATACCCAACCGAACCCCTTTTTAACAAGCTTAGAAGCTTCTAGATTTTGGGTTCTACAAAATCGGATTTTTCCTCTTTCATTGATTTTTCCCTTTTTTGGTGATGACGCGAAAAAGTAGGAGGAAATTTTTCTCGGGGGCTGTCGCCCCAAAACCTCCGCCCGGGGCCCAGCCCGACCCCGGACCCTAGCAAGGATACATGTCGGGGTGTACAGTATACCATGGGCTATACAGTATAGCATGATCAATCGCCACACACCAACAATCTCCCACTTGGAGACTGATCCTGGACGACACTGCTGCAATTACAACTCCCACTGGAAATAAGTACCTTGGACCCTGCTGCTCTATTATTCTTGAACTCAACCTTGAAGGCCAATTGAAGCTGAAGAGGAACTCAGCTTCTCCCTTGTCACTGCCTTCGTAAACATATCTGCTGGATTGACATCTGTATGTATTTTGTCCAGCTTGACCTGTCCATCCTCCAACACCAACCGAATGAAATGATATCTCAACTGTATGTGTTTTGTTTTTAGAATGCAAGGCAGAATTCTTTGCAAGATGTATAGCACTTTGGCTGTCTGTAAACAAGTAATTTTTAGCCTGTTGTTTTCCCAACTCATCCATGAAAAGTTGCAGTCATATCATCTCATTTGCTGCCTCTGTTGCAGCAACATACTCTACCTCTGTGGTGGATAAAGCAACCACCTTTTGCAATCAAGAAATCCAACTTACTGCTGTCCCACCAACTGTAAAAACATAATCTATGGTACTCCACCTGGTATCTATATCCCCTGCCAAATCTGAGTCAACATAGCCTTTTAAATTAGAATTAGAGCTCCCAAAACATAAACACTTATTGGATGTACCTCTCAAATACCTTAGAATCCATTTTACCGCATTCCAATGCTCAACTCCAGGATGAATCAAATACCTGCTAACAACTCCTATGACATGTGCAATATCCGGTCTCGTGCATACCATGGCGTACATTAAACTGCCTATAGCTGAAGCATATGGTACCTTGAACATTTTTTCTTCCTCCTCTTGTGTCTTCGGACACATATCCTTATTCAATTTAACATGACTAGGCAAAGGTGTGCTGACAACTTTTGCATTCTCCATATGAAAACTCTGCAAAACCTTTTCAACATAATTAGCCTAAGATAAAAACAATTTTTTGTTTTCCCTATCTCTACAAATTTTTATACCAAGGATTTGTTTTGCCGCCCCCAAATCCTTCATAGCAAAAGATTTTGCTAACTGTTGTTTTAACTCACTTATGTGATCCATGTTAGACCCAGCTACAAGCATGTCATCAACATATAAACATAAAATAATATAGTTGTCATTATCCAACCTCTTAAAATAAACACAATGGTTAGAATTACACCTGCTGTAGCCTTGCTCAGCCATAAAACTGTCAAATTTCAAATACCATTGCCGAGGTGCTTGCTTCGAGCCATATAAACTTTTCTTCAATCTGCACACTAGTTTCTCCTTACCTTTGACCTCAAATCCTTGTGGTTGTTCCATATATATTTCCTCTTCCAAATCACCATGGAGAAAGGTTGTTTTAACATCAAGCTATTCTAAATGCAAATCTTCAGCAGCCACAATACTTAGAACAATACAAATAGAAGTCATTTTAACAACAAGAGAAAAAATCTCATCAAAATCAATACCCTTTTTCTGTGCAAATCCCTTTACAACTAATCTGGCTTTAAATCTTTTCTTACCTCCATCCTCCTCTTTCAGCCTATAAATCCATTTTTTTGGTAAAGCCTTTTTACCTGCAGACAACTTGCATAAATCTCAAGTCTGATTTTCCAACAAGGAGTCCATTTCTTCTTCCATTCCATGCTCCCACTATACCTTGGTATCCACTTGCATAGCTTCATCATAATATTCTAGTTCACCAGCATCAGTTAACAAAATAGTATACAAAGAGGGAGAGAAAATTTATGGAGGTCTACTTATCCTTGAAGATGGTCTAACAGGAGTTTGTGGTATTTGTTGTTGTTGTTGTTGCCCAGCATGAGGAACCACTAAAACATCATTGTTGGGAATATCATCCAACACTACATAATCATTTTCTTTCTTCTCTTGCTGCAGCAACAGATCTTTGTACAATACTTTCTCATTGAATATGACATCCTTGCTTCTCACAATTTTCTGATTTTCAAAATCCCAAAGCCTATAACCAAATTCATCAATGCCATATCCAACAAATACACATTTCTTTGATTTTGCATCATGCTTGCTTCTATTTTCAGAATCTACATGTGCAAATGCTTCACAACCGAAGGTTTTGAGAAAAAAATAACTCACCTTCTTACCTTTCCATGCTTCCTCTGGAATACCACAACCCAAAGGATTAGAAGGACCTCTGTTGATTAAATAAACAGTAGTGTTTATAGTCTCTACCCATATTTTTAAAGGCATCCCAACATGCAATCTCATAGTTTGTGCATGCTCCATTATTGTTCTATTCATGCGCTCAGCCACTCCATTTTCCTGTGGAGTCCTTGGAACCATTTTCTACCTATGAATACCATTAGTGGAACAATAATCTTCAAACTCTTTACTGCTATACTCACCACCATTATCAGATCTGAGACATTTTAACTTTTTACCCGTCTCATTCTCAACCAAGCTTCTCCATTTTTTAAAAGTTTCAAATACATCAGATTTCTATCTAAGGAAATAAATCCATACCTTCCTAGTTGCATCATCAATGAATGTAACATAATACAGAGAGCCACCGAGAGAAGATACCTGAGCTGGTCCCTATACATCTATATGCACAAGCTCCAATTTCTCATCTTTCTTTTGCTTCCCATCCTTGAGAAAACTAACTCTCTTTTGTTTTCCATACACACAACTTTCACAAAAATCCATATTAACACATTTTAGACCTAGTAAAACATTATTGGAATGAAATACTTTCATACCTTTTGCACTCATATGCCCAAGTCTATTATGCCACAGTGCTGATTCAAAGTCCACAAGAATTGTATGATCTTCTACCTGCTGAACTGCAACAACTGTTCCTGAAGAATGACCCTTTTCTGTAACAATTAAAGTAGAAGGAATAGTATGTCCTGTACAAAGATATAAGGTGCCTACTTTCACACCTTTTGCTACTACTAAGGCACCCTTTGTGACCTTCCAATTTTTATCACTAAATGTAACAACACAACCTTCATCATCTAGTTTCCCTGCTGAAATTAAATTTTGCTTAACTTTGGAACATGCCTTACCTCACATAGTAGCCAATGATTCCCATTCTGCAACTTAATCTTGATTCTTCCCTTTCCAACAATCTAATGGGGTTCGCTATCTCCTAAATAAACCAGGCCAAAATCCCCTTGGACATAATCAAGAAAATAACTTCTATGCGGGGTAGCATGAAATGAAGCCCCTGAATCTAACACCCAAGAATCATTAGCATTATCAAGGGAAAGAATCAAAGCATCCTCATTAGATTTATTACTTACCACATTTGCCTCTTTGCTTCCTTCCTTTTTGTCTCCATCTTTATTTTTCTGAGACTAGAAATCTTTCTTCAAATGACCTGGCTTACCACAGTACCAGCAATCCCTCTTGTCTCTAGATTGGGACCTTTTGTCCTTTGATTTTCCTCGTGACTTCCCATGATTTCTAGAATTATTTCCTCTATCCTTTGTTCTGCCCTTGCTTTTTGCATTCAAAACACTGCCTGATGTGGATGTTCCACCTGAGCTTTTTCTATGAATTTCCTTGCTCAAAATAACACCAACAACATCATCAAACTTCAATGTATTCAAACCAGAAATAGAGTTGCTAACAGCCATTACCAAGCTATTCCAGCTTTCAGGAAAAGAACAAAAAATCAAAAGAGCCCTAACTTCTTCATCAAAGTTTACTTTTACAAAAGTTAATTGACTGGTGACCGTATTAAACTCATTCAAATGATTAGTAACTGACCCACCTTCTACCATTTTCATATTAAATAAACGCTTCATAAGAAATACCTTATTCAAAGCGGAAGGCTTTTCATATAACTTCACTGGGGTTTCCATCAACTCTTGAGTTGTCTTTGCTGTTGTAATATTGAATGCCACCGATTGTGCCAGGCATAGACGAATACTGCCAAGAGCCTTTCTATCCAAGATCTCCCAGTCCTCATCAGACATTGCTGCAGGTTTCTTGGTTTTCCCTTCCAATGGCCACCATAAATCCTTCTGATAGAGATAGTCCTCCATCTGCATCTTCCATAACTGATAGTTCTGCCCATTAAACTTCTCAACCTTCTTTCCCTCGTCTACCATTGCTCCCACTCAACTGTGAGACCTTCCTATAGATGATAATCAAAACACAACCTGCTCTGATACCACTTGTTAGGGTTAGAGATGGCAAATATCTAACAGTTAAATGCAGATTTAATTAATAAAATAGAGAAACTAAATCACACACAGAAAAATCATAACACAAAGAATTTAACGTGGTTCACCCAATCTGGGCTACATCCACCAAACCGCAGCCATCCAATACTTTTATTATCCAGTGAAAAACCCTATTACAATCTTGCAAATAATCACGTTTTTCATCATCATGTAATACCCAACTGAACCCCTTTTTAACAAGCTTAGAAGCTTCCAGATTTCAGGTTCTACAAAATCAGATTTTTTCCTTTTTCATTGATTTTTCCCTTTTTCAGTGATGACGCAAAAAAGTAGGAGGAAACATGCCGGGGTGTACAGTATACCATGGGCTATACAGTATAGCATGATCAGTCGCCACACACCAACACGAATCACAATTCCTCCTAGTACTACTCAAAATGATGTAGTAACTCTTGTGAACAAAAGGAATCTTGATATTACTTTTCATCAACATGAGCTCCCTCCTTTGGATCTGTGTAATCAGCATGATGCCTTTATGATAATTGCTCAATTCAATTGCAAAGGTATCAAACACACTCTCATAGATAATGGTTATGCCCTTAATGTGTAGAGTGTGAGTCTCCATGATCAATTAAATGTTGATAGGTAACAAATAAAACCTGATTCTATTTCTATTTGAGGATTTGACAATATAACAAAACAACTACTCGGTGTAATCACTTTTCCTATTATGGTTGGGTTGGTTACTTTGCAGACTCCTATCCATATCATGCCTCATGATCTTTTGTATAATCTTCTTTTAGGCCGACCATGGATTCATGAGATGAATGCAGTGCCTTCAACCCCTCATCATACAATGAAATATTTCTATAACAATAATATTTATCAAGTTAAAATAGACATCAAGCCTAAAAGTTGCTTGCACCTTGAAAAAGGAACTACAAGTCCTCTAGAATCATTAATTCTAACATCCAACATAGAAATTGGACGTAACGATGAAGAATGGCCATCTAAATTATTTGGTGATGATTGGGGATCCTTAGAATTCACACCTTCATTTATGGGAAAATACATATTCACACAAAAGAAAAATGAGCAACAAGAAAAACCAACCCTCACATCAACACAACCTTCTGATAACCTATCAAAAGCATCCACCTCAACCACTTTAGACAATACCACAAACTCCACAACAACCCTTGACAAACAAAATAATGAACAACCACCTAATTCCAAAGTAATGAAAAGCTTTATGGAAAATGGTATGAACTCCTGAAACAAGAAGGATATAGTGGAAATGAATGTGGTGCTTGAGAGCAAGGTATCTGCAACCCTATAGAGCCTAACACACAATAGACAACTCATGGTCTTGGTTATTCTCCTTCACTTGCCATCAATACTATCATGCAAGACTCTTCCAAGAATCTTCTTTATCCACATAAATAATGTTAGTCATTGCACCTTGTGATGCAATAGTTGTAGGTTCATAGTACACTCACCATTTCATGCATTACATCCATTGCAAGGGGCAGCATACCATCATCCATTCTAGGCTCACCCTTGTCCTGCACTAAGTGTGGGAAAAATATTAGAAAGCCTTATCCCCTTATGTCACTTGTCATTGTCTCTTTTGACTAATCGTTAACATTTCATGAACATATATGAGCAAGCTTGGGATGTGGATGACATGTCTTATGATTGACTCACATGTGACATGTATATTACCATTTTTTTCATGATGCAACTTATCAAAAAATTGTCATAGGTCTTTTTGAATAAGCTCTCATGATCTCCCTTCCTCTCTTCTACTTTAAAGTAATTACTCACACACAAGTGTGTAGAAATTCATTTAAAGTGGAGGGCATATAATACCATAATTCATTTGCATTTCTTTGTTCCTAGTGTAGCCTTGTCATTTATATGACATGTTTATTACTTTGTGGATGACATTTGGTGTGATGTCCTTCATCAGTGTGAGCTATCTCAGCATATTACATTCCTCTTTATGGCTTGATGCAATGCACTGGATCCCGTAAGTTGTGGATGTACTATTCTTTGATTGTTCCTCTCTTGGAGATATGAGACACAATTATCCCTAAGTTATTGAACTTACATAAACTTAACAAGACTCCTTTTAACATCCTTTACATTTTACATGATCGCATTTTTACATTTTTGCATTTTTACATTGTTGCATTTTGTATGGGCACCTTACATAACATAACTTGCATGCATATGGTTCCATCTTTTTTTTTTCATGATTTTGAAGCTTTTATTGTCTCATGAAGCTCAAAGTGACAACCTTTTCCTTTTTCTTTGTGATTCCTTATTAAAGTTACTAGGAAGTATAACTTTGATATGGTTGACCAGGAAACCCACCAAGCAGCATGACTTTTCCCCATAACCACTTTTGTGTTTGTGAGTGCATACAAACTAGCGTATGTATCTTACTTCCTTTTGGGCTTTCTCACCCCACGGATGATCAAGAGTTTTGTGGGCTTGGAGTGAGTACATCTTTTTCAACCCCTATTTCTTTCCTTTAGTTCTAGCAATTGCATGATTTTGTATCTTGACGGTTTGACTTAGGATCTTCGATCCTGGCGGCTTGCATAACCTCCTTGATCTTTTTCATTCTTTTTCATCTACATTTGTACATAATAATCTCTCTTGAATTTCTACTTTAGTGTGAGTTCCAAGTAAGTTCATCCTCTCACTAAAGTGGGGGGATAAATGTGTCATACAAAAAAGGACCCTTTTCTTGACATGGGATTAATACATGATAAAATGGACTTAATGAAGACTTTATTTAGTGTTGTGAGGTATTTTATGCATCCAAACTAGGTTTTTGACCTTTTCAAATTGAATAAAATGTGTTTATTGATGTCTTGTAAAGGTGTTGTAAAGTCTTGTAAAGGACTTTCACGCTTTTTTAGAATTAATGAACCTATTTCTCTTTAATTTAACATTACAAAATGTGTTTAATAACATTATTACATCAATATAGAAGGTTTCTAAAATAAACTTATTGTTAAATTAGTGTTGTAATGTGTCTTGCACATTCACATTGATTCGTGTGCCTTCCTAGGCTATGTGGACCTCATTTTAGTGTTGTAAAGTGTATTTAATTTCACTTTGACATTTAATTATGTGTCTTAAGCCCTAATTTAATTTTATATCATCATCAATATGCCCCTATTAACCCATATTATGCATCTCGAGACATAATTTGATTAAATAACCGACATAGTCATCATATAAGCCTAATTTTCTTGCTTCTTGACATTCCAGCTAGCAAAAATGACCCCTATGGAACCCATTTTCCATTAGTGGTGAATTATTCCCATGTAGGTGGGACCCATTTTCCATTATTGGCAAATGAGTCCCATTTTGAGTCATTTTCGGGGTTTGAGTAGGAAAAATTAAGTTTTAACTTTAATTTTTTCTACATGTCAACCTGTGATGAGTTATAATCAAGCTACTAAGGAACAATTTTCTACAAATAAGTGTTTTTATGCTCATTTTACATCTAACAACCCATCTTTACATCTCTCATCTTTAATTCATCATCTATCTTCTCATCCAAGTTAAGTAAGCTAGGGTTTCTTTATTAGAAGTCATAAAGTTAGCTTTCTAAAGCATTCAAGGGTTGAATCTTCACGTTTTGCTATAGAATTTCAAGATCAATAATCATGGCAAGGTTATAAATTCCATTTTTCATTCCATTATTTCATCATTTTGGTTTAATTACCTAAAAGGGGTTCGACCAAGGAAAACCCCCATGCCTTAATGTTCAACATTTTTTCTTTTGTGTGTTTGTAGATTTAGGACTCTTGGAAGTTTAGAAATCATTGAAGATCAAGTTGAAAAGTTATTCAAGTCACCTCTTCATCATTCAAGTCAAAAATATCAAGAAAAAGTCACTTACAAGCCCTAATTTGGCAATTTCAGGTCCTGACACCTAGAGGTGCAGATTAAGCAATCCAAAAGCTATAAATTCCATTTTTTAGTTTTAAAAAAGTCAAAAGTGAACTAATTCACAATTAGTGGTGAATGAGTCCCATTGTACATGTTTTCTAAATATTTTTGTAGATTCATACATCATTTTAGTTAAAATGGTCTCTGGTACAGTCATCCCAAACTTGGACTAATTCACCCAATGTGGTGAATGAGTACCACCAAACCTAAATTTTAGTATTAGTAGCCTTCTAGATTTTTTTTCCAACATTAATAAAGATCCCAGGTGCACACTTTCACTTTGATTCATTTCTATTAAGTTTTGCATTTGTTTCTAGTTCATTTTTGCATAACATAATGTGTTTTCAAACAAGTTGTATTTCAATAGTTTAGCATACTTAATATTTCAATATTATCAATCAGTTGCATCTATAAAATTGCATTTAGACATAATTTCATCATACATATCTTAGATTGAGTGAACCACTTAGGTTTTTGAGGTTTATCTCTCTCCTTTTAGGTGAAAAACCTTAAGAGTGCAAGAGAAGTACATAGACCCAAAAATCTATGGTTCACACCTAAATAACCTATTTTTATCACTTACCAAGTATTATTTCAAAGTTTTGTAAAGATTTGTAACAAAATTTCATGCTTTTCTAGGCTTGTCATCAATAATTTGACCCTTTCTTATGTTTAAATGGCCCCTTAATACAGTTACAAGCCATACTTAAGTGTGTTTCATAGAATAATCCAATTAAACATTATTAAATATACTTCAATTCCTGACACCCATTAAAATTCCCTAGTGGGAACAAGTCGCCACCTGGGGTGACTTGTCCCACTAGGCACAAAAATCAACTTTATTTTAAAATTATGTGGAGATATTATTCTCTTAACCTTGAGGTCGGCTTGTGATGTGTTATTTTCAAGAAATTTTATAAAATAAAGTATAAATAAAGGATTATTTCCTCTCATTTTTACCCTCATAATTCATTTTCAAACAATCCATTCATTCACTTAATCATTCTCAAGCATTCTAGGCATTATCAAGTCTACATTAGAACTTCAACTTGCATATCTTCAGATTTCCACATCAAGTGTTTGGTGTGTTGTAGCATTGCATGTTGTTCATTCATCACTATCTTTCCATTTCATTTCACTTTCAAGGGCTTGATTACCAAATCAGATTTTGACCAAGGTGAACCCCTATTCACTAACCCTTAACCCTTTTTTTCCCTTCTTTGCAGGTGTGTTTTTTAGGTATTGTATGAAAATTTATCAAAGAGAATGGTGTTAAAAGGTGTCATCATTTCATCAAAGTCATTCAAGTCAAAAAAGCCCTAAGTGAAACTTGGAGATCACTTACAACTTGAATTTTGTAGAATAAGAACCAGACACCTATTAGGAACCAAATTTGACCACTTTCATATGGTCAAATTTGTCTCCTTATTCATCCCTTTAACTCATACACCTCATCCCCTTGGTCAATATTAATTAAATCACTTAATATTTCATGGTCTGCCTAAGGTCCCTAAAGTATTTAATTTAAAAATTAAATGCTTTACCTTACACCTTTTCCTCTCTAAATTAAATAAATATATTAATTTATTTACTTTAGTCATTTGATCTTTTGAAATAAAATCAATTTAAAATTCTTCATTTTTTCTCTCTCCATGTCACATCCTCCACAATCCCTTTCTAATATAGATTAATTTAATTAATTCATGATTAGGATTTGCATCCTCTTAATCAAGGATTAATGTCACATCCTCCAACATTTTCCACTTTCCTCTAATCTTTTATTAATTATCCTAATCAAGTATTTGCACAACCTTAATCAAAGTCATTAGCCACATTTAGTACCCCTTTTTAGTCAATTTTTTTCATGTCTTTCTTAGCATTGACCCTCTTTCCCATGTGAATTTTTAGTTCACATTTATTCATCCAAGGCTCCTCTCTTCCCCATGTGAATTTTTAATTCACTTTTATTCATCCTAGAATCTCATTTTCCCATGCATCTTCTAGAACATTTGACTTGTTACATCAAGTCACATGTGGACAAGTGCTTCCCTTTTTGAAACCTTGTCTTGTCCATGGGATTCTTCCAAGCATGTGAATTTTTAATTCACATTTATTCACCCAAGATTCTTCTCATCCCCCAATGTACTTCTAAGGTGCATGTCCTTCTTACACATCATGTACCTCCCTTCCACCTCACTTTCACATCATCTTATCCTCGGCCATCTCACATTCTACATGTCAAGATGTGAAGTCTTGTGAGTTCTCAACTCACCATAGCCCTACATTTTGACCTCAGTGGCTCAATCTCAACCATTGAACTCTCCAAAGAATTTAAATTTCCCTATAAATACCCCTCCTCTAAGGTATTTTCAACACTTAGTCATTTTGCACCTACATGCTGTCATTTTGAACATTCAACTTACAAGCATTTCCTCTTACTTAGCCAAGCCATTTTAGCCATTTACATTTTCATCTCATCATATAGTCAATCTTACATTTAGTTATATCAATAGCCATCCAAGGAGCACACAAGCATTCTAAATCAAGGGTCAACCAAAGAATTTCAGTTGCAAAGAGAAGGTATAAACATTTGCAATCTTCTTTCATTTTCATCTCTTTGTGTTAACAATTCCTTGGGCTAATCTTTGAGATGTTCTTTGTGTTTTTACATTACATTTTAGTGATTTTGCATCATTAGAATAGGTAAAACTCAAGAATACACATTTCTGGTATACCCAGTGGGACCCACAAGTGGGTTCCTCTATATTACATTTATTGTTGTTGAGATTGTTTGTAGGAACAAGTCATAGAGGGGAGACTACGACCTTTTGTACACTGTAGAGGGGCTACTACGCCCTCTTGGTCACTACAGAAGGGCAACTATGCCCTCTTGTACACTATAAACATTCAACTGCGCCCTTCTATTTGCTATAGAAGTTCAACAATTCCCTCCTACTACTGCAGAAGTTCAAATACACCCTTCTACTATTGCAGAAGTTCAACTACACCCTTTTGTTTGATGTAGAAGTTCAAATACACCCTCCTGCTACTATAGAAGTTCAACTATGCCCTTTTGTTGTTGTAGAAGTTCAACTATGCCCTTCTACTACTGCAGAAGTTCAACTACACCCTTCTGTTTGCTGCAGAAGTTCAACTGTGCCCTTCTGTTTGCTATAGAAGTTCAACTGTACCCTCTTGCAACTGCAGAAATTCAACTATGCCCATTTGCTGCTACAAAAGTTCAACAGCGCCCTCCTACTACTACAGAAGTTCAACTACACCCTTTTGCTACTGTAGAAGTTCAACTATGCCCTTTTGTTTGCTACAGAAGTTCTACGCCTCCTGTTTTCTACAGAAGTTCAACTATGCCCTTATGCTACTATAGAAGTTCAACTTCACCCTTTTGTTTGTTGCATAAGTTTAACTACACCCTCCTGCTACAGAATTTCAACTACACCCTTCTATTTGTTGTAGAAGTTCAACTATGCCCTCTTGTAGCTACAGAAGTGCAATTATGCCCTCCTGCTCACTACAAAAGTGCCTCCTATTCACTGTAGAAGTGCAATTACAACCTCTTGTTCACTACAAAAGTGCAATTACGCCCTCCTTTTCACTATAGAAGTGCAACTACACCCTTTTGTTTAGTGCATAAGTGCAATTATGCCCTCCTATTCACTATAGAAGTGCAATTATGCCTTCCTATTCACTATAGAAGTGCAATTACACCCTCCTGTTCACTACAGAAGTGTGATTATGTCCTCTTGTTCACTACATTGGGGAAAATTTTCCCTCCTAGTTACTGCAGAGGGGTGGATATGCCCCAAAACAACACATTTTGAGAGGTGAAATAACTATTTTAGCTTAGTTTTTGCTCCAATTTCTTGTTGTTTTCTGATTCTAACCCCCTAACATTATTTGTTGCAAGGATATTAGTATTTTTTCTAACATTTTGTAGCATATTCTTATATAATTGGTGAAGAAATAAGGATAAAACAATTAGTGTTTGCTTGCAGGACCTCTGTTTACATAAATTTCCAAAGCCATCCTTGTTTTTTTTGTTAATCTAGGAACATAGTCTAATTAGGGGAAGTAATATCTATTGTTTGTTGTGTCTTTCTTTTTTTGTTACCCAAAGGAGGCATTAGTTTTTTTTCACTTTCCCCTTGCACTTCATGTGAGCCTTGGGAGTAGTTGGAAATGATCAGTGCTTTCTTTCTAGTGGGACTTGCTTGGGGATTTCATCACCTGAAGGGATGATTCCAACCATGCGTATCCACGAGGTATACAAAGGGTGGAGAGAAAAATTTGTACCCCAATCTAGTCACATCGTAATTGGCAGAGCGTCGAAGCTAGGGTGATACATAGATAGACATGAAGAGTTGGTTTGAGCCCTTCAGTATCTCGCAAGGGTTCCCAACTCACATTTGTGATGGTTTGGTGTTCACAGTTGTGCCTCACGTACCGAGATTATATCAAGGACTCCATAGAAGCCTTGTGCATCCTATATTAAGACCTTTATTGGCCATACACTTAATACTAATCATAGGATTATGCTTGTTTGAATGTGCTTTCTTGTGAGAAACCAGTAAACTTTTTGAAAAATTGGCTTTATTGTTGTCATTTTAAGTTCTTGCCATAGTCATTTTCATCAAACACAACTCTTTGTTTGTTATAGTGGGGAAAATTTTCCATCTTGTTTACTGTAGTGGGGAAAATTTTCCCTCCTGAATAGTCAAATCCACCCCCATTTAGTTCTTTCAAACCTCCAAACCTTCGTTTGATCATTCAAAACCTCTGTTTAATCATTCCAAACCTCCGTTTAATCATTCTAAACCTTTGTTTAACCATTGCAAACCTTTTTTTAGCCATTCCAAACCTTCGATTAACCATTTCAAACATCTATTTGACCAAGTAGTCTTTCATCCCTTTCAATCCTCCTTTCACTTGTTTCGAGTAATCTTTCATCCATTCCAAGTATCTATGTCCTCATTCAGAGAGTTGTTCATCCTTTCTAATCAATTGTTTACTCATTTCAAGCTTTCATTTTCATGACTTGAGAGTCCTTCGTCCATTCTAAGCAATCTTTTACTAGTTTTGAGTGCTTATTCATCCACTCCTATCATTCATTTTCCCAATCCAATCATCTATTTCCTCAATCCGATTATCTAACACCCTGTTCCAATCACCTATCTCTTCATTCTAACAGCTTGTTTACCTACTCAAAAATTCAAAAATTAGTGGGGTGAATTTTCCCTGCAGTGGGGTGAATTTACCCTATAGAAGGGAAAATTCACCCCTCTATGAGGGAAGATCCACCCCGAAAGGGAAAATTTTCCCCTGTCTAGCAAAATTTTGGCAAATAGAAAATAAATAGATCTAGTTCCCATATCCAACTGGCGGAACCAATCCCATCATATCCTTCAATCCAATCCTAATATGAGCTTTAATCTAATCCCAATTTGAGCTTTGGTCTATTTGAATCATATTGATACATCATCCTCAAGCATCTCTAGGTTACACATCCCTTATTGTTTTCTCAATCCAAATCTTCTAAACTTTGTTTGAAGTTATTATCCAAATTAACCTAGGTGTTTGAATTTGATCATCATCATCAAAATCTTCTTAGGATTGTCATTTTTCCCAAGTCAATCATCATTGTCCCAATCAATCCGCTTTCAACCTCAAGGTGGATTCGGTGCCACAATTATCCATTCATCCTTTAATCTGATCAATTAGTATCCTAAGTCACCTATGGTAATCTCTGAATGGGTTTTTCCAATCCCTCTCATCATCCTATCCAATCCATCATTCAATCTTATCAATCATCGATGAATCTTATTGAATCCAATCCAATCACATCCTTATCCAATCACCTTCGACCCAATCAATCTACTTCCATATTGAGGTAGATTCGGTGTCATAATCATCCTTTGATAATCAATCCTATCACCACAATCAATCCCATCGCATCATCTAATCATCCTAATCTGAGCTTTAATTCAATCCTGATTTGAGCTTTAGTTTGTTTCCATCCAAAATATTTGATCCATCCTATTTATCCTTTCATCATCATGAATCCTTATCCTCCATCAATAGTATTCAAGGGAAACCTTAATTATGTCGATGATGATAACAAAAGTCTTATCAATCAAGAAGTATATGACATAGATCCCTTTGACACTATCGTCACTAGTAAGCTTTCTCCACCCACTTTCCACAATCCAGTCACCCCTTCAAACTATCCCTTTATGTCTTCACCCATGCTTAATCATGCTCCTTATGCTACCTTTGACAAGGGATGTCCAATATCTTCCTCATCTGCATATCCATCATATCCTTCATCTACACCTTCCTCTTAACTAACACTCACATCCTCTTATCCTAATCTACCATACCAATACTCTTATCATAATCCTGCACCCATGTCACACTATCCTAATCCTCCATACCAATCAACCCCATCAACTTACCCTAATCCAACATTCACATCTCTCTATCTTGATCCAACATCCACGTCTTCACATTTTAATTTTCCATCCCAATACCCTTACTACAATCTACCAGCTGCATCCTCTTGTCTTAATCCACCATCCACATATCTTAATTCATCATACCAATATCCCTAATTTAACCCTCCATCTAATCCTAATCCCCCATCTACTCCTAGTCTTACATCCAATCCCATTCCTCCATCTCACCTTAGGCCACTAATCCATAATCCTAGTCCTCCACCAATCCCTAATCCTCCATCTATTTCTATCACACCATTTCAGCCTAGATTATGCAAGTTTCTCACTCCAAAAGTTCTCCAAGGACTCATGACAAAGAAGACATCGCTAAATCCACCACTTGAAATCGTGGAACCATGCCATCCCAATTTGTCCTTCATGGCCACTAATGATGAGACCCCTCTCCATCCCACAACTATCATTGATGTGATCACCCCTAACACCACTTGAACCGTCAAAACCATCACATCCTCTGAACCCACTGAGCCCCCATCTCCTACTCCAAGATCAGCCGAGCCCATCAAAAATAACCAAATCCAATCCACTCCTACACCTAGATCCTCCCAACCCATCGCAGATCTGCAAATCCAATCCACCCTTCCCACTCCTAGTATCACCAAGATCCCCTCTCATGAACCTCATGAATCCTCCATCTTTCCACCTCACCTACTCGAAGATCCCATCCAACATGCCTCCATTATCATTCCTACTGCACATGATGAGTCATGCCAAGAGTTTGGTCCAAAGCATATTGTATCCCCTCTTCTACATCAAGAAACAACCATCCCAGTTATTTCACCTCAAGATCATAATCCCTCATCCACTATAGTCCATAATCTCCTTGTCACTCAAGATTCCACCGCTCCATTTCATGAGCCCTTATGACCCACTACCACAAATCTAGATCCTATCATGTCATCTAATCCCTCTCTTGATCCCTCACCAACTCCCTATCCCGATCAAGAAGCTGCTACTCCCTCACCTCCATCTCATGATCCTAAATCATTTCCTAAACCTACTATCCCCACACCACTTTTATATCCCCTTGGTACTCTCACATTCTTCCATGCTGGTCTCCTTATTGAAGAAAAACAAAGCATATATACCACCCACCATCCTTCTCCTAATAATGGACTTGCGTCATTTTTCCAAAATAAAAAAAATTAATCATGGATTGAATGCTCAAGAACATGAACTATCAAGGAAAATGTTTAGGCCTTCATGAGAAAGGTATTTTAGAGCCCATCTAGGTCAAAGAACAACTCTATATGTAAGGTATTGGACCTAGTTCCAAATACTCACAATCTAGCGATGTTGGTACAACCTTTATATATCCTCAACGAGCCCCTTCTTCCAAAAGAAATATAGGCTCTTCCCATTGCTTCATCAGATCATATGATGCCATCCCTCCTCCATCATATCACCTCAAAACAATCATCCATTTTCCTCCTTCATCCTCTCCATCCATTTTGGGTCCTTACATCCCTCCATCCACCATCTCCCATCCTTCATCTACTCCATATGTCTTGGGTCCTTATGTCCCTCCACCCACTAAGTCCATTTCAGGCCCTTATATCCCAAAATCACCCCCTCCATCTCTTCATATTTATCCTTTCATCCATCCATCACCTATCCATGTCACCCATCATAAACATCCCACTCGCATATCCAATAATCAAGATCAACAAAGGAACATACCTAAACATCCTCCATCTACACATAATCCCCATACTCCTACCTCCATCACTCCATGTCACCCATCTCCTTGTACCCATCCCATTTATACCAAAATCACTTTGGATACTAAAGAAAAAAGGCATAAATCCAAATATCCACATAAATATAAGGCTACCCATGTCTCCTATAAAAGACATGGTGAAAAAAAGAAAAATCTGATCCAAAATCAAAATCAAACCCATCGGCCACAAAGGCCCACCAAAACAAAAATCAAAACCATGTGGACCCCAAATAAAAAAGATGCAATACCTTCAAATGAAAATTTTGTAATAACATACAAAGTCGCTAATCCAAAAGCTAATCATATGCCCCTTTCATCTCCCAAATCTATTTTGGGTCCTTCTACCCCAAAATTCACTATCCCATCTCCTCCATTATCCCCACATTCCCCATCCATTAATCCTCTTATCCTTTCACATACACCACCACATGTGCCAATGTTGGTCCTAAGCTCACTACCTCATCACACACCTACCCCATAATTCTATCCATACCCTTTCCAACATCCCATCCATTATCCCACATATCTTCCTCATCAAATCCTTCTAATTCATCCTCTTGCATAATCCATTTATCCTAATAAGGTTGAACCAACATCCAATAGTCGCTTCACACATGGACTCTTAATACCTCATTTGAAACTTGATGCTTGAGTCCATCATCCTTATCCCTATTTCATGTCTTCTAAATATGCTTATTCGCATCTCTGTCCTTGTCCATCTCCATCCACCTTCTATCTGAAAATTCAAAAAAAATTCAAAAAAGTCAAAAAAAAAAAGAGCCAAAAATCCAAAAAAGTCAAAAAAATTGAAACAAAAAAGAAAGAAAAGAAAAGAAAAATTAGAGAGAAATAATTCATCCAATGGTGAAAAATTTGCAAACAAGAGCCTTGGATAAGTACCATGATGAAAACCTAGAAAACAAGTGTCATCCGTAAATCCCCATTTGTCATTTTCCACACTTGGGGGCAGCTTCCTGATATGTATTCCCTCCATCCACTATGCTTCCAACTATGCACCCATCTTTCTCCTATACATTCCCTACATCCTTTTCCTCCATCCCACCTATTTTTTGCATCCTACCATCATATCCTATTTATCTCCCATCCCTTCATCCTTCTTGTGATATTGATCAAAATAGGGGCACCTATCTATGCATACTTTGGACACCTCTTGGTATACATTCCCTTCCTCCATGCTCTATTGTATTCCTTAGTCACCCATCCTATCCTCCTCTAGTTATCTCTTGTATCTTCCCATCCACTCATCTTCCATCCCTTATGCTTCATCATACATGACATATCTAGAGTGGGAGCATCTACTTCCTTTGTGAAATAGTCATTGGAGACATCATCTATCATAACATCACTTCATCTCCCTATCCATCTATCACAACATCCCTTCCATCTACCCATCCTTATCTTCCTATCCTTCTATCCTAGCATCCCTTTCATCTCCCAATCCTTATCTTCCTATCCATCTAAACAATCCCTTCCATCCCCCATTCCTATCTCTCTATCCATTCTTTCATATTTATCCTCATCCCATCTCACAATCCCTTGTCATTGGTATTTGGGTATAGGCCTCCCTCCATGTAACCCAATGCCATCTATCTTATCATCATCACTTCTGCTTCTTTTGCACATCTTTTCAATCTCCTCTCCTTTCTCCCCATTCACCTCTCCATCATATCATCCTCCCAATTCATTTTGTTGAACTATCCCATCCTTGAGCTTCATGTACTCCCCATCATCAATCCTATCCAATCCAAAAAATCTATCTTGTTTTACTGTATCGATCCCATCATTTTATCCCCTTATTAGTGATCATCTTTCCATCCTTTATCCATCTTTTATCTTTGGTCTTTAGTTGAACTATATTTCACGTAGGCAAGGTTGATCATTTGATCTACCCCCAGGGCATTTTGACCATCCCGTGATGGTCATCCATCATCTGTCTTCATTGTCCCCTTTTCACTTTTATCCATGGTCAGTTGTCATTTGACTTTTCTAAACTGTGTTGCTCCTGCACTTTCACATAGGCAAGGTTGATCATTTGATCCTCCCCTGGGGAATTTTTCTATCCTATCTTGGTCATTCATTAGGGTCTCCATTGTCCTCTTTCTACCTTTATCCATCATTAGTCGTGAATCTTTTATCGAACTATGAGGGCTCTGTGCTTAAATGTAGGCAAGGCTAATTTTTGATCAGCCCCTAAGCCCCTAGGTCACTAGGTTGTGTCAATATTTTTTCTCATGTCTTGTCTCCCTTGTGTTGTTTCATCAAGCTATTCCCTTATCTAGCTGGTTCTTAACAAATGAGATCCACTAGTATCAGTAGATCCAATCAGTTTCAAGTATCCGACATCATCTTGATCTTTTAGTTTAGTATCCATCATCGGTCTCAACAAGATGCATCCTTCCTAATAGACCTCATCAATCCCATCCAACCCCTTGATCCTATGGAAAAGGATGTTTGAAATTGATTGCACTCTTTTGATGCTTTTGGCTTTTGTTTATCGGTTGAGCTCCCTATCATCACTTGTCAAGGCCACCATGATCCATCATATTATGGTGCATTTTTCCTGGTTAACATAGGGGCATATCTTGATCTTTTATTGTTTTTGTATACTAGGTTGTCCCACGTAGTATTCACCAAGACCCGTGTGATCTTGTGTTATGTTGGGACATGCCTTTTTTCTTGCGGTTATCCCAATGCCTGGCCCGACCAAATTCTTTGTCACTTTGGGGTGTTGTGATAGCCTTCTTGTTTGTTTTGCATTAGACACCAATCTATCTTGGTCCATCATACCTTGGTGTATCATGTCCTATGCTATATCAAAACTCAGTGCTTTGAAGAAGGAAAATCATATTAAGATTGCATTTTATGGTCATTGTTGTTGTATTGCATTCACCCTATGATTTTGGTTGTGCAAACACTTCACATCTCTTTTTCTTCTCTCTTAGTTTAATTTTCCTCCCCCCTCCCACTTCACCCTAGTTAGGGTGAACCTATCTTCTAGTAGGGGTGGATGTGCCCCAAGCTGGGGAGGAAGTTCCCCCATGATGGGGCAGAAGTGCCCCAAGCTGGGGCGGAAGCGCCCCCAAGGTAGGGTAGATGTGCCCTCGTGACAGGGTAGAAGCACCCCCACATTAGGGTAGAAGCGCCCCCACAATGGGGCGGATGCGCCCCAAGCCGAGGTAGAAGCACCCCTACCCCAAGGTGGAAGCACCCCAATCTAGGGTGAAAGCACCCCCAAGCTAGGATGAAAGCACCCCAGGCCCCTAACTTCTCGGAGCCATCATTTACAAACTGTACAACTGATTGACTCCATTCAAATGACAATCTTTTCAATTTTTCATGCTCTTTCCAATGACATATACCATGTTATGATTTCGAGAAGTCACTCAAGACCCATTTTTCTTCCCCATCCATTCCTCCATTATGAGCCTTCTCTTGCAAGACCGAGGTGCATCCCCCTTCACTTCCCTCTGTTTGGGCAGCTCACATGGCCTCCCCTATGCTAGGGCATCTCTTTTTTTTGGTCATTTCCTCTACAGAGTCATTTACATTTTATTTTCTTTGAAACCCTATTATCCTAATAGTGTTTCGAAAAGGGAAAAAATGTAGACATCCAAATTTGACCACTTCCATATGGTCAAATTCGTCTCCTTATTCATCCCTTTAACTCATACACCTCATCCTCTTGGTCAATATTAATTAAATCACTTAATATTTCATGGTCTGCCCAAGGTTCCTAAAGTATTTAATTTAACAATTAAATGCTTTACCTTACACCTTTTCCTCTCTAAATTAAATAAATATATTAATTTATTTACTTTAGCCATTTGATCTTTTTAAATAAAATCAATTTAAAATTCTTCATTTTTTCTCTCTCCTTGTCACATCCTCCACAATCCCTTTCTAATCTAGATTAATTTAATTAATTCGTGATTGGGATTTGCATCCTCTTAATCAAGGATTAATGTCACATCCTCCTACATTATCCACTTGCCTCTAATATTTTATTAATTATCTTAATCAAGTATTTGCACAACCTTAATCAAAGTCATTAGCCACATTTAGCACCCCTTTTTAGTCAACCTTTTCATTTTCCTTTCTTAGCATTGACCCTCTTTCCCATGTGAATTTTTAATTCACATTTATTCATCCAAGGCTCCTCTCTTCCCCATGTGAACTTTTAATTCAGTTTTATTCCTCCTAAAATCTCATTTTCCCATGCATCTTCTAGAACATTTGACTTGTCACATCAAGTCACATGTGGACAAGTGCTTCATTTTTTGGAACCTTGTCTTGTCCATAGGATTCTTCCAAACATGTGAATTTTTAATTTAATTCATATTTATTCACCTAAGATTCTTCTAATCCCCCAATGTACTTGCAAAGTACATATCCTTCTTACACATCATGTACCTCCCTTCCACCTCACTTCCACATCATCTTATCCTTGGTCATCTCACATTCCAAATGTCAAGATGTGAGGGCTTGTGAGTTCTCAACTCACCATAGCCCTACATCTTGACCTTGGTGGCTCAATCTCAACCATTGAATTCTCTAGAGAATTCAAATTTCCCTATAAATACCCCTCCTCTAAGGCATTTTCAACACTTAGTCATTTTGCACCTACATGTTGTCATTTTGAACACTCAACTCACAAGTATTTCCTCTTACTTAGCCAAGCCATTTTAGCCATTTACATTTGCATCCCATCATATAGTCAATCTTAAACATTTAGTCATATCAATAGCCATCCAAGGAGCACACAAACATTCAAAATCAAGGGCTAACCAAGGAATTCCAGTTGCAAAGAAAAGGTATGAACATTTGCAATCTTCTTTCATTTTCATCTCTTTGTGTTAACAATTCCTTAGGCTAATCTTTGAGGTGTTATTTGTATTTTTACATTACATTTTAGTTGTTTTTCATCATTAGAATAAGTAAAACTCAAGGATACACAATACCAACAACATGTTCCTTCCACCTCTAGTACATCTCAACCAGAAAACACTATGGTTAGCCAAGGAGGACCTCGAACTCCTCCTTCCTCAAGTCACAACAACAATGCAACAGGCTAGTAATGACATTCCTTCCTTGACTATTCCTGTTAGCAATCCTAACTCCTATGTGGAATCACATGTTCTATCCTCTTCCACCATACCATCTATAAGCATTCCCTTTACTTTCCCTACTACTACATACATTTCATCACCACTTTCCCTTCCACCTCATACCACTTATAATGACCCTCTCATAACCTAACTTCCAAACCGTCTCCTCCATGCAAAAAAAAATATCCACGATAAACCAAAATTAGAATGGACCACCCACATATTATGTTCAAAGCAACCCATTGTCTTTGGAAATATTGTGAACACCAATGCCACAAAGAATAGAGATGCCTAGATTTTAGAAATATGGAGGGAAGGGAGATCCTTCTAACCATGTTAATACCTATACCACCTTATGTAGTGACTTTGTCCTTGATGATAAACTATTAGAAAAAATGTTTCCTAGGACTCTAAAAGACACTGCTTTGGAATGGTTTTCATCCTTACAAAACAATTCATTTTTTTCATTTAAAGAACTATTTAATGCATTTATAAATCATTTCCAAGTGCATATGACTCCAAATAAGACCTTGGACAATTTCATGAGATGCAAACAACATGAAGAAGAAAAGATAACTGATTTTATCTCATGCTATCAATCGCTTTTTTCTTAAATCAATGTCAAGATTCTTGATCCACACCTTCAAAAGATTTTCATCAAAAACTTGCAAAATAAAATTTAGGAAAAAAATCACTATCATGAAATTCCCCTCCTTTATGCACTTGTGTATCACCCTTTGTGATTATCACAATTCAGTTAGTAGAAAAGATGCAAAATCCACTTCTAGCCAAATTGAGAAATATGAACATGCAAACCAAAGCAATTCCCAACCGTTTAAAAAGAAAAAAAAGGGTTCTTATAGTTCAACCCCCCTCAACAACCAACTCAACCCATCAAAAACTAAGTATCAACTATTAAAACTTTGGTTCCCTATAGTTATGGAGATCTAAAAAGATAATTCACACCTTTACCAGATACCCTTCATAACAAAATGTCCCAACTTTTACAACAACAAATGATTACCTTGCTTGCCATCAAAGCACCTGATCCTACTAATCCTTTACCTCCAAACTTTAAATCCAATGTTTATTTCCATTATCATAGACAAAATGGAAATGACATGAAACAATGTAAGCATCTTAAACACCTTGTGCAAGACCTCATTGATTCTAGTGGTCTATCCATTGTAGGTGTTAATGATCAAGGAAATAAGGTTGTTGTCCATCCAAATCAAAACTTACATTTTTTTACTAATCCAATGCCCAAAAATAATTTTTCATTTGTCAAAGCTTGTGAAACTACAAAGAATGATGTGATGAATGTTGATACAGATGATGAACATTCTAATCCCATTCCACATATTATCACTATTAATCCTATGGATGAAATGGTAGGTTTGATATATGTTATCCCTCATAAGGGACAACCTAAGAAATCTCTTGATATTACTTTCTCCTCTAAGGTCATACTTAAAAATCACCCTAAGTCATATTTATTATAATCCCACTAATGGGATACTCATAGATCTCACCTGTGGAGAGAGTGTGATCATAGAGGAATTTTTGGTATTACATGATCTTTATCAAGATGATTATGATAAACCGAAAGCATGGATCACAACACATAATGGTTTTACTTGCCCTATGGTAGGATCGATTGTCCTTCCATTACAAATATATCCAAAAACATTGATGTCACATTCTCCATCATCCCATAGTCAAACCAATTTTGTTTGTGGCTAGCCCATCCATGGCTTCGCTCAATGAAAGTTGTTCATTTAGTCATACACAAATGTTTAAAGTTTCCCTTTAATAATGAAATATTCACTATTCACCATAGTGACTTTAACCCTTTTTCTTCCAAAGGAAACTTCCTTAGAATCCTTTTTTCCTAAGCTTATGGAACCTATAACACCTCATAAAGATTTCTTTTTCATTGCTTATCAAAAATTTAAAGAAAATAAAATATCAGACTTGTCTCTTTGCAACACGTTCCCATCCACTTTCGACACTCCTATCCTAGATGAAACAATGCTTCAACACAAAAAAGAACCAACCAACCAATCCAACCCAACACCAAAAACCTCCCTAACATCATCTAAGAGACCACGAGATAACAATAACAACTCTGTCATGCCTCCTTGAATAAAACAAGTTTACAAAGCAAAGGAGAAAGTGTATGAACAACCTTCCAACGTTGCTTATGTTCCTCCCCCTATGGAAGAAATACAACCTATAGTTGATCAACCTGCTCCATCACAAACACAACTTGACAATAAAACCAAAACAAACAAAGGAGCTAGGGAGTGTAGGCATAGATGTCGCTCCCTTGCTCGTAAGTTACAAGTAGAAGAAAACAAAGAAAATCAAAATCCACACCTGACACAAGCAATGAATATGACCCTCCTCCCCAATCACAACAAAATGATCCAATACAACAACCACTACAAGAGGTACACCCTTCATTGGACACTATCATTCATCTTCCTATTGTGATTAATCTAGATGACAATGATAAGATTGCTAAAATTGATGAAAAGGTGCATAATGATTTGAATGTTGGCATATGGCTTTGATGATGCCGAGTTGGCTACTAGTGTTTTCATTGATGGAAACTTGAGTCTACAGTTTGATCCACAATATCAGTTGTGCTTATACCAGCAGAGAAAGTAAAGAAAGGGACATCCAATTGGTATGTTGATCTGACTACATCACCGGATCACTATTTTGTGGTGTGTATCTTGAAGGGGGCTTTCCTAGCTCGTACACTATTCTATTGAAGAATTTTTGTGGTGTTGTATTTATCATAGTTCAAGTTGAGAGGTTCGATGGCATGTTTTATGATCTATTTTTCATTATGGCCGACATGCTTGATGTGGGGGATCATGGATGTATGTGAAATAATTATCTTGTTATATCTTATGTTTAGAACCATGGTATGGGTCCCTTCTATAATTCTAGCCTACTTATGAAGGTACACTTCATATCTAATTAAAGATTTAACGCTGACATGACCGATACAAGCAGAGAATATTATATTTTGTTGAAAGGCCGACATGTATTGAACTCTTGGGTTAACGGATATATAAAGAATATCAAAATAATTTTTAGGCATGATAGATAGTGTGTATGCATGAAATTCAATAAGAGTATGTGTGAAAAATTAGATCAATTATTTTGAGGGTAGAAAAGTGTTTGTGTGCAGAGCAGAGCAAAGTAGAGAAAAAGTGTGATCTAGTTGAGAGATCTAGAATATGATCTTGAGCTTCAGTGGAACTAAATCCAGGCATTTGTAGATGCTATATTCTCAGTTCAATTTTTTTTGTAATCTATATTATAATTGTATGGTAGTGAGCCTCTTTCTTGAGTAGTGAGCTCTAGGAAGTATGCCTAAATACAAGTGTATTCCCCTCTTTCATTCTACTTTTAATAGAGTAAAATTTTTGGATTAATCTCCACCGTATTTTTTCCCCTAACAGGGTTTCCACATAAAAATATCTAGTTTTATGGTGATTATTGATGTGACTACATGTTTTCATCTGTTATGTGTTGCTAATGTTATATAAATTTCTATTATTGTAGTTTATTGTTTTTAGATCTGTCTTGTAAATAAAAATTATTGAACACTGATTCACCCTCCCCTTCTTAGTGTTCCTTGCATCAAAAAATTGGTATCAATGTAGGTTCCTCTTTTGAAGCTTAGCAAAATGAGGTGAATCTTAAATTACAATGGATGCTGGTGGTCTTCAACAACAGTTGATGGTGACACTTGATGATCTTGATCTATCTAAGGCAGAGGTCATGGAACTTAAGGAAAATCTTGCAGATGCTGAAAAATTCATTCAATCACTGAAGGACAAGATTAATGACTCAAGGGAGAAAATAAAGGAACTTTGTGATCAGTTGAAGCAGAAAGAAAACAAAGGATCAGATGATGTCCATTTGAATCAAACTCTAAAAGAGATTATAGGAGAATGTGAAAATCTAGCCAAGGACAATGTAGCTCTAAGACTTGAAATGGAATCTGTGGCAATGAATTTTACTAAAGATATTGAGCAAAGAAATAAGAATGAGAAGAATCTAGCCTAGTCCCTGAGAGAAAATTATGAAGAATGCAGTGAATCAACAATAGATTTATCCAGTTGGAGATTGAATTGTAGCAATCCAAAAACAATGAACGAGAGCTTGAGAGATAGATAGTCATTCTTGGAAATGAGCTTGCTACTACTAATGAATTCAAAAAAAAGTTCAGGATAAGTTCTACCAAGCTTGAAGAAATAACCAAAAGTCAGAAGGATATAAATGATAAGCGAGGTCTTAGATATGAGAAGGGAGAGTGCTTCAGATCTAAATAGAAGAATCCTAAAAAGAAGAACAAATGAAGAAGAAATCTGGTAAGGCAACTTAATTATCAAAGATTTAATGGATATTGCTTTGCTTGTAATAAATTTGGACATATGGCTTCTTAGTGTAGAAGAAAGATAAACCCTAGTAAACCATCATTCTCTGGTCAATGTTCACATGCAAGAAATTTGGGCATAAGGCATTAGAATGCAAAAATATGAATGTCAGTACTAGTAACATTAAATGTTATACCTATGGAAGATTTGGACATGTTGCTAATCAATGCAGGTCAGGAGGAAATCAGTTGAATGGATGGTACAGGAAAAAAGGTCTAGTATGTTTCAATTGTAACAATCTTGGTCACATTGCAAAAGTTTTCTAGAATATAAATATGAATATAAGAGGTCTGGTGTATCAAGGAAGAAATTCACAGAAAGACAATAAAGGTGAAGTAAAAGCTTCTATGGAAGAAATAAAAGATTATATGAAGAAGACATGGGTGAAGAAAAGTGAAACAGATGAAGGAAACAAAGCTATATTGGAAGCCTTATCTGGTAGTTCCTCTTATAATTCATATTAGGCCAATGGCCTAGGGGGATTTCTTAATGAAAATCTCTCTTGCCCCCATTTTCATATGGTTGGCACCAAATTGCTAGATGTTGTTAGTTGTTGTGTTATGGAAGCATTTGTAAATATATGATGAATTGGTTGAAATGGTATAGGTTCGTAGTTGAATTATTTGCTTGTTGTTTGAGTTTGGAGTGTAACTAGAAATTCTAGGGCAACACATTTATTGCAAAAAAAGTAAGGTTATTAAAGTTATAAAAGGGAAGTTTGAACCCCATTTCGACACCAAGCATTGAAGGAGAATAGTTTGAGAGTATTTTTCTACAAAATTTCAAGGGTGAAAGGTCATTCTAGTGGCGAATCTCTAGGTATTCCTGTTAATCATTGATTTCACATCTATTTTGTAATCGGTACAACTCTATTCGGAATGAAACATGAAGCAAATCAAAGGTACCATAACCCTAGACAAGTATAGCTACTAGAAGATTAGGGATGAAATAAATTTGTTGTTGCTCTCTGATTTCAGAAGGCTTGAAGGATCAAAACACAAGAATTTGGATATATGGAATGACTATCCTCATTTTTTCAATGCAAAAGTGATTTAGTTTTTCCTAAACAAATTAGACAGTGATATTCTCAATTTGGGTAAACCATATCAAATTACCAAGGATGTAATCAAAAATTTAATGATTTTATGCAATGTTGGTGATGTACCAAAGAAAATTTTGATTTGCAATGTGGAGATTGAAGCCCTAACCAAAATAAGGGGAGATCAGAGGGCTTTGATAATTTCATCAATTAAAGATCCTTTGACAAGGTATGTGGCTTATGGAATCTCATAAAAGATCTATTTTAGGAACTGAGAAGGATCAACCTCAGCAGGTGCTGCATATATCGCCCACAAAATGATAATTGAAAATGAGGACTTTGATTTGTGTAGTCTGTTGAAGGAGAAACTGTTGGAGAATGTCCAATTAACGAAGGATATTGGCTACCAATTCAGGTTTGGTATTGTGTTAATATATATTATTATGTAATTTCTAAACTATTTTCCATTAATGGACAATTTATTGTGGAGAGAGAATATGTCGATTTGTAAGCAAATCTTCAATCATTACAATTCTTTTGAAAATTGTGAACAAGTGTATGAAAGTTTCTTTAGAAATATATTAGAAAGGTTTGGAGAAGGTGTTGTCCCTCTTCTGGAAAAAATAACTAAATTTGGATCATCCTCTAGAAAAGGAGAGAAAAAGCAGAAGAGAGAAAGAGATATAGCTAGTGTCACTCCTCTAGCACCCAAGTCTGCAAAGTTTGGAGAAAAAGGGAAAAGTCAAGTGGTTGTGGATGTAGAAGATGAAGTTTCTAAAGAATATGTTCCAAAAGATCAACCAAAACTAGATGAACCAGAAACAATAATAGTTGAAGACAGTGATGAGGAAAGTGCTTTGTTAAAAAAAAAAATTTTGCAAATCATTTAGGATGAGGATGGTATGCAAAAGATATCCAGTATATGGCTGAATGGTCCATCCTATGAGCAGGATTTAATTGAAAATTCTCTAGAAAGGTACATAATTGGTAACAATATTGAGTTGGAAAGTTTGTAGAATGTTCTCCTAGAATAACTCATTGAATGTGTCAAGATATCTATGGAGTCTGTGCCCCTGGAAAGGAAGGAAGAAGAAATGGTTTCTCATTTAAAAATGCAATTTAGATTGTCTCTTTCCATATTAAAGAATAAAATGAGTGAGTTGAGATAGTGTATTGATTTTGCAAATAAAGTTTTTAACCATTGTCTTGGGTGGCCTCGTGGTAGGAAAGTACAAGGATAAGCTTGAAAATATTGAAAGTGAGCTTGTTAAGACTGGAAAAATTTACAATATGCTTTTGGATAAGAATGGAGATGTGAAGAAGAAATTTTATGATTTACAGATTGAGCATGCAAAAGTTCATACTACTAAGAATGCTCTCATTGATGCTTTCTAGAAAGTCAAAGATATAACTAAAGGGAGATTAGAACAAATGATTGAGACTCTTAAATTAGGAGAGGAACTGGAAGCAACATTCACTATTCTTGAGTCTCTTGTGAAAATAATCAACGGAACTTTAGAAAACAATAGTTTGATCATAGCCATTGGGATTGCCGTGGATTCCTAGAAGAAATTCCTTCTGGAATTGAAAGCTAAGTATAAAATAATTTTCTAAATTTTCCTAGCAGTTGTCAAATTTTGATCAATTTTTGCATCAATATTTGGGAAGAGAATGGAGTAAGAAATAGTGCAGTAAAATATTCTAAAGGAGAGGATAAGGAAGAGAAGTGTAGAGTGGACGTAGTAGAGCTTTGTCATTGATGTCAAAGGGAGAGAGAATGAAGTGAAAAATTTCCTAACATCAAAAGGGGGAGTAGTATTTTTGGCTTTGATATGTTTTTTTTGGTTTTGATACTTAGTCAATTTTTCACTAAGTGTTGCCATCAATGCCAAAGGGGGAGATTTTTGGAATATGACTTTGATGAGGTCAACTTTGGCTACTTGTGTTTTCATTGATGGCAACTTGAGTCTACATATTGATCCACAGTATCAGTTGCGCTTATACTAGCAGAGAATCTAAGTCTATGTATTCTATCGGTAGAGAAAGTAAAGAATAGGACATCTGGTTGGTATGTTGATCTGACTACGTCACTGGATCACTATTTTGTGGTGTGGATTCTACTAAATAATTTTTGTGGTGATGCATTGATCATAGTTCAAGTTAAGAGGTTCGGTGGCATGTTTTATGATATATTTTTCATTATGGCTGACATGCTTGATGTGGTGGATCACATATTTATGTGGAATAATTATCTTGCTATCTCTTATGTTTAGAACCATGGTGTAGGTCCATTCTATAATTCTAGCCAACTTGTGAAGGTACTCTTTGTTTCTAATTAAAGATTTAAGGCTGACATGACCAATATAAGTAGAGAATATTATATTTTGTTGAATGGCCGACATGTATTGAACTCTTGGGTTAGTGGATATATAAAGAAAATAAAAATCGTTTTAAGGTGTGATAGACAGTGTGTGTAGGCATGACATCTGATAGGAGTATGTATGAAAAATTAGATCAATTATTTTGAGGGTAGAAAAGTCTTTGTGTGTAGAGCACAACAAAAGTGTGATCTGGTTGAGAGATCTAGAATATGATCTTGAGCTTCAGTGGAATTGAATCTAGGCATTTGTAGATGCTATATTCTTAGTTCAAATTTTGTTGTAATCTATATTATAATTGTATGGAAGTGAGCATCTTCATTGAGTAGTGAGCTCTAGGTAGTGCACCTGAATGCAATTCCATTCCCGTCTTTCATTTTACTTTTAACAAAGTAAACTTTGTCAATTAATCTCCATCGTGGTTTTTCCCCTAATAGGGTTTCCATGTAAAAATATCTGGTGTTATGGTGATTATCTATGTGACTGCATGTTTTCATCTATTATGTATTGCTAATGTTATATAAAGTTCTATTATTTTTGTTCATTGTTTTTTAGATCTATTTTGTAAATAAAAATTATTGAACATTGATTCACCCCCCCTCTCAATGTTCCTTGCATCCAACATTGAACACATTTTTTTCCTCTTCCATGAGCTTAAATGAAAAATCTCCTATAAAGAGTGTAGAGCACAGTGCTTCCCCTAGTTTGGCACTTGCTCTTGTCCCTTTGGCTAGTTTCCCACCCCCAACATATCATGAACGTGACTGGGAGGTAGATGACTTGCTCGACAGTTGACTCGCATTTTCCTTACTCGTCTTTTACATGTTCTTTTTCTTTTTCCTTTGTGTGTTTGTATGTGCATAACATGTTCCCTCGTGCTGTTATGTTTGGTGTTCTCTCTTTGTAGACTTCCTCTATTTCTACCTTCATTCTTCTCTATGTTGTACACCATTTTTTCCTTTTCTTTTTGTCTTTCTTTTCTTGTGCTTTCTTTTTGGGGATGATGCAAGACATTGAGACATTCATGTCTCTTTCATGCTGACCCAAAATATTTTCCTTTTTCTTTCACCTTTTTGTTTTCATTTTCTTATGTTTTCCTTTTGGGGGTGATGCAAAGTGTTGAGACACCCTATGTCTCTTACACATTGACCCAAATGGATCTTTATTTTTCTTTTTTTCACTCTCTTTATGTCATTCTTCCAATTCTATGTATTTGGAGGATGATGACAATTTTGAGCTCTCTAACACAACATTGTAGCAATGAACATACTGACCCCAAATACATAGATCCCTTATGTGTTTGGTGTTTTCCTTTAGGGTGAATCCCCTTCCTTTCTTCTCTTTTTCCTTTCTTTCACATGATATAGCCTTACTTGGAAACATATGACTTAGCATAAGGGCTTTCCAAGTTGGATCTCATGTCTTCTTTCTTTTTTGCATTCTTCATTTGCTACTTGAAAGTAATTTCTCATAGTAAGGTGTGTAGCAATTCCTTTAAAGTGGGGGCATACATTGGCATTATCATTTTGTATTTTTTTCTTTTTTTGGTCTTAAAGAAACCTTCTTACTTCGTACGATGTGTTTGTCACTTTGTGGATGAAATTGGGTGTAGTGTCCTTCATGAGCATGATCTATCTTAGCATATTACATTCCTCTTGGTGGCTTGATGTGACGTACTACATCCCCTAAGTTGTGAATCTTTTATTCTTTGATTGGTCCTCTCTTGGAGACATTAGACATAATGTTCCCTAATCTAAGACCTCGTATGAACTAAGCAACACTCCTTTGAAAATCCTTTGCATGTTGCATTTTTCATTTGTTATATGGACACCTTGCATAACACAACTTTCATTCCTATGGTACCATCACGTTTTTTCATGAGCTCCAAGCATACAAAGTTTTGCTTGTCTCATGAAGCTTGAAATGTCATTTTCTTCTAGCACCTTATTAAAGTTATCAGGAGGTATAACTTTAGTATGGTTGAGTAGGAAGCCCATTCTGGGGCATGACTTTCCCCATAGCCACCTAAATGTGTGTGAGTGCATACCATCCATGAGTGTATGTTTCTCACCTTTTAGGCCTTCTCACTTGGCAGAAAACCATGAGTTTCATCACCTCAGAGTGAGTATGCATTTTTTGAACAAACAACCTGGATCTAATCCAAAATGGGATGGACAAACAATTGAAGCTTGATTTGACTCTAACTCTTTTTCCTTCTCCTCTCCCTTTAATTATTTTTCATAATTTTCATGTGTGTTCATTTGTGCTAATGTTTGGTTTTCCATGGGATCTTGATCCTAGGGGCTTGATCACCCCTCTTGATTGTTGTTGCCTCATCTTACTAGCATGGGTGCATTTGGATCCCTCTTGATATGCATTTTGGGCTACTTTAGTGTGAGTTTGAAGCAAGTTCATCCTCTAACTAAAGTGGGGGCTAAATGTGTCAAAAAAAATGTATCTTTAGACATTTTTATGCTCATTTTTGTATTTCTTATGGATTTTAGCCTATTTTTTCCAAGATTTAATGTTGTAATGTGGTCAACACATTCACATTAGGTCTTGGACCCTTGTGAATCTTTAAGAATTTTATGATGTCTTGTAAAAGTGTTGTGAAGTGTTGTAACTCACTCTCACACTTTTCTAAGACCCTTTTATTATAATTCACCTAAATAACCTTTCTTTATCACTTACCAAGTCTTATTTCAAAGTGTTGTAAAGAGTTACAACAAACTTTCATGCTTTTCTATGCTTGTCCTCTATAATTTAACTCTTTCTTATGTTTAAATGGCCCCTTAATGCACTTATAGGCCTTAAGTGTGTTTTAGAGAATAATATCATTAAACATCATTAAATATACTTTAATTCTCAACACCCATTAAAATTTCCTTGGTGGGACTAGGGAAACTTAATCCCACTAGGCACAAAAATAAAAATTATTTTAAAATTCTGGCAAGATATTATTCTCTTAACCTTGAGGTTGGCCTGTGATGTGTTATTTTCAGGAAATTTTGTAAAATCAAGTATAAATAAAGGGTTTTCCTCTCATTTTTACCCTCATAATTCATTTTCAAGCAATACTTTCATTCATTTAATCATTCTCAAGCATTCTAGGTATTATCTTGTATACATTGGAGCTTCTACTTGCATATCTTTAGATTTCCACAACAAGGGTTTGGTGAGTTGTATTATATCATGTTGTTCATTCATCATTCTCTTTCCATTTCATTTCACTTTCAAGGGTTTTATTACCAAATCAGGGTTTGACCAAGGCAAACCCCTAATCACTAACCCTTAACCTATTTTTTTCCCTCTTTGCATGTGTGTTTTATAGGTATTGTATGTAGATTTTTCAAAGAGAAAGGTATTAAAAGGTGTCATCATTTCATCAAATTCATTCAATTCAACAAAGCCCTAAGTGAAGCTTGGAGATCACTTACAGCCTGAATTTTGTAGAATCAAAACCAGACACCTATCAGGAACCAGAGTATAGACTGAGAGCTATAGGTTGCATCTTCGAAATTCCCAAAAGCTAAAGGTCTACTAAGTCATCGTTAGTAGTGAATTAGTCCCACTGCCAAGCCTAAAAAGTGATTTCTATATTTTTGGATACCCCACTAGTAGAATTTGGAAAATAAATGACTACGTGACTAAAAATTTTAGTCATGTGACTAACACTAGTAGAATTTCGAAAATAAATGACTAATTTGGTCATTAGGTAAAATCACAACTAAATGACTAATATCAGACATATAAAAAATGACTAAATAAATGACTATTACTCCTCTATTCTTTTTTCTTTTGAATTTGATCATAATCCATAGAGCTTAAGCACCCCTCATTGGGACCCCTACCTAAGCAGGCCATTTGGCCACCTAGGTTGCTTGATGCACCAAAAATACCTATTGTGTGGAAGGCATTGCCTCTCAGTGCAATCTTAAGGCCTTCACATATTTTATAAAAAAAAATTAACATTTACATTCTTTAACTTTTATTACTCATTATGTTGATGAATCATTAATGTTACTCAAGATGAATCAACAAAACATATATTTTAGTTTCTATAAGCCTTTCTTTGTTTCTTGAGGGAGTGGATTGTATTATAATATAATATAATATATAATATATATTATAGTATATATATTATTATATTATATTATATTATTATATTATTATATATATTATATTATTATTATATATATAATATCATAATATAATATTTATATTATAATATAATATAATTTTACATTATATAATATTATATTTAAAAGTGGGAGATTTAACTAACAATGAAAATCAAATGCAAAATAAAGCGGACAAAAGAGATTTTAAAAACTAAAAAGTTGGCAAAGGATCCTTATTTTGAAACCTAAAAAAATGTGAAGGAAAAATAGCGCGGTGGCTATGGCGAAGCAGGGAAGGTTTGTGCTAGTTTGGAGGAATTGAAACTAGTAGCAGTTGGGAAAGTAGAATGAAACAATGACATAAGGTAAATGATGTTGTAACGTTAAAACCTAAATGTGCTCATTACTATAATCTTGGCCATAATTTTCATTTTAATAAACATACTCTAAAACCCTTTTCAAAACCTTATTTTTAGGTTGCAACTCACCAAATTGGAGAAGTGAGGTCAATACCAGTGAGGAAGAGTTTGGAGGAGCTAAAACCAATAGCGATGGGGGCTATGGTTCAATAAGTACATTTTGCAAAATGAGGGAAGGCTTTTCCAAGCCAAATACCTGAGCTCTACGGTAAAGCTTATAGGAAATGGGTAGATACAAAAAAATATTATTTGGAAAAATAATAAAAAATAGTGAAAGGAGATGTAGTTTATTATTTATTTAAACAAAATGAATGGAAGAAGCTAAAATTTGTACAAAGTGTTGAAGTTACATTGACAATTTGACAATCAATTGATCCAACTATCAACAACAAGCTTTTATGGTATGATATTTATATTAGTCATATTCAAGATGCAAAGGACAATGTAAAAATTTGCACACAAAATATAATGGATTTTCTAATTCATTATTTGAGACAAAAAAATTTGCATACTCCTCATCATCACAATTGCTATACTAGCCCATCTCTTGCAACAAGACCTTACTAAACCTTGCATGTGCATCTTGATCTCATCAATTTGCATCAATTTCTTAGGCTTTACATCTAAGCATGTTGTTGTAATACTCTTATGCTCAATCATCTTTTGATTTATGAGATGTGACACTTTGTAGTCTATGCATCCACAAGCTTCTCCACTCACTTGGAGATATGCCTATTCCTCTTAATAGAGTGGATTAAGTTTTATTTAGATTAATTCCTCTTGGTAGCAAAGGAACTACAAACCCATTATAAGAGTTGAATGACAAGTGTGCACATCAATCATGGAGGGCCATACAACCACTACCAACTCATTTCATTCTCCCATGCGAAATTTTCTCTATCGATCATTGTTGAACTTATGTAACCTCTTAGTTTGGAAAACTTAGTCTAGTTGTGTCAACTTACTATGGCATCCTCTTTATTCTACATCTTCCAAATGGCCTTCATGAAACCTCTTTGTTTGGAAAATATTGTCTATTTGTATCAAATTAATGTGGCATCCTCTATTTTGCACATCTTCCAAATGGTCTCATGAAACACATCATCATCTCCTTCTCATCTATCGGGAGAAATATAGCAAGCCTCTTCATGTACCAGTTTGGGTTCAGTGCATGGGCAGCCATTGCAAAGGAGTGTTCAACATCTCTCACCACCATTGAATTATTAAAATAAATGTGCTCATTGTAGAATTATAAGGTGGGGGTTCTTTTTGTTAAACAAACTTATTTTGGATAAGCATGCTATCAATGAACAAATATATTTCCACAAGGCTAGGACTATCCACGTCTACATATCCAATTGCCATGAAGATTGCAGATGTGACAAAGGTTATTTATTTGTCATGTAACTAAAAACTTCACTTTTCTCAATTCCTTAACCCTAAAACCTTATTTTCTTGGACTCACCCCATTGATTTCACTCTTGTATCATCCTCTCCAATGGAATGAAGCAAGATCTTTCTCCTCTCAATTAGTTTGTTGTTGAGGGCTGCATGGTATGCTAAGAACCACCCTTTGGTGTCTTATATCTTCTCATACCATGATGCCTTTTGTACATATCTCCAAGAGAAAATCTTAACTAGCATCACAAACAGATGCTGACAACAAGATTAATTAATTGACCATATATGTTTCTTATGAGATGACTCAAAAACAATATGGTTGAATCTTGATAAAAACATCACATAATTTAACACACTGAAAAACTCCACCTACTTAATGACCCTATATTTTTCTTATGCAAAAAATCAATACTGAATGATCTAGTAAATTGTGAGATATGTGCATTGAAATCATTGAGAAGCAAAGATAAATTAGAAACATCTCAAGTTATAGGATAATTGACATCTAGTAGAGTGAAATTGAAAAAATTCAAAACAATGAAACTCGAGATGAGAAATAGAGGACATGAAGGCTAGAGAATGTTACTGTGAATTTCAATCTTGTATTTGTAGGTTCTATATGAGAAGATACCTGATTGATACTAATAGCTTACCCTGACAACTTCTTGAATATGTGAAGCTATCATTTGATGCAAGGAATCCTACAGTTGCATGTGAAGCATAATATTATGTAATTATGCTCAGTATCCTAGGAAAAACTAGATATTATTATGGGAACAAAGGGCATTGGTTTTTTCAAGCTGAATAAAAAAAATAGAACACTTTGTATTATGGTACTTTGGATTTGTTATCTTATTTCCAATAGACCCAAAACATATAGAGCACTATTTGTCAATACAAGCATGATGGAATTATTACCTTCTAGTATTCTTATCAATGGAGATATTCTTCTTCAGTGTTTTATTTTGAAGGTTAGTGTTTGTTTTAATTCACAATTTTATTTCCTTTACTAACTAGTATATGGATGTCACATAACTGGGCCACTTAGAAAAAGTGTTTTTCCTATGATCTGTTTTCACAATTTGGTCCCTATTTGTTCTCACCGAGTGTGTACTTATATCAAGGAAGCAATTATGTAATGCCTATATTACTACTGGTTATTATATGTGACAATAAGAATGGCTTATACTAGATCAACTTTCTGTTGGATTAGAAATAGTTTGTTTTTAGCATAGTTCCATGGACTTATATTATTACACTATGGTCTTGCAAGATATGTGTTTCAACAATATTTTGTATGATAATTTGGGTCCCTTTGTTAGAAAAGCATACTTATATGTTTATGTCTAGGTTTGTGTCTATTAAGTTAAATAAAATGCTTATAAAATGCTTGTTCAAAGGTCATGTACGTAATACACTCAAGTGCCTTTGACTTTAGCAAAAGGATTGCTTAGTTTATACTTGATCCATTTGTATTGTTTGATAGTTTTGCACTACATATAGTTTTGGTATACAAACATGTCTTTGGACTATCAAAAAGATAATTGAATGAGTTGTTAATTTACTTAGCTTATGCTTTGTTTTTAATGGTTGAGTTGTTGATTATGATTGTTGATGTTGTAGGTTTTGAATTTCAATTGGTTTCAAAGACACCCAAACGGGAATGACGAGGTAATGAGCTTATTTCATCTTCATCCCACTTTCTATGGTTATAACTTATTTAAGATTCTCTATAGTAAGTTGCTTCTTTTGTGTTAGTTTTTGAAATATTCAAGCAACTAGGTCTTAATAAAATAGCTCACTTTTTAATAGTATTCCATGCAAATTTCTTGGGATAGATGACATGTTGGTTTCTTTTTTTGAAAATAAAACAAATTTTGTGTTGAAATAAGATATGCAAGAATGCTCAAATTAATTGGTTTGGTTTTTCCAATATCTTCTATAGCATGCAAAATATATCCTTCAACATAAGTTGTAGCATTTTTAGGATCCAACTAAAAAAGTAGTGTTGTTGGAAATACTCAACCTATATTCATATATGATCCACATGTACCATAGATTTAACTAGCATCTTAGTAATAATGTTTAGGGTGTCCTCAATATAGCCAACATGAGCATGAAGGTCAACCATGCACACATAATGATCAACTATTTATGTAAATTGTAATACAATAAGGGTTACTGAAATGTGAAGTATGTGCAGCCCTCATCCACTAAACCTACATGATTGGATGTACCTAGAACCCAAGAAAAGCTTATAATGTTAGGATGTGTTCTAGAGTACTTCATTAATTTAAATATTTTGATAGATTCCTTACAAAATCCATTTTGTGCACATTCTACAATCAATCATTTCATTCCATGAGATGACATCTCTTTGAGGCATTATGTTAAACAATTTAGGTGTTTTGTTTGTGATTCCACATCTTGCATTTATGTCTACCAGAGCATATCCAACTATAACGTCTAGGTATCTTTTTAATTCCTCTATCTTTCATCAATCTCTTTACTATTTGAACCTCATACAATTTTTTTAGAGAACATAAGTTGTAGCAGTTTTTAGGATCCAACTTAAAAAGTAGTGTTGCTAGAAATACTCAACCTATATTCACTATTGTCCTGACATTAACTACATCATGGGAACTCCCCTCATAGCTCCACCAATAGACCAATGAAATAATATTGGTAGAACTAGAACATATTGGTGGAAGATAACACAACATCCCACCAATGGGGTGATATCATGCTTAACCATGATATAAATATAATAAAGTTAGTTAATTGGTTAGCTAGGTTCGTTGATTGATGTTTTTTGATGGATTGGTGGATGCTCAACTGTTGTTAAAGCTCTTTGATAATATGAAAATGATTTGATTTAGATATTCATAAATGGATTAGAAATTTTTTTTAGAATGCTCCCCAAATATTTGGAAGGAATGATAGATTTATAGATTTAGAGGTAAAAATATGAATGGTTAATCAACCATGCACACCTAATGATCAACTATATATGTAAATTGTAATGCAATAAGGGTTACTTACATGTGAAGTATGTGCAGCCCTCATCCACTAAAATTGCATGATTGCATGCACCTAGAACTCAAGCAAAGTTTACAATGTTAGGATGTGTTCCAGAGTGCTTCATTAATTCAAAGATTTTGAGAGGTTCCTTGCATGAGGTGTTTAGTATTTGTTTCAATTTAAGCCCTTTGTAAAAGTATTTCCTTGCATGTTTGTTTTTCTATAATATGTCAAAACCCGTTAGTCTAAACTTGTAAATATTATGAGTCTTTTAAAAAAATATTTGTTTTTACATAAGAGTTTCCCCTTCTCAAATTGTTTTTAATGAGTTTTCCAACACTTTCAGAGGAATTGTTACTGTCCATTGGGCAAGCCATATAAAAATTCATCAAATAGAAAGAAGTGATAATTTTTAATGCTAACGTCCCTCTAATGGTTTTATTCCTTGTTTGGCCTCCCCCTTGGTGGCCAAATAGGTAGAGTTGATATGACCTTTCTCATACAACTTGCTAGCACTACTCTAGATGTCTATACAATAGCCTTGAAGTACCATGCCCTATGGAGGACAATTTGACAATGTTGAAGCACCTGACTTCATGAGGCCTATGACCAAGTTTTACTCTTCCTTGATCTAATAAAGTTGATTTTAGCATTCTTAACTATTTTAGGTTTGGCATCGGGTATTTATGAAAAATATAACCTAAAGATCTAGTTCCTACATAATGTAATGGCTAGGATATTTCCCTCAGGTTTTGTGCTACTTTCCTTAAGTTTTTCTTTTAGACATATGTCAATTATTCCATATGCTTATACAACACAATACATCACATTTTCAAGCATAAACTCTACCACCAGAAATATGAACTTGATGATTAGTTATCACATCATGAATCATCAAACAACAATCTTCTAAACTCAAATATAAGACAGATGTTTCAAGATACCATACAATAATTGTCTTCCAATCAATGTACCATGACACAACAACCTTCTGGACCCTAACTATAGAAAAAATATTGCCGATAACTACACATTACCACCTTCTAGTTAACAACATTTTAAAAGACAGGGAATCCTTTTCAACCAACAATCTAGAAACTTTTGTTCCCTCAACTTACTTAGCTCTATGTTGATTGTGCCTAAGATTTACAAAACACAATCTAAAATAAACATTGACTTACCACCAATTCTAAATATGAAAATCCCATCGAGTACAATTTGTGTCATATAACCTCAGTAAGTATTACTAAATGGAGCTCAATTCTACAACTTTAATCAATTTTCTTTGTCTTCAAAGATCTAAAAGTTTTTTTCCCCATTAGAACTACTAGCATAATGATCTTTTCAATTATGGATAGTTTTTAATGCTAATAGTCCCCTAATGGTTACCTGTTCTAAAGACAACTTACAAGACTATTATGAACTAGTAAGAACTTGTGTCAAAACTCATGTAACTTGGCATTCCAGTGTAACCTTATAAACTATGCAATATTAATGTGTTGGTGAAAACTCAGCATTATGGTGAATAAAATATGCTTATACAACACAATACATCACATTTTCATGGTTTAATTTAAAGTTCTTCATTAAACCCATCATTTAATATTTTCCATAGTAATGAAACATATATGAATTATGATGTATTATGATGTATTGTCCACAATAACCTATTGTATATATTGTGACTTCTTACCGAGTTTTGACATATTACTAGTTCTGAAGTAATATTAATGTGTTGGTGAAAACTCAGCAACCAAAAAAATTTCTTCATTGTAAAAGTATGAATCTAATGGAAATAAATGATAGGTTATTGTTTCCCCTTCCCTTCATTCAAATATTTTTTCTAAAGGAGATTGTTATGGAGGCAAGGAATTATGAATTTTTCTAAAATGATGAAGAATAGACTATTTGAAATACATCAGTGAAAAGAGCTAGGCTTTGATGCAAAATCAACAAAAGAAAGGTTTTAGATTCAGGCATCAAGGTGAATTGTTATAGTTTTTGAGTGTTTCAAAGGATTCACCATAATTCCTTGGGTAGAAATGAGGCTGCAAATCTAATCCAACCATTTTTTGTAAAAAACAAATTTCTCCACATTTTTTAATGTCTAACTTCATGATAATACTACTCCTCTTTGTGTAGTTGATAGAATGAATGGCTTCTTGAGTAATGGCAACCTCATCTAGAATTGACCAGCCTAAAATGAACCCACTTTGTTCCTCTGCTATAATATTTGGAAGAATGAGTTCTAATTTATTTTCCATTGCATTTGAGATGATTTGTATATGTAGAAGTAAATTTTTTTTTTTTACATCATTAATGATTTAAGCATCTATAATGGGAAATCTCACAGAACTGTTGAAACAGTTAAACGATTCCATATTGTAAAAATCTGAATGTGCTCATTATTGTATCTTGGTTGTATTTTCATTTTAATAACTGTATTTTAATTTTAATAAGCATACTCTAAAACCCTCATTGAAATCTTATTTTTAGGTTGCAACTTGTCAAATTGGAGAGGTGAACATGCATTCTTTAATTTCATCTAACCATGACCAATGATATTTCTAGATAGGAAGTTGCCATCCTTCTCATTCAAATCCTTCCAATATTCTCTCAAGGGTTGTTCGAATGGAATGGGAGGGAAAGGTTGCTCTAAATCAGGCAATATATGCACCATAAATAATATAACTACATTTACTATATGTTTTCATGTCTTTGCTCCCTTCAATGTTTGTAGCATTTGTATCGTATCTTGGATTTGTCTTCCATGGCAACCAAGACTACAGTGAAGAATGTATTTCTTGGATCTTTGTTTATGTAGTTGTATGTTATTTGTAATTCCTTTGATTATGCAGTTGTTTGTTGTTTTTGTATTCTTTTTTTTATGTAATACAAAAAAAACATTTGAATATCTATGATATTTGAGCTTTATATGCATAAAGTTGTTTGTTGATTTTTTTTTCATGTTAATCCAATACAAACAAAAACATTTGAATATCTATGATATTTGAAGTTTATATGCATAAATTTGTGAGAATTAATTAAGTTAGATTCGATTTATAACTTGAATCATTGATCCACTCAAATAGATGACTACTGTAAAGAAAGCTAGATGCAGAAACAACTCTCCTAACGCCAAAACCTCATAGAAGAATGTAGATATAATTTTAATTTTTTCAATTACAGTTCAATTAAGATCTATGAAGTCAATATCAGAAACAGAGTATTTAACCATCACATGAGAACACCAGATATACGTGGGAAAACCCTTACAGGAGAAAAACCCACCACACCAAGAGAAATCACTTTGTATTACAGTAATAAAGATTACATACAATTGTTAGACTTATCTTTCTAGTGTTTGTTTATAGTAGAATTCACCATGAACAATCTTTTATAGGAACCTTCAAATTACAGTCATTACAGAATAGAAAATATCTACTGATCATACAATCATCCATCGATTCAACCAATCGATCACAATCTGCAATCACAGAGTATATCCTTGTAGTTCCATGTTCGTCGAGCTTCCTCATAGAACCATCACAATGAACAGACTTCCAACTGTTCAGATTTGGCTTCTCATATTGGTCCACGAGACTCCACATAGGACGGTCAAAACGGTCAGAAGAAAACATACTGAGTTGGCATCTCGGTGAGACACTAACAGTGTCTCACCGATGCCACATAACCTTCATATCGATATCGGCAAGAGTTATCCTTTTCACCAAGATTTTACATCAAGTTCAGAAGACTATTGCTCAACTTTCACCATGTCGCCAAGACATATCACTTTCGCTAGGACGTTACTCCGAAACTCCACAAGTCACATAGACATGATTTTTCCATTCGGAAAGAGTATCATGCTTCGGTGACTTCATATCAATAATCAAAGTCATAGCGATCTCAACATTCCTATCAGCAAGACTTACCTCTCGCCAAGAGGTTTCATCGAGCAACATTAGGTTACACCGAAAGCATACAACTATCGGCAAGACCTATCACCTTCGCCAAGACGTTATGTTGAATACACACAAGTCACACCGAGCACCAAGTCATAGTCGGAAAGACAAAATCTTATCGCTGAGACATCTTCTTGAGATCTTTATTGTCACCCCAAAGCTATCATCAGTCGCCAAGACATACACCCTTTGCTAAGAGAACATAGTAAACTCCAAGACTTACCCCGAAGGCTCCAACATAAAGTTTTGTTGGCAAGACATGTTAAATTCACCAAGAGTTCTTATCAAACAAATATATGTTACACCGATGAGCACCATTCGGCAAGACTTTTCATTCTCATTGAGACATCTTTTTGAAACCCTTTGTGTTACCCCGATAGCCATAGGCTATCGGCAAGACATTCTCCAATCGCTAAGACCTCTCTCTGTGATCCTTTGTGCTACTCTGATGACTAACACTTGAGCCTCCATCAGTGAGACATTTCAATGTCGCTGGGACATCTTATCAAAACCATTGTGTTATCCCGAAGACTTCAATGTGTATCTTGTTAGTGAGACTTTCCTATCGATGAGAGCTCATAGCAAACCACTAAGACTCTCCCCGATATACAATATCTGATTGAATGGCCTGTCAGCCAAAGATGCTTCATGCGGTGATAGGTTACAACGACTGCACCTTGTCACAGTGATAGGAATGTTCGGTGAGACGGAAGCTAGGTCATAGTGACCTGAACAAACCACAATGTATCAAAGCTGCTAGTCAGCCAGACATGATGGATGTCATACCAACTCTGCTCCAGGAGAGGTTTCAGCCTATGATGATTGAGGCATATTTCCAACAACTACTATGACTAAAATAAATGAATATAATGACCAAATATATGATTATAATGACTAAATGACTTTAAATATATGACTAAAGTAATGACTAAATAAATGACTACCATGACTAAATAAATCACCAATTAACAACAATCAATGACTAAATTAATGACTAAATAAATCACTACCATGACTAAATAAATGACCAACTAACAACAATCGATAACTAAATTAATGACTAAATCAATGACTAAATCAATGACCAAATCAATGACTAAATAAATGACTAAAATAGTTTAGTTATAATTTTTTTCGTGTGATAAATGACCAAAAATAAACTACTAATGGTCATGTGACCAAAATTAGTCATTTATATGCAATTTTTAGTAGTTTATTTAGTCATATATTGTTGATTTTGTACTAGTTCCCTTTTGGTTGAAACCTGTTCTGACAAAATCTCCCTGAAATGGGACTAAGTCACCCAGCTTGGCGTAAGTGTCCCAGTTGGCTTCAACAGTAAATTTATAGGATTCCAAAGCATATTTGCATCACATTCCAATTTTAAGGTGCACCTCTCTAGTCTCTTTCATTTCTATTATAGTTTGTTTGCATTCTTAGGTTATTTTTGCATATCATAATGTGTTTTCAAATATCTTGCATTTCATTAGTTTTACATTAATAATTCATCTATTTTTTCATTTATTTGCATTTAGAGCATTCCATTTAGGAATATTTCAATCATATTAGTATTATTATTGAGTGAACCCCCAAGCTTTTATGGGATACCTTTGTCCTTTTAGGTGAAAAACCCTAGAAGGGTAAGAGAGAAGCCCCCTAAAAAAATTTGTAGTTCAGAGAGGTGGAGAGGGAGGGAGAGAGGGAGAGAGATGATTGAGAGGGAGATAGAGTGTGTGTGTGAGAGAGAGAGAGAGGGAGAGGGAGGGAGGGAGTGATAGAGTTGAGAGGGAGAAAGGGAGGGAGGGAGAGAGGGAGGGAGAGAGAGTGAGAGAGAAAGACTTGAGAGGGATATAGAGATAGAGTTGAGAGGGAGAGAGGGATATAGATGGATGGAGAGAGGGAGGGAGAGAGGGGGAGAGAGAGAGAGACTTGAGAGGGATGCAGAGAGAGAGAGAGTAGGAGATACCTGAGTTAGAGAGAGTGGTTAGGACTAGGAAAGACCTAAGAGAGAGAGAGACTTCAAAGGAAGGGGGAGAGAGAGAGAGAGGGAGAGGGAGAGGGAGAGAGATAGGAATAGGGAGTGGGAGGTACCTAGGAGAGAGAGAGAGGGGTGGAGGGAGGGAGAGGGAGAGGGAGACAGAGACAGAGACAAAGAGGGAGAGGGAGTGGGAGGGACTTGAGATATAGAAAGGGAGTTAGAGAGAGAGAGAGGGAGAGAAGGAGAGGGAGGGAGGGAGGCTTGAGAGGGAGAGAGGGAGATAGAGGGAGAGAGAGGAAGAGAGACTTGATATGGAGATAGAGTGGGAGAGAGAGACCTTAGAGAGAGAGGGAAGGAGAGAGGGAGTGGGAGAGACTAGAGAGAGAGGGAGAGGGAGAGAACTGAGAGAGACTCTGAGAGGGAGAGAGGGAGATGGAGAGTGAGAGGGAGAGAGAGAGAGAGAGGGGGAGAGAGAGAGAGAGGGAGAGGGAGTGGGAGTGATCTAAGAGAGAGAGATAGGGAGAGAGAGAGAGGGGGGGGAAGGAAGGATGGAGAAAGAGGTATAGAGATAGGTCTAGAGCTCAAGGAGAGAGAGAGTGAGAAAGATAGGTCTAAAGAGGGACAAAGAGAGAAGGAAGGAGGATTTCCCTTGGGGTTTCCTTGGTTTTGCCTTCATTTTTGGCTTGGGATTTCCAAACCTGGAAAGTCAACTAAAAAAATGTGTTTACGAAATTCCCATAGTCTTTTGAAGTTCGCCCTTATCACTAATGACCTTTTCTTATCTAAATTTCATGAAACGAAAAGGGTTTATAGAAAAAAATTTCATCTTTCCACCAATAGAAGTTATGCCTTATTTTGAATTTAATAAATAATTATTATTGATATTCTACATACATTATGACCAAAGTCCTGATTGATAGGTTGATTGAAAAACTTCTATAACTTTCAAACTACATAACATTTTTCGAACCTACAAGATTTGTCACATTCTATGCTTCACATACTATAGAATAGAAAAATGAATTTCATAAAATTTTGACCAGGTTATGGTGGTCAGAAACAAATGTTTTAATAATTTTGAAATGTTCTAATAAAAAATAATGACTAATTATTTACATGGAAAAAAATTACAAAAAAAATCAGCACATCTAGGCATGTGTCCTCTACATATATTGAAAGATTCAAAAAAATATATTTATTTTTTCTTGTACTTAGGGTGGTCAAACATACACCTGCTTCTTATCTTTCTTGAAAATTTAGTACCACTGCATTGAAATTTCAAATTCTCACAAAATAAATTTTCTTTTTTCCAAAAAAGGACTAGTAGCCTAGAAACTAGATTCAATTTTCTACAACTTTTATTCTTACATATTTTTCAAATTATGTTAATAATCTATTCAAATTTTTATGTCGAGTTTCCTAACTTTATTTTTCTAAATTTTTATTGCCACTTAGAGACCTAGTTTGGACCCCATGATCGTACACTAACCCTTAATTCTTTTTAAAAAATAAAAAAAATAAATTAAATATGAAAATATAAAGAATATTAAAAATTATTCAAGCCACTAAAAACAACTAGACTTAGATTTTAAACAAATTTAAAATTAAATTATATATATATATATATGAATACACTTTAATTTATTCTAAAAATATTTAAAATAATTTAGCTTATTGCAAATAAACTAAACATATGCCTAATAATTCAAGTCATTCATATCATTTCAAATAACTTGGACTTCTAATTAATGTTACTTTTATTATTTCAAAATTTTCGATTAAGAAATCTAACAAGAATTTTATTTGAAATAAATAGGACCAATAATATTAGTTCAAATAAACTAGAGTTTTTAAAAATAAATGAATCTAATGTCATTTTGCACAATAAAGTATTCTTATTAGTTATGTAGATACAATAACTATATAAACTAAGTGAATTAAAAAATAATATAAAATCCAACCATTTCTTATTAGTTATGTAGATACAATAACTATATAAACTAAATGAATTAAAAAATAATATAAAATCCAACCATTTGAAATCAAATAATTTTGGTTTAGGTTTAACTGATTTATTTTAAATGAATCCATTTTATTTGGATTTAGCTTATTTCAAAGAAATTAAAACTAACAAATGGTACATTTAGATATTTAAAAACTGAATTTATTTCATTTTAAATAAAAAATAATAGTCATATTATTTAAAATCAATATCCATTTATTATTTCTTATTGTGCAAATATATATAAAAAAACACCTATTTAAATATATTAAAATTGTTCAATATGAATTATTTGAACATATTTATTTTATCATAGAATAGTGAGCATTGTTTTAAATACCCAATTCACATTAAATTAACATAAATGCAAAAAATACCAAATATAAAACCTTACTTTCACAAGAATTATAATATATTCATACATCAAGTTTACTCAAAATGAAAGTACTAGAATATGGAAACCCTAATCACTAGTTTTTAGTTGCTTTCTACTCTGATGTAGCTCAAAGCTGAGGCGAGATTCTTGGGAAACCCCTATCACACACAGACTAAGGAAAACATAGAAGATTGCAAGCTAGATTCTAGGGAAAAAAATTGCACTAAAGTTGTGAATATGAAGGCGACCATGGAGAAAAGCCCAATCATTTCCAATGAAGACCATGATGAGCCTATGTGGGAAGAATATTTAGGTAAAACCTAGGAAATACAACTCCCAAATGATGTTATTGAATTAATTGCAGAGTTCCAAAATAAAACTATGATTTTTTTTAAGAGGTGTGCCTTCTGAAACTAAGTTTTATAAATGGGCAAGATTAAACTAGGAAAACTGGGGATGGGAAATAGAGGTTGTGAGGGGTCTTGGAAAGGGGTATATGTCCTATATGTTCAACTCTGGAGACCATGCTTAGGCTATTTTGAAATATGGGACATGGGTAATTTGTGGTCAAATGTATTATCTACAAGCTTGGAATTTTAAGTTTCACCCTATAGGCCCTTCCCGTTCTCACTATCCTATGTGGGTTGAGTTTCCCTTTCTCAATTTTGCTTTTAGACCTTTCTTAAAAGACATTGTTGTTCATCTGGGTAGATTAATCTAGTGTAAGAATAGTTTTCATAAATTTTCAAGCCTTAGGGTTCATCTTAGGGCTTGCATGGAAGTTTATTTAAACAAGCCCTGTGAGAGAACATAAAATTAGTTGGCCTTGGTTTGAGTTGAATCAACTAATTGTTTATTTAAATAAGTTGAATGTATGCTTCTACTGCCAAAAATAAGGTCATCTAATCTACAAGTTCCCAATTAGAAAATAGAAAATGGTTCAAAAAGGAAGTCTCCTCTCCAGCTAGTGACCATTTATCCTTCCCTAGTCATTTTCCTCATATCATTCAACCCTCTTGTCCCTAGTCACCTACCTTTGAAAATTCTCTCCAGTAGTCCCTTCGTGTTCTTGGTGAGATAGTCCCATATTTCAAAGATTGCATTATGTTAGATGGGTGGAGAGAGGTTAGAAAGAGGAAAGAGTCTTCCCCTCCTTCTTCCTCTCTTTCTCTGCACCAAGTACATTCTCAATATGCCCCATTCCACTCCTAAAGTCCTTGCTCGTCATTTCTATTCCCCCCCTTTCCCCTCTTATCCTCACCAATACATTCTCAATTTAGTCCTTTCTCCTTCTCAAACTCATCATCGCTCTAGATATCCTTCATCCACCTCTCATGATTGTGAAGTTAAGAACTCATATTTGAATATTGAAAATTGGTTTAGTGTGCTAACTCAGGATGAGGAATCTTCCCTTCATCATTAATTATAATATATTTTCTTTGAATGTGCAAGGGATTTCTCCCCCCCTCTCACAAATATAAAGTCAAAGATGTTATGAAATGGAAACCCAATGTGCTCTTCCTTCAAGAAGTCAAAATTGGGGAATTAAGCTTGAAGTTTCTTTATTTAAGGTTTGAAGTGATGTCATGTTCTTGTGTACTTATCATATTGAGGGAAAAGGAGGAGTTGTTATTGGGATTGCACCCTGGATTTCTAAGCATGTTATTGATAATGGTGAGGACCCCTCACATAGATGTGTTTGGGCCCTTACTTTAATCAATGGACAACTCATTGGCTTTTGTTCTATTTATGCCTCAAACTCTGCTAAAGAACATGTGGAGTTATGGAACTGGTTCGCTAATAATTTACCCAATGTTGAGTGGTTATTAGGGGGTTACTTTAACATGGTTGAGCATGCTCATGATAGAAGTTGTTCTAAATATTTTAATCTCATTAGAGAATAATTTTATAGTTAGCTATTTTGTTGAAACTCCTTGGGAGTGGTTGATACTATTCATTATAAGATTGCTAGCCATTCAAACAATTGGTACACTTGGTCCAATTGTAGATTGGGAAGTGATAGAAAACTAAGTAGGCTGGATAAATTTTACATATTCCCCACTTTTCCCCTCAATTAGGACTCTTTAGGTTTGTATGTTCAGGTGGACCTTTCCACCACTATCTCTAACCATTACCCCATCATTTTCAATATAGGTTTGTCCTCAAAATCAAACAAAAATAGTTCACTTCCTTTCAAACTTAATGTATCCCACTTAAAGAATCCTTCTTTTCTAGCTACTCTTGAAGGTCTTTGGAACTATATCACCAAACCTGATGTGGGGTCTTGGATATATTGGTGGTGTGTTGCTATAAATAAATGCACTAGTTTCTTGCATTCATTTGGAAAACAAATGGATAGGAAACATAAATGGAAAGAAATATCTCTCTAAGGAAAACTTGTGCACGACAGAAAACTGCTTAATTTTGACCCTAATAACATCATAATTCAAAACTCCATTGTTTCTACAGAGGTTCAACTATGTAAAAGGGTATGTGCAGGATCATGATGGGCCAAAAAGTGGCAATATGATGGGTATGTGGCCGATGACTATTTTTTTACCCAAAATTGATGAAACAAAAATGGTTTTTAAAGGATATTATCACCTTTCCACCAATATAAATTATTCTTTACTTTGAATTTAATAAATAATTATTATTTATTTTCTATTCAAATTACGACTAAAGTCCTGATTGATAGGATGATTGAAAAACATCTACAACTTTCAAATGGTATCACATTTTTTGAATCCAAAATATGTGTCACATTCTATTCTTTGCATACTATAGGATTAAAAAAAGAAAAAAATAATTTCATAAATTTTTGACCAAGTTAAGGTGGTTAGACATGCGAGTTTTTATATTTTTTAAAAACTTGTAATAAAAAATTCATAATTAATTATTTACTTAGAAAAAAATTACAAAAAAATATGCATCACATCGGGGCATGATTCCTCTACTTATATCTAAAATCTTATTAAAAAATATTATTATTTAATTATGGTTAAGGTGGTCAGACAAACACCTACTTCTTATTTTTTCCCTGAAATTTAAGTACCATTGCATTGAAATTTCAAATTCTCACCAAATAGATTTTTTATTGTTTTAAACAAACCTAGTAGTTTAGAAAATACATTCAATTTGCTATAGATTCTATTCTTACATATTTTTTAAATAATATAGATAACTTATTCAAATTTTTATGTCAAGTTGCCTAACTCTGATTTTTCTTAATTTTTTGCCACTTAAGGGCCTATTTTTTCCATGATGATCTTGCACATACCCAAAATTGATAATTATAAAGGGAAGGGGGCCAAAATCAGATCCATATTACATTGGATAAAGGAAGGAAATAAGGGTACAAAGTACTTTTTTAATTACCTCAACTATAAACATAAAAAAGAAGAATCGGTGCTATAAAGGGTGAATTCAATGTCTTACAAAGTAGCCCCACTGATATTTGTAATTTTTTCAATTTTTTTTATGAGAACCTCTTCAAAGATGACCAATGGGAGGATATTCAACAAATTCTTGAGGATATTGTCAAAGACCATATCCCTAACAAAATTGACCTAGGGTATAGCCAGTATCTTGATAGATCATTATCATTAGAAGAATTGAAACATGCTCTTTTCTCTATGTTCCCTCATAAAAGTTTGGGCAATGATGGTCTTCTTATGGAATTCTACCAAGTTATGTGGCCACATATTAAGGATGACTTATATTATTTATATTTGGAGGCCCTTAACAAAGGTTCCCTAGGTCTAAACATTAATGGTGGCATAATTAAGCTATTTCCTAAAGGAAAAATGGAAGACTTTGTTTCTAGTTAGTGCTCTATCACCTTATTAAACACTTCATATAAAATAATTGCTAAATTTTTGGCTATTCGAATAAAACATGTGGTGAAATAGATTGTTAGAACAGAGCAAGCAATTTTTATTGCTAGTAGATATACTCTTGATAACCTTATGTTAGCTTGGGAAACCTATGAATGGGTTCAACAAGCATGCCAAAATACTATTTTAATTAAACTTAACTTTGATAAGGCCTATGATAGAATTCGTTGGACCTTTATTATTAAAATGCTACAATGGTTGGCTTTTGGACCTAAAATTTGGTCTCACATTCACATGTTGTTCCAAGATTCTAATGCTCGAATTATCATCAATATCATGATGACTGGTCCTTTTCTATTATAGTGATCCATTCACCAAGGATACCCTCTATCTCCTTACCTATATTCTCTCATAGTTGATGACTTGGTTTATCTTCTTCAAAGTGTTATTAATTAACAACTTATAGCAGGAGTTTCCATCCCACACAAATTTTTTATTATTAACTCTCATTATGCTAATGACAGCTTACTCTTTTTATGGAATTTTGAAAAGGACATCTCCAATCTGATGGAAATTTTGGAGCTTTATTGTGAAATTTTAGGTTCTAAACTAGCTCATAACAAGGTATAATTCTTAATGGTTCAAGTTGGAGATGTTCCTCAATGGATTCCCAAAGAGTAGAAAAAAATAAGACATGGAGAAATTATGAGGTACCTTGGTATTCCCTTTAGTATTGATGTTTCTCTTTGTGATATGTGGATTTGGTTTCTTGATAAACTTAAGAAGAAACTCTTTAACTAGGGGTATAAATTCCTTTCCTCGGCTAGTAAAATTTAGGTTGTTAACAATATTTTCCTTTCTTCACATGTATATCATTCTTCTTGTTCAATGCCTTCTAAGAAAGGGTATCAATATTTAGTCAAAATTATATACATATTTCTATTGGAAAAGTGGGGTGGTAACCCAAGATATATATCCACTTCATGGTCTTACTATACTCAACCAAAACATAAAGGAGGATTGGGCCTTATAGACCCTAGAACTCAAGGGATTTGTTTGGCTACTAAATGGATTATTAGATCTATTGAAGGGGATGAACCATGGAAGATCCTCATTTCATATCAGATTAATTAGGCTTTAGTTAAGGGAAAATGGTAGCAAGTGGGTTGGTTAGACAAAATTATTTATTCTTCATTTTTCTCTTTTAAGGCTTCTCTTCCCCTTTAGTCTATTTGGAAGGCTTGGCAATATGTTTTTCACTTGTTAAAGTGGAGAGGAGAAGACTCTCTGTAACTCAGTTTTAGTTTTTCTACCTCATCTATTTGGTGGAACAAACATATCCTCTATCATGGACAACCCCTTGCATTAAGCTTTCCGAAGCATTCATATTCTTTTTTCAAAAAAGGGGTCTGTAATATTGGAAATTTATGGAACTTCCAATCAATGAGTTGATCATCATGGAATGAGGTTAAAAATTAGTTTACCCTTAGTAACAAACATAAAAAAAAATTGATCTTTGTGCAATTCTTGGTGCCGATGGAGTTGTCTATGAAACTTTGTACTCCAATTCAATGCATTTTTTTAAGGGTTGGTCATGGTTACCTTCAAACCCCTTCTTGTTCTTTCCTCTAAAAAAGATATATTTGAAGTTGCTTCCTAATCTCTCCTTGAATTCATGGTTGAATTCGAAATAGATGTTCAAGTTCAATGAGAATTTTTGGTTAAAATTATCAGCTCAAATTTGGAAATTTAAGGTTAATTCTGATGCTCAATTAATTGCCTAGAAGATACTACACTTTAAAATTCCCATTAGGGATAGGCTAAAATGTATTATGATCCGACCAACTAACTATCCATTTTGTCACAAGCATGAAAATATGAAGCATATTTTTTGGGATTGTTAGTTGGCTAAAAAGCTATGGAATTTTGAGTTCAATGATTTTTCTATTGTTTTCACTCATAAGCTATGTTGGAAAGAAGCTCTTCTTGGGGATGGCCTTTATAATAATCAAATTCCTGATAATGTGAGACATGTTATTTTGTTACATATATGGAGAAATAGATGCAAATTTCTCTTTAATATGATCATCAAGAAGCTATATTTTTAAGGCTTTAATTTGATATTTTTGTCTTGCTACCCTATTTCCTTTGTTTCAAAATGATTCTTTGAAGAACCTTACTTTGAGTTACCAGATTCAACAAATCAAGTTGCAAGTTGGATAGTTTTTGAGAAAAAAGGGAGTTTGTTTTGGTCAAAGTCTAAGCACTATCTTTCAAGATGTATACTGCTCTTGTATTTTGTCTTTTTTGTAACATTTCAGCTTGGTGGAATGGTTTAAGTTACTTATGTCCATATTTGTCTTTTTTTTTTGAGTTGTGGTAGTTTGTATAGCTCTCTATGGTGTATTTTTTCCTCTTTGGGTATAGTTTCTTTTTGCATCTTTTTAACTGCTCTTTATTCTATGTAATGCATTTCCTCAATACAAAAAAAAACACAAAAGTACTAGCTCCCTACCATGATTGCTCATTTTAGAAAATAATAACCAAGTAAAAATGAAGTAAATTAGGTTAAATGAATTCTAATGGAAAAACATTTATGTAGTATGTATAACTACCACAAGACCTAAAATTACCACAAGATGTATTTAAACTTACATAAAATGTAATGTAGTTCTATTTTCATGAATGCAGTGTTCAAAGAAATCAAATTAGAGATTGCAATTAATCAAATATTTAACAATATTATATGTTTTCAAGATCTATAGACCATTTTCTTTCATGTGGAAAAATATTTGGTTTCATACTATAACATTTGTTATGGGCAACTTGTTGAGAAAATGTTTAAATCTTGCTTTATTTTTTAATTATTAATTGGAAATTTCTAATTATATTTTAGTTGTCATGAAAGTTGTTAAATGAAACTATGAAAACTTGCAATTTTTTTTTAATTATCAAATTAGAAAGAGAATGCAAAAAGAGGAAGTTAAATGTGAGCTTGGAAAATGATAAAAATATTTTTTAGTTGCTTGTGCACATTAATAAAAAAATGGATAAAATCACAAGTTGAAAGAGAAAGTTTCTTTTCTTTGTGATTTATGCCTAAATGGTTTTACAAACCATTCTTGATTTTTGTTTTCTCCCATTCCTATATATTTAGTGCTTGAGTTGAAGGGAAAACAAGTTAAATTATAGGTTGTTGAAGCAATGTAGTGTTGTAGTGTTTCAAAGGGAAAATTTGTATTGATGTAACTCATTTGAAGGATTAATACAAGTCTTAGATCTCTTTGGGTGTGGATTTTTTTCTCACAAGGGTTTCTCCACATAATTCTTGAGTTATGGTTTGCATCTTTATTGTAATCTATTTTCATCTAAGATTTGTTATTTGTTTATTTGGATGCATGAAATTATCTACTTATTTTCATTGTAAAGTTTTATCTTGATTTTCAACATTTGATATCAGAGCCAAGTTGGCTTGATTAGAGAAGCGAACACCTTTATTGGAATTTTTGAATGAGTTTTTTCTTGCAATGGGAGTGTGTTTTGTTTTCTTGTAGTTCTAGTTTCAATGTGATAAGAGATCATGGTTAGCTCATCTCAATTGGACATTAAAAATTTCAATGGTACAAGGTATGAGCTTTGAAAGTTAAAGATGGAGGATCTCTTGGAAGAAAGAGATCAATGGATTGAAGTTAATAAAAAAAAAAAAAACTAGATAGTATATTAAATGAAAACTAGACTAAATTAGACAAAAATGCTCATGACACTATTCATTTGTGTTTATCTGATTATATGTTCTATTTAATGTGTCTAATGAGACTGGTGGAGCCCTCAAATTTTCTTGTTCCACTAGTCTAAAATTTTTTTCCCTCTAGTTCTCTTGGTCTATCAAGGGCTAGGGTTTAGGGTTCTATGTGGGGAGTTGTTTTACTTAGAATATTTTCTCCTTTGTCTAAACCCTTGGTCTTTTAGTCTATTCCTTTATTGACCTGCTATGACCCATTTCTGGTCATGCTAAAAACAACTTGATTCATTGAATCCTATGAAATGATTGGCCTCTTGTGGCTAGGGTTTCCCATTACCCGTTGCTAAATTTCCCACGTGCCCTGGTATGAGATATTCCTTTGTTTTATAAGGTTAATTAATCAACCTTTTTTGGTCTTTACATCCTTTCCATAAAATTCTTTAAGTATTTTAAGGCCTTATCTTATGTTGTCCTAAGAGGTCCCCTCGTTAAAACATCATGTAAGCATGTGCATAATTGGTTCACTTAAGTTCCCATTCATCACCTTATATACTGCTCATCACAGATTGACTTTAGACCAATGGTCTCAAATTAGTGATGCATGATGAACTTATCCCCTTTGTATCACTCATCATACATCGGGTTTTATCCTTGAGTTTCAAAGTAGTGATGAGAGATGTGAGTAGTATCCTTTATATAGCTAACCTTTCTTGCTATCGCTAATTGCTTATGAGTTCTCAGTTATAAATCAACAATGCATGATAAGGTTCTTTGTTCCAATGTTGCATTGTAGGTGTGAAATACTACTAAGGGATATGCTTTATTATCCCTTGATCTTTTCATATGGACACGTGGCATGATCTTGACCTATCACTAAGATTTCTTCATCACTAATGTGTTTTGACTATTGCGTATTGAATTAGCGATGGGCGATTAAACTATTGTGTCTTGTGCCCATCGCACCACCTAAGGCCATCACAGTTTCAAATGAAGTTTCAAAACATATATAAGCAATGAGTGATGGAATATCTGATGGAATATTCCCCTCATTTTTAGGTCTTAATGTATCACAAATCCACTTGAAGGAGCAAAAACCAAAGTAGCAATGTGTGATGGTTGTCAAACAAGAGGTGGCTAAGGTAAATAAGAGGTAACATGGTAGTTCTCTGAGGTGTCCTCATTATTTTTAAATTATGGGTTGTAAAATAAATAATCAAGGGTCGTGGATGATCATTGATCATGTTTTAAATCAAAAGATCAATGGCCAAGTTTTAAACTTGTGTGGCTAGTTTTCAGTTTGCTCGTACGAACTTTCTTTGCAAAATTAATGGTGAACATGCTCCAAGTTATTCGCCATTAAGAGGGGTTGTTGGCCATTTTATTTCACAATTTCAATAGTTGAGAGCTAAGGAATTGGTCCAGAACCAGAGAAGAAGTCATGGAAAGATCAAGCGAGTTGTTGCATAGGAATTAAGGACAATTTTTTCCCAGGTAAGTTGGTATCCACACCTTTCTATGTTGATTGTGCATGGGTTAGCTAGTTTGGGAAATTGTTAAAGGTTCTTTAGGCTTTGGATTCCTAGGATTTGTAGGAGTTTGGTTATGTGAATTTTCCATTTGGGTTGGTAGGAATTGTGCATGGTTTGGGAGTGTTTTTGTTCTATAAGTCTGTTTCTGAGAGCATAAGTCATTAAGACTCTTTTGTAAGTGAAAATTTGCAAACCCTAGTCCCATCATACCATGGAAATGAGTGAGCCCAGTGATTCCCTTGCCAAACTTGAAAGAAAACTCAAATAGAGGAGGGTCAAGAATCCTAAAATCCAAGATGACACACCCATAATTGAGCCAAACATGTTTAAAAAGTCTACAAAGCTAGAGGCAATGAAGAGATCCTTTGCCATATTCATGGGGGGTGAAGCTAAGAAGACTTACAACTTGAGAAGTAGAGTTGTTACCTCGACCAAGGTGAGCCTGGTGGTGTATTCCTAAAAGAATAGAGTGCAAGGAAGGAGGAAACTAAGTCAAGAAAATTGACCAGGTTTCAGGATAAAAAGAAGAAGGATAATGACCACAAGGCTTATGCTTCTTATATGAAGGAACCTGATGTTGTCATGGAAGAGGAGGTAGAGGATGATCCAGAATATGCCCAGTATCTCCTTACACTTGTAGTTCTAGAAGACTCTGATGATGGTGAGATAATTTCTTTTGTTTCAACAAAATCATGGAGACGTACATACTCTGATTCCGAAGATGATGAACCATTGTAGAAACAAAGTCTTGGTTTGGAGTTTTTAAATCTTAGGTGCTAATGTGAAGAACTTTTTTGGTTGACATGGAGGAAAGGTTTTGATATTGATACAACAATGAAAGATTCCTTTTGGAAGGCGAGCAATGTCTTCTTCAACTGATGGAAAAGAGTTTTTTTCTTATGTGCCTCCCCCTTTCTACAAAGTGTAAATATAACCACCTAGGAAGCTTTGAAATTACAGTGAAATGAATTTCAAATGTAAAATGTGACTGAAATTGTAATTTATCCTGAAGATTGTTGCTCCCATGTTCTATAAATGGGAATCCAAGGTCAATTATAGAAGTTTGAGTGGTCTTTGGTTGGATAAAGTTTGTACTCCTATGATAGAAAACTTTGCAATTCAAGCATAGATGAATAGAATAGTTTTGAGTCTTAGGTATGCATTTTAGTTTTTAATAGGATTAATGGTTTTACGATAGCAACAACGTATGAATAAGAATTGAAAATTATGAAACAAATTCTCTCCTATGTATTTTTTCTCCCAAATTATGAACAGAATGATCAAGGATCTTTTTTTTTTCAATCATTTTGGTTGAATGTATGGTTTTGTTTATGCTTTAGTTCAAAAAACTAATTAAATGTTTTAATGAAATCATAGGTTTGTGAGATGAAATCCAAGTATTAATAAGTATTTTATATTTCTAGATATAATGAGTTGTATGTTGCAAAGCAATGTATCAATAGCCTATAAATGTTGAGTTTAATTGCTAATGTATTATAGTTTGTTATAAATAGGAATCCATTACCATTGGATAAAACACTAGTCCATTAGTTTGGTCATCCTAGATGAAAATGAGTTATCCTGTACCTGACAAAGACATAAATCTAAATGAAAATCACTTACACGCCACAAATTGTTGTACAGTTGTATGAGATCTACCTATTCCTAGCTTTTAGATAATAATTTGGTAGAGGATCAACAAAATTCTTGAAGAATTATGTCTAATAGAAACTTATAGGAATGCATCTATTTGTCACAATGTTTGTAATACAATGGCACAAGAATATCATCTGAACATTGTCGGGATTACCCTCCTAGGTCTCACCGAGCTTGAAGTGTAGAGGTAGAAGCCTAACAAGCCTTTACCTATTCGTTGACCAATCCTCACCATTATTTACCATTGAATTGTGTTAGATTCATAGATAATGGCTAAGATTAAGTTTGGTTCTTCAAAAATAACCAAAAGAGACTACTACATATAAATTATGGAATAGAATAGGAGAGATATACCAAACTAAGAGTCTCATTAACAAGTTATTTCTGAAAAGAAATTTATATTCTCTTAAAATTTAATAATGGAGACTCTATTGTAGAACACTTGAATTCATTTCATCTAATCCTAAGTTGGGTATAATCAATTAATGTATAGATAGATGAGGAGGAAGATTTTATTTTATTATTATGTTCACTACCTGAATCTTGGGATAATCTTATTGTTACAATCAGTGGTTCTTTTTTAGATGATTTGAATTTGGATGCCCTTGTTACCACTCAAAAGGAAATGGGGAGAAGGACTTCAAAGGGGTCTAAAGATGCATTGCATGTATGAGGAATATCTCAAGAGAAAGGTAAGGGAAAAAAGAAAGGTGAAAATGATAAGTCAAAGAATCATTCTAAGTCTAAGGGAAGGCCAAAATCACCTAATAAGAGTAGATTGAGGTATTGAAACTATGGTAAATGAGAGCATCTCAAAAAGGAATGTAATAATAAAAAGAAAAATAATGATGATTCCTCTATAATTAAATCCTCTGATGATGAAGCTACTGATGCTTTTATTATTTTTGCTAATATGACTTATGATGACTCTTGGTTAATAGATTGAGGTTCATCCTACCACATGAATCCTCAGAAGGAATGGTTTTCAATTTTTTTTTTATGAATAGGAATCTATATCTAATAATAAAATATAAGTATGCACATTCACAAAAAAAAATTGGGTGGTAAGAAGGCACACCCCGAAAGTCACATGGGCAATGCCTAGAAATAAAAATGCAAAAAAAAAAACATAAAAATCCACTTAAGTGGCCATAGCAGTGTTAGTAGAGGGTGTGGATCCTTGTCATCAAATTTTCCCCATACAACAATAGGGTCAGAAGTGACATCAACGGGATCCCAACCATCATCATCTTTATGTCTATCTTCTTGTTGAGTGGGAGAAATTGCTAGATACAACTACAAAAACCATTTGGAAGAGTTTTTTGGACAACCAGAAGCTCTAATAAAAGCTCTACTAGAAGGCCAACTAGAAGCACCACCACCACCTCAAGAAGGCCACCCCAAGTATGCCTAAGGAGGAGGAGAGGGAAATAATTTATAAGGACATGAGCCACTACGAGGAGGGGCCTATGAATGGGGGCAAGCCTGAGAGTCTCTAGGAGAGCCACTCCTCCCCACCAATCACACAAAGGTGAATGACCCTAGGAGGAAGTGGGTGAGAGTAGCGTACAAGCCACAATGCAAGGGGAATTCCCCCAATGGTCCAAGAGCTCCTAAATGTGAGCCACATCAAGCACAACTTTGTTAGCTTGCACTTGAATTTGGAAAATCAAATTAGAACATATAATAGTTTTCAAATAAAGTGAAACATGTTTATCAATCTGTCTATGAGAAAAGATGCAAGAATTTCTATCTTTCCAAATAATAAAGAGGATTTCTACACTAAAAATGTACCAAATATAGGTATTCTAAGGAAGATGGGGTGAGTCGCCCAATAACACCATATGCAAAGAGAAAGGCTCAAGTAAAAAGGGTCAAAAGAAATCATGAATCCAATTCCACAACTATCGAGATCTAGAGCATAACCACAAGAGATGCTTAAAATACTCAAGTTGCCCATAAAAAATGAAACGAGGTTCATGAACCCCCATATGGGTAAGCCAAGACCCCACTAGTAAGCCTTGGAAAAAACTCCACCAAGATTTAAGTGGGTAAGCTTTGGCTTAATAATGGCGGACCACACATTAGAAAATTTTTGGTGCCAAACAGACACTAGGAATTAAAGATGTCACCTCTGGTTCAAACTATTAATCATTGGATGATGAGGTGAAATCCATCAGTAGCCAAGTTGGGACTTGTAGTTTCTAAGTGGGGTGTCTGGACTCCACTTCTAATCTTTCCACCAATGCTTTATTGAATGGATACCAACTTTATGAAGCACATCAACCTAAATGGAACTAACCAAGCCTTTAAAGGTCTCTTGATCATGGTTCTATAAGCCAAACTTGGCTTTAAAATCTCCCCACAATATGAGACTCATCGTGGGTCTAGATAATAAGTCTTGAGGAGACTAGATACCTTTTTTATAAAATCTAAGAGGCTTAAGCCAAGGAAACTTGGCCAAAGGGTGACCCATATTAGCAAATAAAGGAGACTACTAGACATTCTACTGATTGAAAGATAGAGCATATTTGAAAGATAAGCCATTCTAATGGAACCAAGATTTAATAACCTCCCAGGCACACCAAATGCTTTTAACAATAAAAGTGTCCACAATCTAAACAGGTTCCTTCCTAATGAGAAGGGTATGAAATCTAATCCCATTCCAAGCTAGTTTGTGAGTGGGATATCCCATGGAGATGTAATGTCTAAGGAGAATCTTCTAGGCCTCATTACTAGTGAGGGTATGAAAGATCCATTTGACACAAAGAGCAATCCCTTGCCTTTGAGTGGCTAGAAGGCCAAGCCCACTAGAATCTCTAGGGAGGAAACAAAAATGATAGGAAACACGATGAAAGACTCTATGAGACTCAAAAGATGCCCAATGAAAGTCTCTGAGTAACTTCTCAAGCTTCACATAAGATGCCTTCGAAGGGGACCAACATGAAGAATAATAAACATGAGTCACTACAAAAATTTTAGAGCACACCTGGAACTTCCCAGCCAACAAAAGTGGCTTGGTGATATAAAATGTCATCTTCCGTTCAATACTAGAAAGAATATATTTCCATAAGTCTATAGAGGAGGCATTAAAATCAAAGGGGATGTGAAGAAATTTAAAAATTTCCTCGTGAAAAATACACCTTCAACCATACTATTGATTCTAGAGAGGACTAGGAAGAGTGGATTGACGTAACATTGTCTTATGCCATGAGATAGTGGAACTAGATGCCAAGAAAAAGGTCTCAAGTCAATCAAGGGTAGATTTGAAATTATCATCTTCTTCTAGTAGAGTGACCTAAAGGAATCATCAACAAAATGGCCTTTGATAGGTTGGGTCAAAGAATTGGGCAAGGTAATTCCCTAGACAAGCCCATAGGAAATGGAGTGGGCCAAAAGATAGCCCAAACCTTCAACAACAAGAACATACAAAGAAAGATCCAATAGATAACCCTAGAAAATGGAGTAGAACAAGCCGAAGGATTGAGATTGGTATTAATTAATGGTGATGCAAGAGAAAGCATCCATAAAAATCATGTTCACAAATTGAATGAAATGGGGGACAAATCCTAGAGTAGAAAGCATGGACAAGATGAAGGTCCATTCAATGCAATCATAAGCTTTGGAAAAATCAATCTTCAAAAAAATTATTTTTTATGTGAGCACCTAGCCCACTCCATACCTTCCTAGACAACAATGATGTTATCAAGAATAAACCTGGACTTAATAAATCCAGTATGCTTTAGATGAATAATTTACAGAAGAAGGTGGAAGATCTTTAAAGCAATGGTTTTAGTAATAATTTTATAAGATACATTAAGGAGCATAATGGTCCTCCAGTTACAAATATCTTTAGGATCACTAGCTTTAGGTATGAATTTTATGTTGCCTTTGTTAATGAGTTGGCCTATGGATTTGGAATGAAAAGCTTCTAAGTAAAATTTATGCAAATTTTCTCCCACAAAATCCCAAAGGGATTTGTAAAACTCACAATGGAAACCATTAACTCTTGGAGATTTGTCATCAACCATGGTGCTCATAGTTTCCTTGAGTTCTTCATTGGTGATAAATTGCTCACAAAAGGTTTTATGGAAAGAAGAGAGCTTGTTAGGCACAACTGTAAGGTATTCATAGAGAGTAATGTCACACTGTGGAGTGTAATCTTGGGCACTAAATTTTTTTTAATAATTCCTAACAAATTCTTGGAGAATTTCAGGAAATTTGATGATCATATGATTTCCATCTTTGATCCACTTGATTCCAAGTAAAGTGTGTTTGGCATGAAGAGCAAGGAATTTTTTTTTAAGGCACAATCCCTAATTTTAAACTAGTGAAGATTAGCTTTGATTTACACACCTCTCATGGCATAGCAATCTACCATTGTGGCTTGTAAGGAAAAGGAAAAGGGACTAGCCACTAAGGGCTCAATGTCTTTTTGAAGATTTGAGGTGGTCATTTCATAAGATCTTCAATGAAAAATGACCAACTAGTGCCCATAAATGCAAAGAAACCTCGCAGTGCAAGTGATGACATCATTCCACCACTTTATCCAACCTATGGACTAGGAAGGTCTACATTCAAGATTCTAGATAGTTCTGATGTGGGCCAACTTGTGCTAAAGACTCAATAGAGAAGTATTTAATAAAAATTGGGACTTATTGGCACATGGCGAACCCACTTTCTATTCAATTTAGAAATGAATGGGAAAGTGGTCTAACAAAGTGGCATCTACTAATGGCATAACCAGGAGTGAAGAACAACTAGTGAAGGAAAAGAAAGATTGTACATAAATTCTTAGCATGATTGGGACATTTAAAGAATGTTAGAGTTATTATCTGTTAGAGAATAATTAATTAATCTTTAACTAATTATTACTCTAATTTTCATGCACTTAGGCTAAACTTAGGTTTTCTTTATTAGTTAATTCAATGCTTTATTTATGCTAACTACAAATCTAATATTAGATCAATTTGTCTCATCACTTGGAGGATGTTGAAACTTGTCATTATCTAATCCCTTTATCATTAGGGTTTCTCTAATTATAAAGTATTCATTCTCTCTTGTATTATTCATTCTATAAGTATTTTCTTTTTGAGGAATAACAAATCTTTGTTTTGCATAGCTTTGATTAGGGTGTTGTTTTCATTGTTTGATCATGTGTCTCATGTTATAGACAAATCTAACATGGTATCAAAGAAAGGATTAAGTGAACCCCTTCTCCATTTCTGGGTTTTTTTCTCATCTAGGGTTATAAGATTGAATCTAGCATTTTTAGTCCCTTTTTGCAATTTTTGGAGGTGGGAAAATTTTTGGAGCACTTTGGTGCAAAACAAACCTTGCCATTGCATCTGAAGCATCTAAGAAGCTAAAGATCAACTATCATTTCATGGAAATATGAGAAAAAAATTTGGGGAAATTTTCTATGGACATTTTTTTTTAGGCAAAAAATTCCATACAACTATATAGTTCCCTATAGTCATAAGCCCATACACGTCATACCCGGCTCAACCTTCTATGCAGGAAAAAGGTTTCATGCAATTTGCAAGGTTTTTACAAATTTTTGCATTCAAATTTTTTTAAAAGGTTTCAATTATTTTTTTCATGCAAACAATTTTTTTGCAAAAAAATATCCCAAGCGCCTTTTTTAGATTTGGACGACATTTTCTAAAAAAAGCATATTTTTGAGAATATTCTTTTAGAATATTATGCTCAAAATTCTTTGCTACCAACTTTGGGGTTTTAAAAAATATTTTCATGCAAAACTTTGATTTAAAAAAAAAACAAAGCTTCTTTTAGTCAACAAAAAAGTAAGAACTCCTTTTTAAATATTCTTTGACAATATTCTCAAGAATATTCTCTTGCATCAGCCCCTATGTACAGCCTTTGTTCCTATCTGCTAGACCCCATGTGACAAGGAACTTGACTTTTTTAGCCCCCAGATCACCTCCTAGGGCTTAATTATGTAACTTTTACAAAATTGGGTACATATTGGGCATATGAACTATATTTTTTTTTTAAATTATATCATCGAAAAGTTGGTTCTAAGCATGTTCTAGATCTGTTGGTTTTTTTTCCTGATTTTTAAATAGAAAGTTGCTACAATCAATTGAAGACAATCCTTCTATTATGTGCTTTTAGGGCCATAACTTGGGCAAAAAGACTCCATTTTTTGAAAATGAATAGGCATTGGAAAGATATTTCAATGCCCTACACTGCCATGCAATCCATTTTTCTACAATATTCACTAGGTACGCAAGGATCTCCCTAATGTGATTTTTTCTTTTTTAATCTTTTTTGCTCTCAAAGTTGTATTTTGGTTTGGTTTTTCCTATTTTTGGGGGTATATTTCTAGCTTTCAATATCTATATACATCAAAGATCAAAAATCCTATACCATACATTATTTTGAAAACCACAACCATCATGGCAAACACCTCTTCATTTGAATGTCTTACACCACATAACTATCATACCTGGAAAGCTCATATGACCAAAATTCTCACATCTAATGGTTTATGGTCCACTTTGGATGAAGTACAACTAGCATTGACTCGTCAATTTGAGATATTTCAACATGGGAACAAGACATATGAGGCTATGGGTTTGATTTCACTACATGTTTTAAGCAGTCTCTTATTTCATTTGGATAAGGTTCAATGATCTTTTTGGCACCATCAATGAGTATAGAGCTCTCTAGATTGAGGTAGAATTAACATCACTTGTACTTGATCCTTACCCCTCCATTGAGGACTTCCTACAGAGGTTTAAGTGACTTAGATCTCTTTTGTAGGATTGTGGGAAGAATAAAAATAACAAAGAATTTATTTTCCTCATTTTATCTAAGATTCAAGGGTCATTTCAGGTCTTCTCTTCTACTTTCTATTCTACAATGGATGCATTGAGTGATGCATTTTCCATGCCTACTTTTGAGGTTTTCTATGATCATTTGACTCGTGAATAGGCTAAGTTGGTTCAGTTTGAATCTCTTTTTCATTCCAAAACTTGAGCATTGGTAGCATAGACATCCAAAGGAAAAGACAAGAAGAAACAAAATCCCAAGAAAAATAATTCATTAGGTATTGAGCATTCCTCCAAAACATCTTAGAAGTCAAAATAGAAACCTCAAACCACTCCTCAGTATGATAAAAAAAATTAAGTCTAGTGATTCTTCCTCCAAGATGAAGAAGAAATTAGGTGAACCTTGTAGTTTTTGTGGTAAGGAGGGACATCCAGTCAATTGTTGTTGGAATATATTGAAGGCTTTGGAGGAATCTATGCAGCAGCCTAACATCTCCATGACCCCTAAATCTTCTTCTACATCTATATGTAAATGCTATTAGTAGCAACTTGAACCTATTGCCCCTTGGCATAAGGGTTTGAAAAAACAATTGAGGGCTCAGAGACTTTGGAGACCATCCCTGCACCATTGGACTTATTTTTCTAGTTTGTGACCATTGTCTATTTTTCCTCTAATTTGGCGACTAGGTTTTCATTCAAGAAAGGATTTTTAGCTTGTCATGGTGGAGATTGAGAATGGGGGGTTGCAAGAGGGAAATCTTTAATCTTGTTATAAAAAAATTGACACTGATAACAAGTGTTGGGAAGATTAAATTAAGTGAGCTCCTGGGTATACTGGAAATTGCCAATTTGAATATCAACAAACTCTTTCAAATCTTATGAAAGATCCACTTCAACAAAAACTCACTTTTGAGGGAAAGCTTGAAAGAACTAGTCAGGTTTGACATAAATGACTTTCCCTAGTGACGAAGCTATATGGTGCAAAATATGCAAACATGGCAAGGGTAAACTAGGAAACTCAACCTAACCTAGAACTTGTAACTTCATGTCCTTAGAGATGGATAAATATCAGTTCCAAGGTTGGAAAACTAACAAAGAGGATTAGACATACCACTTGGACCATGTTGTAGGATTTCCTAGACATGACTAACCTCTATAGAGCAAAAATAAATAAAAATAAAATTTTTGGACCATATCAAGGTGGAACCCATGAGGAACCCAAGATTTATGGACCCATTCTTTTAGCACACTTGTAGGGGGATTCATCCCAACAAAATAACCAACAAGAGTATATTTTTTTAACCAATGACATGTAGTATCAAATCCTAGGATAGGAAGCACCACATCCGCTAGGGAATCAAAAGACTTACCTCTTGGAACACCTTTGAAACAAAGTTCTGGAGTTGCTTGTTTGGAGGAACCATTGTGTAGAGCCATCAAACCACCAACACCAGCAAGAATTATTGGGTTAGAGTTAGTCGTAGGCATAATAAAACAACTAAAAAATTGAAGTAAATGTAGTTGTATAAAGAAAACAAAAGAATAATCCTACACCCAAGGTGTGGTATGACACAAAGGATGTCAAAGATGATTGTAGAAATGAAAAACCTTCACGGAGCTCATTCACCCTTTCATCATATGATGGTGGGAAATTTTTCCTTGAGGATAATTGCACATGAAAAATTGTAGGTCAAGGGAAGTTAAAATTGATCTTCAGTAATGGAAGGGTTAGAACCCTTAAAAATGTATTACCCATCCCCAATTTAGTTAGAAACTTATTGTTGTATCTAAAATGAATGATTCGGGGGTGCATGTTAGTTTTGAAAAGAGTGGTTGCAAGTTAAGCAAAGGGAATTCAATTTTAGCTAAGGGTAATAGGTGTGGCACCTTATTTAATATTGATGCTTCTACTTTTTATAACTCTATTAATGTAATTGATAACTCTGTATCATGTAAGTTGTGGCACCATAGAATGGGTCATATGTCAGATGCATGGGACACTAAGAGGGGGGCGAATCAATTGTTCATTAAAACATCAAAACCATCATTAACATTCAAATATTTATTAGCCCTTAAATCCTTATCATGCATTAGAAAAATGTAAACATATGAAATAGTAATGCAAACACATAATAACACCAAACTTATGTGGAAAACCCAAGAAGGGAAAAACCACAGTGAGGATTAGCTCAGAACATAAAGTAATAGCAACACCAAATACACTAGGCTCACTTTTTGAGGGTTCACTTCCCAAAAGAAATAAGGGATCATTGCTAAAGGACTCACTATCTAGAAGAAATTAGATAGAAGGCTCAGTACCAATTTCAATTGCTAACAATGCATCTGTCTTATGTAGAAGATACAGTTCCACTAAAGCACAAACAACTCATTCAATAGACTAAAATGTAGACACATTCTACTCGCTACATTTGAGATTCATAGGCATTAATGCTTGCACTCGAATCATGATACTTGATCACTTTTGCATCTTTCACACCACATACCTTCTCTTCTTAATCCACACAACAACTCACCTTGTATTTATACCATCTACAACCTAAAATAGTCTCAATTAGGTCAGACTTAAGGAAATGTATGCACCTCAACCATTCAACATCAAATAGGTTGGCACCAAACATTTTCACAGTGTAAATAAATGAAGGTAGACCATGCCACAACTTACGTGGGACCCAAATCTACACTAACACACTTCTCAACACTTCCACAAACAACAATCATCCTCTGCAATTAGCGCTAGCATGCTAGGTCAAAAAACCTGCACTAACACTAATAAGTGACCAAAAACATGCCTCTCTAGGTCTAGAAACATCTTGTGGACCACACAACAACATTCCAAAACATCTCAAAATATTCCACATCATCAAAATATTCTCCACTACTACTGCAACCATCTGAAACTTGAGAACACTTTTATTTTATGCAACCAGACACACTAGCATAGACATCTAATGCACCAAACAACCTTGTGAAACACCACAACACATAAAACTTCAAGGGAAGGTAGATACAAAATATGTAAGCATGTTCCTAGATTAACAATCCAAGAACCTTCACTATGAAGAAATGTGGAGTAATCTCATTTCTCTGAAACACCATGTTTCACTAGAAAGACATATTGTCAAACACATCTTCAACTATAGAATGATCTAGAACCTAAAACTATAGATATGAAACCTATAAACACCTCTAATAATTGTATCCAAACCATGAAATAATAGCTTCAACCATGAATAAATTCAGATAAGAACATTGAACACCACTCTATCACATTGAACTCTCTTTTATTCAAATATTCTTAGAAGCACTTGGAAACCAAGTGAACCAGCTACACCAACAGCACTACTCAAATCTCTTTAACACATCTAAAGCATCTACAACACCTCTCATCAACTATAGCTCATCCAAATATCTCTCCAAACACAACTTTTGCAACTATACTAAAATAATACATCAATGATAACACCAATAACATTGTGTTGACATCAATACCAACAACTCTAGACTTCCAACAACTCAAATGTTAGGTGTTGACATCATCAACACCAATAGCATTCCAGCACTCTCCATACAAGGGGTTGACATCAATGAAAACACCCAAACAACTCAAGATTCCAACAATCTACCTTTTTTTCATTGATGGAAACATCGACTCTTCTAAAAATCCATCAATAATAAAAGAAACCAACAAGCAACACTCTCCTTGACTAGGGAAAATATTTACTCTTCATACTCTCTCTTCACAAACTTCTCCTATATCACTGGCTCTCTTTCCCCCTTTATTCAGACAATAATTTTCCATACACTATACTAACTCTCTCCATGTTTTTCAAATTCTCTCTCCCCTTCTCACATCAATAGAAAAGGTCCATAGAATCATCCAACTCTCTTTATTGTATTGTACTCCTTTTCTCTCCTCCTTTGACAACATTCAAAGGAAAAAACCTGCATACACCACTTTCGACACCAACAAGAAACTACACTCCCCTCCTTAAGAGTACAAAAAATGCTCCATCTAAATTCACCAACCAACAATACTACTACCTACTCCCCCTGAGAGGTAGCCTTCATCAATCTAGAATGGAAGAATAAATCTTGAATTGCTCCACTAAATTAATGAAAAATATTATGCATCTAGTTGAAAGGAGGGGAAATAACCCCTAACTTCTATCAAAGATACTCAAATATTTATGATGCAATGTTGGGGTTCAACTCAATCAAAATTCTTCAAGTTTCAAGAACTTTCTCCACAGGGAAACTCCCTCTACAAAGGCATAACTTTGGACTTCAACTCTCCCAACTCAAACAAGGTTTCCAAGGGCCTATTTACCCCTTATGGACTCAAATTCAAGAAACTAAAATCTTACTAAGGTCTGCTTACTTCAAACTTTCACCAGTCCCTTATTGACTGCCCCAATTCCTAATAGGTTTCTACTTAGGTCTGCTATTGTTTTATTATCAACCCAGGAACTGAAACCAAAAACTAATAACACTTTTGGATACAATTTCATATTTTTAAAACATATCTTGAAATGGACTAGGGTTACTCTGGGACATAGGGCTCAAAAACTTAGTTTTACTATTTTTAACTAGGCCCAATTAGGCCACTTTTTCAAAACAACTACCAACCAAAAACCCCTCTAGACCCAAATCAGCTTGTAAAGTCCTTAATCGAGTTACAACTGGTTAGGATCAACAACTCTTATCAATGAGTACACTCACAATTTCACCCAAATCCAAAATCTCACTTTTGGCCTATCTAGGCTTGCATACAATGAGGGTTTATTGTAAATCTTAATTCATAACCTTGTTTCACCTTACCAATGGACCATACACCTCTTATTGGACATTCACATTCTATTCCAATCATTCCCCAAACTTTATCAAAGTTATTTCATCACATTCTAACTTCTAACCATCAAATTTGCTTGAAAACACATGAAACTCCATCCTAGGGCATCACCAAAAACTCCACAAAATTGTTCTCCTGCTAATAAAACTCCATGGACACCTAAAAATAACCTAATTCACCCATTCCACCATGTAAAAAGAGGTTCTGTTGGTGGAAAAGGTGTTTATTACATTTTTTTCTCTTTCAACCCTCAAACTGGGTCTTCAAAACTATTTTTAGTAAAATGCTCATAAAATGTTTGAAACTTAATGAAACCAAACCATATAAAAACAAAAATACTCTTGATTTATTCTACCATCAAATCCAATGACTCCCCATCAAGAATATGAATGTACAGGGCTGTACAAAAGTCTGCACAATCAGTTTACATAGAAAATATGTAAAGAAATGGAGTTTTTATTCATTTTCAATCACAAAGATCTTCAATACATCCTCTCCTCATCTATCTCAAAGTTTTTGAGGCTCTTTTATGCTTTCCAAAAAAAAAAAATTACTCAAACTGAATTTCTAACTACTTGAATCTGCATCTCCCCATTTTTACACTCTTTTGCAATTTTACAACTTTACATGACAACATTTTGACAATATTGCAAATTATAACATTATTGGACTAAAATGACTCCAATTACATTGAAAATGGTATATTATGACCTAATTAAACTTAAATAAGACTCAACACACAAAAATTATGACATAAGACCCTATTTACAAAAGTGGCCTCATAGAGGCATAAAGTCCATTAGGTGCTCCTGCACCAGTAACTTTAGGAAGATCCTTCATGAATATATCTAAAACTTAATCTTTTGTAGGCACATACTCCAACTCCACCTCATTTTCTAAAAAATTCTCTCATAGAAAGTGATACTGGATTGAGATATGATTTTTCCTTGAATGCATCATTGAATTCTTTGATATATTGATAGCACTTTTATCGTCACAAAAGATAGAAATAGGTTCATCATATGAAATTATGATATCCTTTAATGTCTGCTTCATCCATAATACTTATGTGTGTAGCAAGATTTTGTTGCAATGTACTCTACCTCTACGATAGATAATCATACTGGATCTTTCTTCTTACTCAACCATGAAACCAATTTTCTTACAAGAAAGAAATCACCTCCACTTGTACTTCTTATGTCATCAACACAACCTTCCCAATCTACATTTGTATAGGCACTTAAAGAAAAAATAGTATCCTTTGGATACCATAGACCATAGTCTGAGTTCCCCACAAATATTTGAATATCCTCTTTACTACTACCACATGTGATTCCCTAGGATCTTCTTGAAATCTAGCCACAAGACAAACTATATGCATGATATCCAGTCTAGTAGCAATTATATATAATATTCCACCAATAATTGACCTTTACTTGCTTTGATCAATCTTAGGAGATTCATCATTCTTTCTCAACTTGCAACTGGTAACCATAGGAGTATATACCATTTTAGAGACTTCCATTCCAAACTTCTTCAACATTTCCTTGACATACTTTGACTTTGAAATGAATATTCCTTTTTTTATTTGATTGATTTATAGCCCAAGGAAGAAATTCATCTCCCCAAATATAGACATATCAAACTCTTTTTGCATCTATTCTACAAATCTTACTAGAAAAAAATTCTCTAACAATAAGTAGTTTTCCAAAGCTCTTCTAGATAACTTGGTTACAAAATTCTACTCTGGTTATTCAAAAGAGCTTCTGAAATTAAAAACTGTGTTTTTCCTTTAAATTAGCTTATATAATTTACCAGTACATCTTATTTGTTCTTGAATTAGACAGATCTTCCAACTATCCAATTAAGTTTCTTTTTAAAAAATCATTTTTTAAATATTTTTAGTTTGGTATAGGTCTAAGGTTTCAGTTGTGGGATGGATTGTGAAAGAGGCTCCAAAAGGACAACTCTTAGAAGGTTGGGTTGACAAACTAAAGGGATCAATTTTTTAGCTTGTCAATGCCAACGCTAGATTTTTAGAGGTCCTTGCTATTAAGGACGATGCAAAGGTCACCAACATTAAAAAGATTGCATTTTTTAGTTCTTTTGTTCTAAAAAATGTTGGTGTCTCGAGGTTGGAGGTTGTTATCGATGAGAAGGTCACCCATTCTGATTTGATGGATGATATAGAGAAAGCCATTCTAGATCCACAAATGGCCAAAGTAAAGTTAAAGGATGACAATGTTGATATTTTTTACTCCCTTGTTTAATACCATATTATATATTCCTATCTTCCCAAAGATTATAATATAAGTATACATGTGTTTCTATGTTGATAATGTTGATATTTGTTACTCCCCTATTTAGTACCATATTATATATTTTTATCTTCCCAAAGATTACTTCTTTCAACTAGTGAATTGAAAAATTCTTGTTTAGTCCTACGAAAACCACTAAACACATGTAATGCTTGCTCAAATGAAATGCTACACAACCTTAGAAGTGTAGAATAATTGCAAATATTTTCAATTTGTATAAAAATAAATATAAGTATCATTTTGTTATACATGATTCATTATGAATTTGTTGTTCATGTCGCTCCTTCGGCATTCGAGATGCATCACAATAAATAACTATTGAGTTGCAAGGAAAGTCAAACCTTATAATTGGAAACTAAAGTGATGGGAATCTTGTGGCTTCTTTGGTTAAAAGAGATTGAGGGTCATCCAGGTGGGCTACCTCTAACTAGCTTGCTATATTTCATGGTGATGATAATTATCTTTCATCCTTTCTAATAAGATCACAAAACCACCATCTAAAGTAATTGCAGTGTAAATTTATGTGTGAACTAAAAAATTTATATGTGAATTGAATTATTCATCCAAATGAGATATTATATTCTTGGGTTAGATTCTTATCCCTTTTTGGTGATGGTCCTTGTTGGCTTTTGCAATTTTATCTTGTTAACCTTGGTGCCTATATTGAATACCCAAAAAAGTTGGGTTTTTTTATACACAAAGAATGCACCACCAAGTGTCCATCATTGTTTGGCCTAGAAGTGTAGCCAATAGGTTTAATTAGTGTAATAATGGATATTTTGAAAAATTTACCATAATTATAGGACATAATCAATGCCAAAGAGTTGAATAATTTTAATATCTACATCATTTAGGCTTTGGAGCTATATAAAATAGCATTTATAGATAACAAGTATTCGATGTGGTACCATTAAAATATAAGTAGAATAATTATAAATATTTTTAATTATGCTATATATAAAGAGAAAACCATTGAAATATATGGATGACTCCTCTGAAATATAAGTAGAATAATTGCAAATATTTTTAATTTATATAAAAATAAATATAAAAAATATGAATCTTGGTATAATGGACCTACATTAAGAACCATACAATGCATTGTATAGAAAATGAGTATAAAGATAATGAGATCTCAGATTCTTGTGATGATAAGCATAAAGCTAAAGTTTCAAAGGAATCTCAAAGCAAATAGATGAGGGCCAACAAACCAAAAGAAGACCTAAAAGAGAAAGATGTTCCTGAGAATAGTATAGAGGAGATGAAAGCAAAGAAAAAAATTAGAAAGAAGAGTTGAAAGGAAGAGACATTTCATACAATGAATAAAGACATCATAAATATGGAGGCATGAAAAGGAAGAATGTCTCTAACCATGTAGTGGATGATGATGATAATGAAAGCAACAAAGTTGTAGAGATTTGAAAGAAGATTTCAAATACCAAATGATTACAATTTAGAAGAAAGCAACAACAAAGCCCTTTCAAAAAAGATGGATGATGTTGTGAAAACATTAATAAAAGAAATAGAAAAAAAGGTTAATGGACCTGGATAAGGTGAAGAAAGGAATCAAACACTTAAAGTAAACAAATAGCAAACTGGGAAAAATAAGAAGAGCAATGAGAAAGAGAAAAGAAGATGAAACAAATGGAAAAAAATGAAATTAGCACTGAAAAGATATTAAGTCCCAATGAAGGGTATGCAACCTTTTCAAAGTTTTAATTTTACTACATAGGTGGCCATTTCCTAATGAAGAAGTTGAAGACTCCTAAATATTCTACACATTGTCTTTAAGATGGTGTCTCAACTATTATTTGTTCATATAGGTAGTATTTATTTCAACAGATCCATTAATTTTGCAACTTAACCGAACAATAAAGGTAAATATGGTACATGTATAATTCTTATTTCTAATGGCTCTTTGAAGGTCAATTTTATAGGTCGCTTATTGTAGGCATAACATTAGCCTATTAATAATGGAGCCTAATTATCTTCCTAATTCAAAAGTTTTGTTTCAAATGTGTTTCAATCCCTGTAAGTGAATGCATAATTGCTAAATGATCTACCATTAGATCTCATGTATTACACAAATGTATCCAAAAAATGGACCAATTTTTTCCATAATGAACCTTCCACACCTCTTTGGCGTACTCATTGCACACCAAGGTGTGATTGCTAGTTAAATATCTTAAATACATACATTTAAAAAAATGTGAAGCTATATCAATTTGAAGCTATTTGAAAAATATTGTGTTTATTATTTAATATTACTACTTTGATGTGTACATGGATCTCAAATTTAAACAAAAAGAGGAGCTTTTGTTAACACACTTGTGCCTTCACACTCCACTTCTTGCTGCCATTATAGAATGTCTCTCAAAATTAATTATTATTTTCAAAATTCAAAAAAAATATATTCTCACTCATCAATAAATTTACCATAATTTAAATTATAATATAACTTCTAATCAATAATAAAGGTTATTCAACAATTATTCAACATTTACTTTTATAGGAATGTATCTTTAATTTAAAAAGGCATATATAGTGAAAGGTATCACTTTTATTAAAGAACACAAGCTTTTACCATAACTCAAATTATAATTTAAAAACCATACTTATTATATAAAAAAAATATCTTCCTCCTTTTAACTTACATGCTAGTATTAGAGGTAAACTTGAACTCTTCCGCTTGGAAAGTGACATTTACTAAATTTACAGCAGCATTGAAGGAGATGTGGGATACATTTTCTTCACAATTATAACTACAATGATGTTTCATATGTATTGTTACAGGCAATAGCTTCATGCTTTCAATTCTTACAATTCTGAAACCTGGTTTCTAATATCATCTTGGTGCTCTATATCAACATATGGTCCAAGGGTTCCTTTCCTTTGCACAGTGTAACAGGACAGATTATGACTTGACACCACTGCACAACTCGCTATAATAAGAAACCCCAGAAACTCCAAACTCACAGAAAGTAGATGCAAACCTCACAAACCTTTTTGCAGTCGAATCGTATGCTTCTGTAGCTCTAATGAATTCTTTTGTTAGCATTATGCATACTATGCTTGCCGAGGTACTAGATAAAATTATAAAGATCAAAACTTGTTACACCAAACCATTATTTTGAATTAGTAATTTATTTCAAGAAGTTGAGAATTCTCAAGAACTTTTTCCTGATAAACCAACTGAAAGTTGTTCCTGATCAAAGAAAAAGTTGAGGTAGAACCACAATCCTCCACTGGTACCACAAAGTGCTTGAATGATTTGAATGAAGGTATAGAAACAGCCTAACCCGTCGGCAGCTACAACATATCTGCAACACATTAAATATTTCAAAACATAAATCCCAACTGGGATATGAATTTAAAAAGAAAATGAAAAAACAGAATGGTTGCCTGAAGGGCTTGAAGTGCTGTCATTGATGGATTTTGTCTTGCTCATTAACATTACAATTAAGGAATCAGGAAAAGCACAAAAGTCATGATTCTGAAAATCAAATTGGGTACCGGAGATGTTTTCATTTTTTTGATCTTTCAAATCCTACAAACCATATCCATTCAACTCTTAAAGGGCTTATCGATGTCTACCTTGTAGTTAGAAATTCCTTCATTACAAATCGCTCTTAAATGGCTTATCGATGACAATACCTATAAAGAATAGAAATTGCATCAGCTTGAAATGCTTGATGAACAGTGTATGAACACTCTTGAGAATCTCCAAGCTTTCTCCAAATGAATGCAACGTAGTTATAATGATCATGTCCTCCCCCACACATTTAATAAAGGTGACTTGGTGTTGTATGAGAATCAACGTAACGTAAATTCTATTCCAAATGAAAAAGGAAAATTTAGCCCTAATTGGCTAGGACCTTATGTAATTGACGATAATTATGGGTTTGGTGCCTATATATTAACGAAAATGGATCCAGTATGCCTCTAAAAGAACCTATCAATGTCACACATTTGTGTCGGTACTACACCTAACATCTTCATTGAATAGTATGTTATTAAAATAGTGTTGTTAGATTAGGTAGATAGTGTTCTATTTTTATCTCACATTGCTTCATTCTTTGACAAACGATCTTGGTGTGTCTTATAGTCTAAGGTGATTAATCAAAGTTAGTTTGAATTATTACTTTAGTTTGCATACTATTCAAATTCATCTTGTGTGTTGTGTTATATTAGATCCTTATATGCATTTAGTGTTATAGAAGTTAGATCATAATTGAATTTAATTTAACATAGCATGCTCAATCACAATGTAGCATCTAATGCAAACATAAGTGCTTTAATTAGATCACATAAAACTTAGATCATGGAGACATTTATTAAATACTCTAAGGATTATTCAATAAATCACATTAACATAGATAATCCAACATAAACTCATAAGAACAAAACATAAAATGCTCATATATATATCATGAATAAATAATTCAAGTACATATATATACAATGCTAGTGGGGTCTATGGTTGCTAGACTCCTTGAAGTCTGGTGCTCAGTCTATCGAATATCAGTAGAATGTGATCATGACCTACTCATGGACATTGTAAGCCCTCCACCTATCCAACTACTTTCACCTCCCATATGAGTGCCTCAATGCACTCTCACTATATTTGATCCCATCTTCATGTACCCTAGCAGACCCTTGTAACCTCAAGAGCTCTTCTCATAGGGAATCTTCCATCCTATTGTTAGTCAGAACTCGAGGATGCTCGAAGTGTTGAAAGCTCTGCTAGAACTCAGTCAACTTGTTTGGCACTCTCGTATGCCATTCCTAATCTCACTATTGGTTCGAAGAGGTCTACATGTTGTCCCACAAAAGGTGGGCATGTAAAGTAAGGGTATATCATCCTCTAGGTGCAATGGAGGCACTATCTCATTGGTCACTCACTGGTAGAGCTCACGCCACTCTCGTGTGGACCCTGCAAGATAGAAATCATAAAAAGTATCATTACACATCATGATATATATATAAATCATATACATAAATGTAAAAGCATAATAAAAGAACAAATATCACATCATCACTTGGATCTCCAATCTTCCAGTTGGGGTATAACTATGTAGCAACAGTCCCCTCCTGTGTTGGAAGTGTGGATGGCCCGCTACCACTGGCCTCCCCATGCTTATGAATGTTGATCTCGATTGTGGTTGTTGCATGTGATCTGGTGACCAATATAGGAGGAGAATATCTCCTCTTGAGGGCAATTGGATCCTCATCTATCTCATCAATATCCTCACTCATAGACTAGGTAGCCTCTTCCTTCTCCTCCTCATCTAGAAATATATCAAGAATTGTATCAACATTTTTGTCATCATCGACCTTCTCATTGTCCCTACCATCTTTGTGCCTAGGAAGATGTCCTACATGGCCTACAAGGTGATTTCTAGGAAAGACATGGGATGGTTGTGCTCCTACCCACCACTAGTCATAGGCTAGTGTGGTGCCTATGCCATCAACATCAAAGACTGGGGGCATATCATGGTCCTCATCCTCTAAATCACTAGTTTACACATCCTCAATAATAAGACGACAAGTGTCTCTAGGTCTAGGGGCACTCTGTGCTAATCATAGATACCTGGGTCGAGCATGTGGTGGAACATGTATCTACCTGAATTGGCACATGATGCAATCATAATATAGTCATGACACCCTAGAAAAAATCAATGACACTGAAGTCTTACTAGCTCATGTCTATCATCCGCCCACTATGGTATCTTGAGATATGGTCTCCATGATATATCACCCTCCTTCAATCGATCAAATCTAATACGCCAGTGAAGAAAATCTCCCTCTTGCCATGCCTACCTCAATGGATAACTGTAGGCGCATGGGTATCCCATGGCTGCTATGGTAGGATAACATGTGGGTCTAGTGCACGTGATATGCTTGAGACACCACACCTGTAAGAGTGTACAATGCACTATACTGTCAAGCTCCTGGTAAATGAATCACTTGAGATCATAGTATAGATGTGCCAACATACTACAACCCCAGGCATAGATGGTCTGATGCTGCTCCATATTCTGAATAATGTGCACCAACTCTCCATCTAGGTGGGCCCCTCATCTGTCTAGAACCAATTTAATTGTTGTGGTGACAATCATAATCCATGAAATCAATGGCATCCACATGTGTAGAAGCCATCTCAACTCAATGTGAGGCCCAATAGTTGACTCCCAGATGGGGAACCCTAGACAATATAATATATCATCCCACATCTCCTCATGTGTGTGCTCATCCGCTAAGTGTATGACCTCGCCCCAGATGGGTAACCGTAGAATGCGGCGTATGTCCTCTAAAGTCATCATCATCTCACCGATAGGTAGATGAAAGGTGCAAGTATCATCATCCCACCTCTCTACCAAGGCTAGTAGCATGGTGTCATGGTATCTCATCGGTGGCATACAATAAACCTAGAATAATCTTGTATCCTATAAGATACTGATCTCCTCCTCTGACAGTCATGTGAGGAGGTCTCGAAGGAAATAAAATTGTTTTCCTCTGAGATGTTGACAAGCTCAAGGAGGTATCTAAACAATAAAATAAAATAAATAAATCCTAAATATATTCATTAAATTAATTAAAAAGTACACTAAAGTTGCTCTAGGATACTTTCCGACCAATTTGGACACATGTTCTGTTTTTGGACGGAGGGTCTTGGACACTTTAGACAATTCTAGACACTTTGTGCTAGCCAAAGTGGGACACTTTGCACCAATGATGGATGCTTTGTGGCTATCTCTTTCAGGGTCCTAAAAATTCTAAAAATACATAAAAATTATTGTAAATGCATGAAAATGAAGACAAAGCAGCGAAGAATCCACTCACCATAGGTTGAATCACGCATTGTGCCACCTCATCACGAAGCATATCAAGTTTGAGGCCTATATAGGTTTTGGCAAGAGACCTTTGTAAGAGTCATCTGGTGTTGTTGCCAGTGGCAACCTAATTCAGGTAATCCCCTATCTGCACTTTAGTGTTTACTCATATCAGTCAGTTGAGAGATATCTTATTAACTATACAAGTAGAATAAAGCATCGATGGGGTTGTGTTCATGATTCATATAAAATTCTTGTTATCATTTTGAGTTGTGGATCTCAAGGAAGAGGTCTTTTGATGTATGAACTATGTTATCCTTGAAACATAGAGCCTCACATTGATTGGTGTGCAAATTAGAAGATCCGGTTTATCGATTTCTAGTCTAATAGTGTAGAAAGGCCAACTAAATGAATGTAGCATGTTGCAGAAATTCAACAGGTAATTTTTTAAGGTGTTTTGTGTTTCAAGCATGTTGTTTTAGGTCTTCACTATGTTTTGGCCGAATTTGTATGATTCACATTAATAATTGTTTGTGGATTGGGCTGATAGTTTGTACATGTTTTATATTTTGTTGAAGTTG
>VDFB02353493.1:335076535-335155876 GCA_007258455.2 Sequoia sempervirens
AAAGTAGCAATGTGTGATGGTTGTCAAACAAGAGGTGGCTAAGGTAAATAAGAGGTAACATGGTAGTTCTCTGAGGTGTCCTCATTATTTTTAAATTATGGGTTGTAAAATAAATAATCAAGGGTCGTGGATGATCATTGATCATGTTTTAAATCAAAAGATCAATGGCCAAGTTTTAAACTTGTGTGGCTAGTTTTCAGTTTGCTCGTACGAACTTTCTTTGCAAAATTAATGGTGAACATGCTCCAAGTTATTCGCCATTAAGAGGGGTTGTTGGCCATTTTATTTCACAATTTCAATAGTTGAGAGCTAAGGAATTGGTCCAGAACCAGAGAAGAAGTCATGGAAAGATCAAGCGAGTTGTTGCATAGGAATTAAGGACAATTTTTTCCCAGGTAAGTTGGTATCCACACCTTTCTATGTTGATTGTGCATGGGTTAGCTAGTTTGGGAAATTGTTAAAGGTTCTTTAGGCTTTGGATTCCTAGGATTTGTAGGAGTTTGGTTATGTGAATTTTCCATTTGGGTTGGTAGGAATTGTGCATGGTTTGGGAGTGTTTTTGTTCTATAAGTCTGTTTCTGAGAGCATAAGTCATTAAGACTCTTTTGTAAGTGAAAATTTGCAAACCCTAGTCCCATCATACCATGGAAATGAGTGAGCCCAGTGATTCCCTTGCCAAACTTGAAAGAAAACTCAAATAGAGGAGGGTCAAGAATCCTAAAATCCAAGATGACACACCCATAATTGAGCCAAACATGTTTAAAAAGTCTACAAAGCTAGAGGCAATGAAGAGATCCTTTGCCATATTCATGGGGGGTGAAGCTAAGAAGACTTACAACTTGAGAAGTAGAGTTGTTACCTCGACCAAGGTGAGCCTGGTGGTGTATTCCTAAAAGAATAGAGTGCAAGGAAGGAGGAAACTAAGTCAAGAAAATTGACCAGGTTTCAGGATAAAAAGAAGAAGGATAATGACCACAAGGCTTATGCTTCTTATATGAAGGAACCTGATGTTGTCATGGAAGAGGAGGTAGAGGATGATCCAGAATATGCCCAGTATCTCCTTACACTTGTAGTTCTAGAAGACTCTGATGATGGTGAGATAATTTCTTTTGTTTCAACAAAATCATGGAGACGTACATACTCTGATTCCGAAGATGATGAACCATTGTAGAAACAAAGTCTTGGTTTGGAGTTTTTAAATCTTAGGTGCTAATGTGAAGAACTTTTTTGGTTGACATGGAGGAAAGGTTTTGATATTGATACAACAATGAAAGATTCCTTTTGGAAGGCGAGCAATGTCTTCTTCAACTGATGGAAAAGAGTTTTTTTCTTATGTGCCTCCCCCTTTCTACAAAGTGTAAATATAACCACCTAGGAAGCTTTGAAATTACAGTGAAATGAATTTCAAATGTAAAATGTGACTGAAATTGTAATTTATCCTGAAGATTGTTGCTCCCATGTTCTATAAATGGGAATCCAAGGTCAATTATAGAAGTTTGAGTGGTCTTTGGTTGGATAAAGTTTGTACTCCTATGATAGAAAACTTTGCAATTCAAGCATAGATGAATAGAATAGTTTTGAGTCTTAGGTATGCATTTTAGTTTTTAATAGGATTAATGGTTTTACGATAGCAACAACGTATGAATAAGAATTGAAAATTATGAAACAAATTCTCTCCTATGTATTTTTTCTCCCAAATTATGAACAGAATGATCAAGGATCTTTTTTTTTTCAATCATTTTGGTTGAATGTATGGTTTTGTTTATGCTTTAGTTCAAAAAACTAATTAAATGTTTTAATGAAATCATAGGTTTGTGAGATGAAATCCAAGTATTAATAAGTATTTTATATTTCTAGATATAATGAGTTGTATGTTGCAAAGCAATGTATCAATAGCCTATAAATGTTGAGTTTAATTGCTAATGTATTATAGTTTGTTATAAATAGGAATCCATTACCATTGGATAAAACACTAGTCCATTAGTTTGGTCATCCTAGATGAAAATGAGTTATCCTGTACCTGACAAAGACATAAATCTAAATGAAAATCACTTACACGCCACAAATTGTTGTACAGTTGTATGAGATCTACCTATTCCTAGCTTTTAGATAATAATTTGGTAGAGGATCAACAAAATTCTTGAAGAATTATGTCTAATAGAAACTTATAGGAATGCATCTATTTGTCACAATGTTTGTAATACAATGGCACAAGAATATCATCTGAACATTGTCGGGATTACCCTCCTAGGTCTCACCGAGCTTGAAGTGTAGAGGTAGAAGCCTAACAAGCCTTTACCTATTCGTTGACCAATCCTCACCATTATTTACCATTGAATTGTGTTAGATTCATAGATAATGGCTAAGATTAAGTTTGGTTCTTCAAAAATAACCAAAAGAGACTACTACATATAAATTATGGAATAGAATAGGAGAGATATACCAAACTAAGAGTCTCATTAACAAGTTATTTCTGAAAAGAAATTTATATTCTCTTAAAATTTAATAATGGAGACTCTATTGTAGAACACTTGAATTCATTTCATCTAATCCTAAGTTGGGTATAATCAATTAATGTATAGATAGATGAGGAGGAAGATTTTATTTTATTATTATGTTCACTACCTGAATCTTGGGATAATCTTATTGTTACAATCAGTGGTTCTTTTTTAGATGATTTGAATTTGGATGCCCTTGTTACCACTCAAAAGGAAATGGGGAGAAGGACTTCAAAGGGGTCTAAAGATGCATTGCATGTATGAGGAATATCTCAAGAGAAAGGTAAGGGAAAAAAGAAAGGTGAAAATGATAAGTCAAAGAATCATTCTAAGTCTAAGGGAAGGCCAAAATCACCTAATAAGAGTAGATTGAGGTATTGAAACTATGGTAAATGAGAGCATCTCAAAAAGGAATGTAATAATAAAAAGAAAAATAATGATGATTCCTCTATAATTAAATCCTCTGATGATGAAGCTACTGATGCTTTTATTATTTTTGCTAATATGACTTATGATGACTCTTGGTTAATAGATTGAGGTTCATCCTACCACATGAATCCTCAGAAGGAATGGTTTTCAATTTTTTTTTTATGAATAGGAATCTATATCTAATAATAAAATATAAGTATGCACATTCACAAAAAAAAATTGGGTGGTAAGAAGGCACACCCCGAAAGTCACATGGGCAATGCCTAGAAATAAAAATGCAAAAAAAAAAACATAAAAATCCACTTAAGTGGCCATAGCAGTGTTAGTAGAGGGTGTGGATCCTTGTCATCAAATTTTCCCCATACAACAATAGGGTCAGAAGTGACATCAACGGGATCCCAACCATCATCATCTTTATGTCTATCTTCTTGTTGAGTGGGAGAAATTGCTAGATACAACTACAAAAACCATTTGGAAGAGTTTTTTGGACAACCAGAAGCTCTAATAAAAGCTCTACTAGAAGGCCAACTAGAAGCACCACCACCACCTCAAGAAGGCCACCCCAAGTATGCCTAAGGAGGAGGAGAGGGAAATAATTTATAAGGACATGAGCCACTACGAGGAGGGGCCTATGAATGGGGGCAAGCCTGAGAGTCTCTAGGAGAGCCACTCCTCCCCACCAATCACACAAAGGTGAATGACCCTAGGAGGAAGTGGGTGAGAGTAGCGTACAAGCCACAATGCAAGGGGAATTCCCCCAATGGTCCAAGAGCTCCTAAATGTGAGCCACATCAAGCACAACTTTGTTAGCTTGCACTTGAATTTGGAAAATCAAATTAGAACATATAATAGTTTTCAAATAAAGTGAAACATGTTTATCAATCTGTCTATGAGAAAAGATGCAAGAATTTCTATCTTTCCAAATAATAAAGAGGATTTCTACACTAAAAATGTACCAAATATAGGTATTCTAAGGAAGATGGGGTGAGTCGCCCAATAACACCATATGCAAAGAGAAAGGCTCAAGTAAAAAGGGTCAAAAGAAATCATGAATCCAATTCCACAACTATCGAGATCTAGAGCATAACCACAAGAGATGCTTAAAATACTCAAGTTGCCCATAAAAAATGAAACGAGGTTCATGAACCCCCATATGGGTAAGCCAAGACCCCACTAGTAAGCCTTGGAAAAAACTCCACCAAGATTTAAGTGGGTAAGCTTTGGCTTAATAATGGCGGACCACACATTAGAAAATTTTTGGTGCCAAACAGACACTAGGAATTAAAGATGTCACCTCTGGTTCAAACTATTAATCATTGGATGATGAGGTGAAATCCATCAGTAGCCAAGTTGGGACTTGTAGTTTCTAAGTGGGGTGTCTGGACTCCACTTCTAATCTTTCCACCAATGCTTTATTGAATGGATACCAACTTTATGAAGCACATCAACCTAAATGGAACTAACCAAGCCTTTAAAGGTCTCTTGATCATGGTTCTATAAGCCAAACTTGGCTTTAAAATCTCCCCACAATATGAGACTCATCGTGGGTCTAGATAATAAGTCTTGAGGAGACTAGATACCTTTTTTATAAAATCTAAGAGGCTTAAGCCAAGGAAACTTGGCCAAAGGGTGACCCATATTAGCAAATAAAGGAGACTACTAGACATTCTACTGATTGAAAGATAGAGCATATTTGAAAGATAAGCCATTCTAATGGAACCAAGATTTAATAACCTCCCAGGCACACCAAATGCTTTTAACAATAAAAGTGTCCACAATCTAAACAGGTTCCTTCCTAATGAGAAGGGTATGAAATCTAATCCCATTCCAAGCTAGTTTGTGAGTGGGATATCCCATGGAGATGTAATGTCTAAGGAGAATCTTCTAGGCCTCATTACTAGTGAGGGTATGAAAGATCCATTTGACACAAAGAGCAATCCCTTGCCTTTGAGTGGCTAGAAGGCCAAGCCCACTAGAATCTCTAGGGAGGAAACAAAAATGATAGGAAACACGATGAAAGACTCTATGAGACTCAAAAGATGCCCAATGAAAGTCTCTGAGTAACTTCTCAAGCTTCACATAAGATGCCTTCGAAGGGGACCAACATGAAGAATAATAAACATGAGTCACTACAAAAATTTTAGAGCACACCTGGAACTTCCCAGCCAACAAAAGTGGCTTGGTGATATAAAATGTCATCTTCCGTTCAATACTAGAAAGAATATATTTCCATAAGTCTATAGAGGAGGCATTAAAATCAAAGGGGATGTGAAGAAATTTAAAAATTTCCTCGTGAAAAATACACCTTCAACCATACTATTGATTCTAGAGAGGACTAGGAAGAGTGGATTGACGTAACATTGTCTTATGCCATGAGATAGTGGAACTAGATGCCAAGAAAAAGGTCTCAAGTCAATCAAGGGTAGATTTGAAATTATCATCTTCTTCTAGTAGAGTGACCTAAAGGAATCATCAACAAAATGGCCTTTGATAGGTTGGGTCAAAGAATTGGGCAAGGTAATTCCCTAGACAAGCCCATAGGAAATGGAGTGGGCCAAAAGATAGCCCAAACCTTCAACAACAAGAACATACAAAGAAAGATCCAATAGATAACCCTAGAAAATGGAGTAGAACAAGCCGAAGGATTGAGATTGGTATTAATTAATGGTGATGCAAGAGAAAGCATCCATAAAAATCATGTTCACAAATTGAATGAAATGGGGGACAAATCCTAGAGTAGAAAGCATGGACAAGATGAAGGTCCATTCAATGCAATCATAAGCTTTGGAAAAATCAATCTTCAAAAAAATTATTTTTTATGTGAGCACCTAGCCCACTCCATACCTTCCTAGACAACAATGATGTTATCAAGAATAAACCTGGACTTAATAAATCCAGTATGCTTTAGATGAATAATTTACAGAAGAAGGTGGAAGATCTTTAAAGCAATGGTTTTAGTAATAATTTTATAAGATACATTAAGGAGCATAATGGTCCTCCAGTTACAAATATCTTTAGGATCACTAGCTTTAGGTATGAATTTTATGTTGCCTTTGTTAATGAGTTGGCCTATGGATTTGGAATGAAAAGCTTCTAAGTAAAATTTATGCAAATTTTCTCCCACAAAATCCCAAAGGGATTTGTAAAACTCACAATGGAAACCATTAACTCTTGGAGATTTGTCATCAACCATGGTGCTCATAGTTTCCTTGAGTTCTTCATTGGTGATAAATTGCTCACAAAAGGTTTTATGGAAAGAAGAGAGCTTGTTAGGCACAACTGTAAGGTATTCATAGAGAGTAATGTCACACTGTGGAGTGTAATCTTGGGCACTAAATTTTTTTTAATAATTCCTAACAAATTCTTGGAGAATTTCAGGAAATTTGATGATCATATGATTTCCATCTTTGATCCACTTGATTCCAAGTAAAGTGTGTTTGGCATGAAGAGCAAGGAATTTTTTTTTAAGGCACAATCCCTAATTTTAAACTAGTGAAGATTAGCTTTGATTTACACACCTCTCATGGCATAGCAATCTACCATTGTGGCTTGTAAGGAAAAGGAAAAGGGACTAGCCACTAAGGGCTCAATGTCTTTTTGAAGATTTGAGGTGGTCATTTCATAAGATCTTCAATGAAAAATGACCAACTAGTGCCCATAAATGCAAAGAAACCTCGCAGTGCAAGTGATGACATCATTCCACCACTTTATCCAACCTATGGACTAGGAAGGTCTACATTCAAGATTCTAGATAGTTCTGATGTGGGCCAACTTGTGCTAAAGACTCAATAGAGAAGTATTTAATAAAAATTGGGACTTATTGGCACATGGCGAACCCACTTTCTATTCAATTTAGAAATGAATGGGAAAGTGGTCTAACAAAGTGGCATCTACTAATGGCATAACCAGGAGTGAAGAACAACTAGTGAAGGAAAAGAAAGATTGTACATAAATTCTTAGCATGATTGGGACATTTAAAGAATGTTAGAGTTATTATCTGTTAGAGAATAATTAATTAATCTTTAACTAATTATTACTCTAATTTTCATGCACTTAGGCTAAACTTAGGTTTTCTTTATTAGTTAATTCAATGCTTTATTTATGCTAACTACAAATCTAATATTAGATCAATTTGTCTCATCACTTGGAGGATGTTGAAACTTGTCATTATCTAATCCCTTTATCATTAGGGTTTCTCTAATTATAAAGTATTCATTCTCTCTTGTATTATTCATTCTATAAGTATTTTCTTTTTGAGGAATAACAAATCTTTGTTTTGCATATGTAATGCCCCACTGTGTGAACCCCAAAGGACAATTAAACAATAATTACTGCACAATTTTTTTATTTTCTTTTATTTTTTAAATAACATAACATACATGTAATACACATTAAGTCATGACATGAATTTCATTTAAGTAGATTCACTAACACATACATCCCTTGGGGTACACAAGGAGTCATTACGAGACTTAGATCCACACAATGACAATAAGGAATAAAAGTCAAAGATATAATCCATAACAAAGTAAACATTAACAAATGTAACACATACATGATATATCATTGATAAGAAACCATTTGAGTAAGTACAATATATACATAATTAACTTAACACATTAAATAACAACTACCATGGCCAATATCCACACAAGATTTAACATTACATTATAGTACAATGTTCAAGATGTACAATGATACAAAAGTGTTTACAAACATAAATGGAAACCATACACAAGGTAACATGATACAAATAAATAGATGAAAACTGGCCCCAAGACGGATACAACTCTGGAGTCACCGCAACAGCACCAATCCGCACCTCTCGATCCTCAACTGGGGACCCAATGGGGTGCTTAGCACGTTCCACCCGACCATGTGAGTCTGAAGACCCACCCCCCGTGCTAGGAGCTAACAAGAAAGAGACCTCAACCAAGAACATCCAAACAGGGAACCACAAGACTCAACGTCATACAAAAGTATCATAACACTCAAGGAATTACAATGACATAATCAACCACATCCAAGAGTCAACATAATAACTTAAAGTCATAAATCTCACCACATAAATCAAAGCAATGACCAATAAACAAGTAACCAAAGAATGATCATGAAACACTTCCAAATCAAACTGAATTAATAAACACAATACAACTCCAAATTGCAATTAAACAATACAATAACATCATATCACAGCACCATAAGAGTACAAGGACATAATTCAAATATCAATGAGATCATACAAGACCACAAAGTACACCAAAGATGTATCAAGACAATACTCCAAAAAAAATCAATATAAGTCCATTCCAACCACAAACTAAACCAACTCCCATAACAAACTTCCAGAGGAACACAATAAAGTAAAACACCTGGGCAACTAGGGGAGAGTGTCATCGCATAGTCCTACATGGGTTGTCCTATGCTCTTCCTCCCAACTGGAGGCGCCAGTCCCATCTATGGCTGTCATGTGCCCTTCCTCCCAACTGGAGGTGTCGGTCCATAGGGTGACTCATGCGGAGCCGTAAACCTCTCGTGAAGATGAGGTGATGACCTTGTCAACCACAGCCTTCTCAGCCTTCCATTAGTCTGCGGAAGCACTAATGAAGACGAGGCATCCATTTTTAAATCTTATAATGATATTACTACCCAACCCTCCTAAGTTAATTATTAGGCTTTCACTTGATTACTAACTCACTCGTGGGTTATCCTATGCCTTTCCCCTTAAACGGGGCGCCGACCCCCATGAGGAGCCACTCTCCCTAGAGACCCAACAACATAAAAACCAAGGGTTGTACCATCATAATTTGAACAAATAATCACAGCATAAAAGCATGCGAGGCATTACCCATCTCGCTAACAAGTACAAAATCAGAGTCTCAACAATTCTTGTACAACCCTTTTAAAGTCATGAAACCAAAACACCTGCCACATCAAGGGCACATAAAGAGAGAACATCAACTGACAATCATCTCAAGCCTTTGGGAGTATCTCAAAAATTTTACACTAGGGTTTCCCCATCAAAGAACTGACAACAATAGTTGCAAGGCCACAAGAACTATTTTCAATTTAAATATAATGAGTAAATAAACCAAATTAAGATCAACAAACGAGACAACAAGATTTCCCTCGCCTCTGGAAGCCAAAAAAAACCAATCAAATACTCAAGAACTCACCAACGAGGGTAAGCCAAAACAATAAGAGTTCCCAATTACATTGCAACACAAATTAAATGACAAAGGATTCCATGAATCAAAATTAGTCTCCAAAGCATTCACACCAACATGGAACCATCCAGAAACAATCCTTCAACAACAAAGGTGAAAGCATGCAACCAGGCATCCAAGGGAGACCTTAATTTCCTCACAAGATACCCGTACAGTTGGTAAACAAATGACCTTTGACAAAATCAACAAATATAACAACAATATAATTTAATGTTTCACCAAAATAATACAAGTGGAAAGATTGCATACAACAAGAAGCATAAACTTATCACAACCAAGCATCACATTAGTATCCAAAATACTCCACCACAAAATCAATTAATAAGACCCCCACAACTCAAAACAAACCAAGAATTCACCATGTAAGGTTAAACGAATAGCAACACAATTTAACTTAAAGAAGATCCCCAACTCACGTCAACTCAAGAAAAGTCACAATGAGACAAATCACTCAAAAAGGTCACGAACCCAATGGAATGAAATCACTTCTAAAGCCAAATAATTCCAAAGAGGCGCCACAAATAGGATACACCAAATTACCCTTAAATAAACAATGACCATAATAAGAGTTAATTTAAAACAGCTAAGGGAGTTATTTGAACATATTTCCTAGTTGACCAACATCTCCTGGAATCATTGCTCCTAATTTACGCATGGTTTCAAGAATATGCAAATAAGAGAATCATTGTTCCTAGTCTTCTATAAGATGAGAGGAGTTGGATATTAAGACAATGTTTATTTAATTCATAAACTAAAAGAATTATAAAGGAATTAAAAGATATCACCAAATTAATACTATAAAATTAGAACACCAAATAAGAGAACATATAAGAAGAAGTAAATATGTACTTCATATTTTAATTTCCACTATATTAAAAGAAATCCCAAGTTAATATTTTCAACCTACCTTTCCATTTAAATTAGATACAATAATCAGTAATATTCCTTATCATTAATCTCATAATTAAATTAAAGGATTATTTCTCTCGAATAATAATATTTGAGACAATCTTAATACAATTTCCAGTTATTTAGCTTGCACACTAATCTTACCATTCTACTCTAAAGGTTATAAAATAACAATATTCACCTACAAATTAACAAAGAATAATCCATAATAGTTGTGACAATAATAATATCCTAAATTTCTTAATCTTCTTAGACAATTTGCTAATCATTTAATAACGGAAATAACCTTCATTCAATTTTCAGTGTCAAGGAAACTTAACTTTGTTTATATTTATTTAAGTAACCATTTTCAAACTAAATATAGCCTTATTTACTTTATTAGTCCCATACATTCATAAGTATATACATTAACAATTATTAACTCCAAAATTGCTTCCCTATTCCTTAATTCACTTATCTTCAAAACCAGTCATAGACACAAATAATCCTTATACATCTTACCCCTACCTCTAAATATATACACGTATTTTAACATTGACGAAAGTTTAGCTCAACATAACAAATAAACATTATAAATATTCCATCGGGGGTTATACTTACAAGAATATTTATAAAATTCAAATGCCACAGCTCAAACAGGTTACTACACTTTGTAAGTCTAAAATTTGCAGCTGAGAAAGGTGTTCAATGGTTTCAGGGAGGCTATTTAATTATGTACAATGCCTCAACTCTAAATGTTGAAACTATGACAGGTTGCCAAGTATATTAGAAAGTGAATATTGGAATTAGGAAATATCGCCATCTACTCGCATTATCATCAAATCTCAAATGTTATCCACAAGACTAAAGGGAAAAAGAAAGATGAGGTGCAAGAACGTGACTTAAGAGAAGGAGAATTAATGTACAACTTTTCCTTTTTCAACTAAACACATTCCTGTTTGCTGGTGAGTTTCCAGAGGCGTGCTTAAGTTTCAAAATTAGAAAATAAACTTCACCACGACCACTGGAAAGCTCTCAAAATCTTTGATTGAAAGACGCACTCAGGTACGCACCTAACCATTGTAAGCTTTGCCTATGTTCTAAGCGTATGCAGCCACTCAAATTTAGTGAATGGGGTTGTGCACAGCTCACACAACAGTAGCCCTTATTGCAATACATATATAGTTGATCATTACGTACGCATGGCTACCCTTCATGCTCCTGCCAAAATGAGAGCTAAGGAACAAGGTATGCGCATCCATTGAAGATAAGTGATGGAGGAAATTTCGTGAGACAAAGCGAAGTGACAAGGAGGATAAAGTGAATCTGTTCCTAATCATATCAACACCTATTTTTAGATTAAAACTCAGAATGATAGGTTTTCATACCAGAACGTATCTTCACTTATTTGCAGTTGCTAAAAGAAAAGAGTAATCGAAATAGCTAGATACTCAAGAAATTAGGGAAAAACACCACTCGGTCCAGGCAACGAAAAAGATCAATAAGATATGCTAAAAGATTTGAGGGACACATAGACCCAAAGCTTTTATCAAGGCTTGCTACGAGGATAACATGCAAAATAACAAATCTGAGACTTCTAGTGTTGCAATTCAATCACCAATGTACAGTTGCAAGAGGCAGCCAATTAGTACAAATGGATTTACAAATCAACTCCATTACCAAGGGTGTATAATTTAGCAGCAGTGACCAATATTAATTCGGCTCAGTCAATTAAGAGGATGGCATCAGACTTCAGAGCATGGTGTAATAAAAGGACAAAAAACAAACCATACGTTTATCTACCAACAGTCATGCAGATCAAGTGGTAATTGAATGAAAGATAGATTAAATGTATCTTGGAAAAGAGTTGATAATATATATAAATTCCCTGCATCCTTAAGACATAGGATTTGACAGAGCTCCATGAAAGAATACATACCTGATCTGGACCCCAGCTTAATCAATCTCTCTGAGACTATCCTTTGATGCAGTACCAGAGTAACCTCTCCTCCCATCTCCCCCTTCAAAAGCCAAATATAGCTTTTTTTTTTTTTTCATATTCTACAGTTCTCTTCGACTTCCAAATGCTCTATAGGTGAAGTTTCATTTCTTGCTTTAAAACACTTCAGCTTCCTATCTCCTTATCCATTTAAATTTCTTATTATAATAATTATCTTTTCAAGATTATTTTGTTCATAATTATTATTAACTTCAACAATTTAAATCAATTTATCTAATAATATCACTTTTACTTTTAACGAATTATTTTAATTTGATCATTTGTTCTAAATCATTTGATTTAATTTAATTGATTATTATTTTAATTTCTAATCATATTTTAAATAACCTTGCAAATCACTTATGATTTAATTAATTATTTAAACATGACTACTAACATATGATATTTTTCACACAATCAAATAACACAGTGATCAATGAAGCACACACAAATACTCACACACAAGTCCAGAACAACCGACATGGAGGGGCATTACAGCATAGCTCTTGATTAGGTGTTGTTTTCATTGTTTGATCATGTGTCTCATGTTATAGACAAATCTAACATGGTATCAAAGAAAGGATTAAGTGAACCCCTTCTCCATTTCTGGGTTTTTTTCTCATCTAGGGTTATAAGATTGAATCTAGCATTTTTAGTCCCTTTTTGCAATTTTTGGAGGTGGGAAAATTTTTGGAGCACTTTGGTGCAAAACAAACCTTGCCATTGCATCTGAAGCATCTAAGAAGCTAAAGATCAACTATCATTTCATGGAAATATGAGAAAAAAATTTGGGGAAATTTTCTATGGACATTTTTTTTTAGGCAAAAAATTCCATACAACTATATAGTTCCCTATAGTCATAAGCCCATACACGTCATACCCGGCTCAACCTTCTATGCAGGAAAAAGGTTTCATGCAATTTGCAAGGTTTTTACAAATTTTTGCATTCAAATTTTTTTAAAAGGTTTCAATTATTTTTTTCATGCAAACAATTTTTTTGCAAAAAAATATCCCAAGCGCCTTTTTTAGATTTGGACGACATTTTCTAAAAAAAGCATATTTTTGAGAATATTCTTTTAGAATATTATGCTCAAAATTCTTTGCTACCAACTTTGGGGTTTTAAAAAATATTTTCATGCAAAACTTTGATTTAAAAAAAAAACAAAGCTTCTTTTAGTCAACAAAAAAGTAAGAACTCCTTTTTAAAATATTCTCAAGAATATTCTTTGAGAATATTCTCAAGGATATTCTTTAAGAATATTCTCAAGGATATTCTTTGACAATGAGAATATTGTCAAAGAATATCCTTGAGAATATTCTCAAAGAATATCCTTGAAGAATATTCTCAAAGAATATCCTTGAAGAATATTCTCAAGGATATTCTTTGAGAATATTCTCAAGGATATTCTTTGAGAATATTCTCAACGATATTCTTTGACAATATTCTCAAGAATATTCTCTTGCATCAGCCCCTATGTACAGCCTTTGTTCCTATCTGCTAGACCCCATGTGACAAGGAACTTGACTTTTTTAGCCCCCAGATCACCTCCTAGGGCTTAATTATGTAACTTTTACAAAATTGGGTACATATTGGGCATATGAACTATATTTTTTTTTTAAATTATATCATCGAAAAGTTGGTTCTAAGCATGTTCTAGATCTGTTGGTTTTTTTTCCTGATTTTTAAATAGAAAGTTGCTACAATCAATTGAAGACAATCCTTCTATTATGTGCTTTTAGGGCCATAACTTGGGCAAAAAGACTCCATTTTTTGAAAATGAATAGGCATTGGAAAGATATTTCAATGCCCTACACTGCCATGCAATCCATTTTTCTACAATATTCACTAGGTACGCAAGGATCTCCCTAATGTGATTTTTTCTTTTTTAATCTTTTTTGCTCTCAAAGTTGTATTTTGGTTTGGTTTTTCCTATTTTTGGGGGTATATTTCTAGCTTTCAATATCTATATACATCAAAGATCAAAAATCCTATACCATACATTATTTTGAAAACCACAACCATCATGGCAAACACCTCTTCATTTGAATGTCTTACACCACATAACTATCATACCTGGAAAGCTCATATGACCAAAATTCTCACATCTAATGGTTTATGGTCCACTTTGGATGAAGTACAACTAGCATTGACTCGTCAATTTGAGATATTTCAACATGGGAACAAGACATATGAGGCTATGGGTTTGATTTCACTACATGTTTTAAGCAGTCTCTTATTTCATTTGGATAAGGTTCAATGATCTTTTTGGCACCATCAATGAGTATAGAGCTCTCTAGATTGAGGTAGAATTAACATCACTTGTACTTGATCCTTACCCCTCCATTGAGGACTTCCTACAGAGGTTTAAGTGACTTAGATCTCTTTTGTAGGATTGTGGGAAGAATAAAAATAACAAAGAATTTATTTTCCTCATTTTATCTAAGATTCAAGGGTCATTTCAGGTCTTCTCTTCTACTTTCTATTCTACAATGGATGCATTGAGTGATGCATTTTCCATGCCTACTTTTGAGGTTTTCTATGATCATTTGACTCGTGAATAGGCTAAGTTGGTTCAGTTTGAATCTCTTTTTCATTCCAAAACTTGAGCATTGGTAGCATAGACATCCAAAGGAAAAGACAAGAAGAAACAAAATCCCAAGAAAAATAATTCATTAGGTATTGAGCATTCCTCCAAAACATCTTAGAAGTCAAAATAGAAACCTCAAACCACTCCTCAGTATGATAAAAAAAATTAAGTCTAGTGATTCTTCCTCCAAGATGAAGAAGAAATTAGGTGAACCTTGTAGTTTTTGTGGTAAGGAGGGACATCCAGTCAATTGTTGTTGGAATATATTGAAGGCTTTGGAGGAATCTATGCAGCAGCCTAACATCTCCATGACCCCTAAATCTTCTTCTACATCTATATGTAAATGCTATTAGTAGCAACTTGAACCTATTGCCCCTTGGCATAAGGGTTTGAAAAAACAATTGAGGGCTCAGAGACTTTGGAGACCATCCCTGCACCATTGGACTTATTTTTCTAGTTTGTGACCATTGTCTATTTTTCCTCTAATTTGGCGACTAGGTTTTCATTCAAGAAAGGATTTTTAGCTTGTCATGGTGGAGATTGAGAATGGGGGGTTGCAAGAGGGAAATCTTTAATCTTGTTATAAAAAAATTGACACTGATAACAAGTGTTGGGAAGATTAAATTAAGTGAGCTCCTGGGTATACTGGAAATTGCCAATTTGAATATCAACAAACTCTTTCAAATCTTATGAAAGATCCACTTCAACAAAAACTCACTTTTGAGGGAAAGCTTGAAAGAACTAGTCAGGTTTGACATAAATGACTTTCCCTAGTGACGAAGCTATATGGTGCAAAATATGCAAACATGGCAAGGGTAAACTAGGAAACTCAACCTAACCTAGAACTTGTAACTTCATGTCCTTAGAGATGGATAAATATCAGTTCCAAGGTTGGAAAACTAACAAAGAGGATTAGACATACCACTTGGACCATGTTGTAGGATTTCCTAGACATGACTAACCTCTATAGAGCAAAAATAAATAAAAATAAAATTTTTGGACCATATCAAGGTGGAACCCATGAGGAACCCAAGATTTATGGACCCATTCTTTTAGCACACTTGTAGGGGGATTCATCCCAACAAAATAACCAACAAGAGTATATTTTTTTAACCAATGACATGTAGTATCAAATCCTAGGATAGGAAGCACCACATCCGCTAGGGAATCAAAAGACTTACCTCTTGGAACACCTTTGAAACAAAGTTCTGGAGTTGCTTGTTTGGAGGAACCATTGTGTAGAGCCATCAAACCACCAACACCAGCAAGAATTATTGGGTTAGAGTTAGTCGTAGGCATAATAAAACAACTAAAAAATTGAAGTAAATGTAGTTGTATAAAGAAAACAAAAGAATAATCCTACACCCAAGGTGTGGTATGACACAAAGGATGTCAAAGATGATTGTAGAAATGAAAAACCTTCACGGAGCTCATTCACCCTTTCATCATATGATGGTGGGAAATTTTTCCTTGAGGATAATTGCACATGAAAAATTGTAGGTCAAGGGAAGTTAAAATTGATCTTCAGTAATGGAAGGGTTAGAACCCTTAAAAATGTATTACCCATCCCCAATTTAGTTAGAAACTTATTGTTGTATCTAAAATGAATGATTCGGGGGTGCATGTTAGTTTTGAAAAGAGTGGTTGCAAGTTAAGCAAAGGGAATTCAATTTTAGCTAAGGGTAATAGGTGTGGCACCTTATTTAATATTGATGCTTCTACTTTTTATAACTCTATTAATGTAATTGATAACTCTGTATCATGTAAGTTGTGGCACCATAGAATGGGTCATATGTCAGATGCATGGGACACTAAGAGGGGGGCGAATCAATTGTTCATTAAAACATCAAAACCATCATTAACATTCAAATATTTATTAGCCCTTAAATCCTTATCATGCATTAGAAAAATGTAAACATATGAAATAGTAATGCAAACACATAATAACACCAAACTTATGTGGAAAACCCAAGAAGGGAAAAACCACAGTGAGGATTAGCTCAGAACATAAAGTAATAGCAACACCAAATACACTAGGCTCACTTTTTGAGGGTTCACTTCCCAAAAGAAATAAGGGATCATTGCTAAAGGACTCACTATCTAGAAGAAATTAGATAGAAGGCTCAGTACCAATTTCAATTGCTAACAATGCATCTGTCTTATGTAGAAGATACAGTTCCACTAAAGCACAAACAACTCATTCAATAGACTAAAATGTAGACACATTCTACTCGCTACATTTGAGATTCATAGGCATTAATGCTTGCACTCGAATCATGATACTTGATCACTTTTGCATCTTTCACACCACATACCTTCTCTTCTTAATCCACACAACAACTCACCTTGTATTTATACCATCTACAACCTAAAATAGTCTCAATTAGGTCAGACTTAAGGAAATGTATGCACCTCAACCATTCAACATCAAATAGGTTGGCACCAAACATTTTCACAGTGTAAATAAATGAAGGTAGACCATGCCACAACTTACGTGGGACCCAAATCTACACTAACACACTTCTCAACACTTCCACAAACAACAATCATCCTCTGCAATTAGCGCTAGCATGCTAGGTCAAAAAACCTGCACTAACACTAATAAGTGACCAAAAACATGCCTCTCTAGGTCTAGAAACATCTTGTGGACCACACAACAACATTCCAAAACATCTCAAAATATTCCACATCATCAAAATATTCTCCACTACTACTGCAACCATCTGAAACTTGAGAACACTTTTATTTTATGCAACCAGACACACTAGCATAGACATCTAATGCACCAAACAACCTTGTGAAACACCACAACACATAAAACTTCAAGGGAAGGTAGATACAAAATATGTAAGCATGTTCCTAGATTAACAATCCAAGAACCTTCACTATGAAGAAATGTGGAGTAATCTCATTTCTCTGAAACACCATGTTTCACTAGAAAGACATATTGTCAAACACATCTTCAACTATAGAATGATCTAGAACCTAAAACTATAGATATGAAACCTATAAACACCTCTAATAATTGTATCCAAACCATGAAATAATAGCTTCAACCATGAATAAATTCAGATAAGAACATTGAACACCACTCTATCACATTGAACTCTCTTTTATTCAAATATTCTTAGAAGCACTTGGAAACCAAGTGAACCAGCTACACCAACAGCACTACTCAAATCTCTTTAACACATCTAAAGCATCTACAACACCTCTCATCAACTATAGCTCATCCAAATATCTCTCCAAACACAACTTTTGCAACTATACTAAAATAATACATCAATGATAACACCAATAACATTGTGTTGACATCAATACCAACAACTCTAGACTTCCAACAACTCAAATGTTAGGTGTTGACATCATCAACACCAATAGCATTCCAGCACTCTCCATACAAGGGGTTGACATCAATGAAAACACCCAAACAACTCAAGATTCCAACAATCTACCTTTTTTTCATTGATGGAAACATCGACTCTTCTAAAAATCCATCAATAATAAAAGAAACCAACAAGCAACACTCTCCTTGACTAGGGAAAATATTTACTCTTCATACTCTCTCTTCACAAACTTCTCCTATATCACTGGCTCTCTTTCCCCCTTTATTCAGACAATAATTTTCCATACACTATACTAACTCTCTCCATGTTTTTCAAATTCTCTCTCCCCTTCTCACATCAATAGAAAAGGTCCATAGAATCATCCAACTCTCTTTATTGTATTGTACTCCTTTTCTCTCCTCCTTTGACAACATTCAAAGGAAAAAACCTGCATACACCACTTTCGACACCAACAAGAAACTACACTCCCCTCCTTAAGAGTACAAAAAATGCTCCATCTAAATTCACCAACCAACAATACTACTACCTACTCCCCCTGAGAGGTAGCCTTCATCAATCTAGAATGGAAGAATAAATCTTGAATTGCTCCACTAAATTAATGAAAAATATTATGCATCTAGTTGAAAGGAGGGGAAATAACCCCTAACTTCTATCAAAGATACTCAAATATTTATGATGCAATGTTGGGGTTCAACTCAATCAAAATTCTTCAAGTTTCAAGAACTTTCTCCACAGGGAAACTCCCTCTACAAAGGCATAACTTTGGACTTCAACTCTCCCAACTCAAACAAGGTTTCCAAGGGCCTATTTACCCCTTATGGACTCAAATTCAAGAAACTAAAATCTTACTAAGGTCTGCTTACTTCAAACTTTCACCAGTCCCTTATTGACTGCCCCAATTCCTAATAGGTTTCTACTTAGGTCTGCTATTGTTTTATTATCAACCCAGGAACTGAAACCAAAAACTAATAACACTTTTGGATACAATTTCATATTTTTAAAACATATCTTGAAATGGACTAGGGTTACTCTGGGACATAGGGCTCAAAAACTTAGTTTTACTATTTTTAACTAGGCCCAATTAGGCCACTTTTTCAAAACAACTACCAACCAAAAACCCCTCTAGACCCAAATCAGCTTGTAAAGTCCTTAATCGAGTTACAACTGGTTAGGATCAACAACTCTTATCAATGAGTACACTCACAATTTCACCCAAATCCAAAATCTCACTTTTGGCCTATCTAGGCTTGCATACAATGAGGGTTTATTGTAAATCTTAATTCATAACCTTGTTTCACCTTACCAATGGACCATACACCTCTTATTGGACATTCACATTCTATTCCAATCATTCCCCAAACTTTATCAAAGTTATTTCATCACATTCTAACTTCTAACCATCAAATTTGCTTGAAAACACATGAAACTCCATCCTAGGGCATCACCAAAAACTCCACAAAATTGTTCTCCTGCTAATAAAACTCCATGGACACCTAAAAATAACCTAATTCACCCATTCCACCATGTAAAAAGAGGTTCTGTTGGTGGAAAAGGTGTTTATTACATTTTTTTCTCTTTCAACCCTCAAACTGGGTCTTCAAAACTATTTTTAGTAAAATGCTCATAAAATGTTTGAAACTTAATGAAACCAAACCATATAAAAACAAAAATACTCTTGATTTATTCTACCATCAAATCCAATGACTCCCCATCAAGAATATGAATGTACAGGGCTGTACAAAAGTCTGCACAATCAGTTTACATAGAAAATATGTAAAGAAATGGAGTTTTTATTCATTTTCAATCACAAAGATCTTCAATACATCCTCTCCTCATCTATCTCAAAGTTTTTGAGGCTCTTTTATGCTTTCCAAAAAAAAAAAATTACTCAAACTGAATTTCTAACTACTTGAATCTGCATCTCCCCATTTTTACACTCTTTTGCAATTTTACAACTTTACATGACAACATTTTGACAATATTGCAAATTATAACATTATTGGACTAAAATGACTCCAATTACATTGAAAATGGTATATTATGACCTAATTAAACTTAAATAAGACTCAACACACAAAAATTATGACATAAGACCCTATTTACAAAAGTGGCCTCATAGAGGCATAAAGTCCATTAGGTGCTCCTGCACCAGTAACTTTAGGAAGATCCTTCATGAATATATCTAAAACTTAATCTTTTGTAGGCACATACTCCAACTCCACCTCATTTTCTAAAAAATTCTCTCATAGAAAGTGATACTGGATTGAGATATGATTTTTCCTTGAATGCATCATTGAATTCTTTGATATATTGATAGCACTTTTATCGTCACAAAAGATAGAAATAGGTTCATCATATGAAATTATGATATCCTTTAATGTCTGCTTCATCCATAATACTTATGTGTGTAGCAAGATTTTGTTGCAATGTACTCTACCTCTACGATAGATAATCATACTGGATCTTTCTTCTTACTCAACCATGAAACCAATTTTCTTACAAGAAAGAAATCACCTCCACTTGTACTTCTTATGTCATCAACACAACCTTCCCAATCTACATTTGTATAGGCACTTAAAGAAAAAATAGTATCCTTTGGATACCATAGACCATAGTCTGAGTTCCCCACAAATATTTGAATATCCTCTTTACTACTACCACATGTGATTCCCTAGGATCTTCTTGAAATCTAGCCACAAGACAAACTATATGCATGATATCCAGTCTAGTAGCAATTATATATAATATTCCACCAATAATTGACCTTTACTTGCTTTGATCAATCTTAGGAGATTCATCATTCTTTCTCAACTTGCAACTGGTAACCATAGGAGTATATACCATTTTAGAGACTTCCATTCCAAACTTCTTCAACATTTCCTTGACATACTTTGACTTTGAAATGAATATTCCTTTTTTTATTTGATTGATTTATAGCCCAAGGAAGAAATTCATCTCCCCAAATATAGACATATCAAACTCTTTTTGCATCTATTCTACAAATCTCTAGCACATGCCTTCATTTTCTCAAAATATTATTTCATCAACATACACTACCACAATTAAGATTTATTCTCCTTCAATTGGGAGCAATAGATAGATAGAGAGGGATAAGTGAGATAGAGAGAAGTAGAGGATGAAGGAGAGATTTAGAGAGAGAGGTAGAGAGGGATAAGTGAGATAAAGAGAAGTAGAGAGAGAGGTAAGGAGGGAGGGAGATAGAGGTGAGATAGAGAGGAGTAAATAAGGAAGGGGAGAGAGATAAAGATAGAGAGATGTAAGATAGAGAGAAGTAGAGAGGGTAGGAGAGAGTGAGAGAGAGTGGTGGTGGAAGGGAGAGACATATACAGAATCAAAGAGAAAGAAAGAGAGAAGGGGGAGGTAGGGAGGGAGAGGGAGAGAGGGATAGGTAAGATAGAGAGAAGTAAAGAGGGAAGGTGGCAGTGAGGAAGAGAGAGATAGAGATAGAGACAGATAGAGATACAAAGAAAAAGGTGATATAGATAGATGTAGAGATGAAAGGAGGAAGGTGGAAAGGTTGAGAGAGAGTGGGGATGGAGGGAGATGGAGATAGAGAGAAGTAGAGGAGTGATCCCACAAAGTTCGTCTACAATTTTTGGGAGATTCTGATTTTTGTTGAAATCAAATATTTTTAGAAAATTTAATGATTTAAGCCTTAAAAAGTTACATTTAAATAATTTCAGTTGAAGATGGTTTGATCAAACTACCTTAGATCAAAACCCCTTGGATATAACCCCGCTAGTTTTAAAACATACCTATAACAAAGTCTCCTTTACACCTATCAAAATGCTAATAAAAAAACTACTTTTGATTTACCTTTTGGGGGATCAAATGAATTCATTTAAAATTTATTTTTTTTAAGTATGTGGTCCTTATTATAAGCTTCCCAAAAAGTATAATTTTAAATAAATTTAATTTTATTATTATATTTATTTTTCATTCTATATGAATGTAGATTTTTCAACAAAATCAAGTCTCTATTCCCACATGTGGAAAAATAGAAAGATTATCAAAAATATATAATATATATATATATATATGAGTTCACCAACATTAAAGTCTTTGATCCAACAACAACAAAAAAATTGAATTTCGATACATACAAAAAATTATGTGTTATGGGTCTACCTATGTCTAAATTGTAATTGGTTTGACTTTGAAACCTGATTAAGGAAAAAATATTCAATAAAACACTATGAAACCAATTGGAAGCACTAGGTATCATAGTAACAAAAATAAATTCAAAAAAAAAAAAAAATTATCCTTCATGGAAAAAAATTTGCATTATATAGTGAGCGTCACTCCTTAAAAATGATGTTTACTAAAAAAACTAGTTCTCGAAGGAGATGGAAAAATAAGTGCAATCTGATTCCAAAAATTTTGAAAAAATATATTTAGAATCTCTAAAGAAAATTTTACAAATCACTAGTTTTCATCATCTTTGCATTCCTCACAGTTTAGCCACCATAGGTGCTCAAAAGTGAAGATTTAATTAGAAAAAATCAGTTCAATGTCCAATTTGGCCAAAAATTGTAAACTAGTATTATGGGTTCACCCAAAGAGGGAAGGAGAGAGGGAGGGAGAGGTATGGAGGGAGAGAGATAGAGGTGAGAGAGAGGTATGGAGTGATGGAGGGAGAGGTAGGTAGAGAGAGGGAGAGGCAAGATAGAGAGAAGAGAGGGAAGGATAGGGATGGAGAGAGAGGGAGAGAAAGGGAGAGAGAGAGGTTAGAAAGAGAGGTGTAGAGAGAGTGGTAGGGAGTGATGAAGGGAGAGGTAGGTAGAAAGATGGAAAGGAGAGATAAAGATAAGTAGAGAGAGAGAGAGAAGTAGAGAGATGATGAGGGAGAGAGGGGGAGAGAGGTGAGATAGAAATAATTAGAGAGAGAGAGAGGAGGGGGCAAAGGGATAGAGAGAAGGAGAGGGAGGTGAGATAAAAATAATTAGAGAGAGAGAGAGAGTAGGAGGGAGGGAGGGAGGAAGGGAGAGAGAGATAGAGAGAGATAGATAGAGAAGGATGGAGAGGTAGAGAGGTAGTTCTTGAGCTCAAGGGCGAGAGAGAGAGGTAGAGAAAGGGATGGAGATAAGGAGAGAGGGAGAGGTCTATAATGCAAGGAATATAGATAGAGTGAGATAGAGAGATAAAGATTATGGGAACCTACTAATTACTGAAATTTGGCCTACTGATTACTAGAATTTGACTTGATGATTACTAAAATTTGATTGTTTGAAAAAATATAAGATCTTCCAAAACCTACAATATGCATTATAAATCTTAGAGATCTAAAACCATTCTCAAACATCTTAAAAATATATACATGAAATATAAATTAAATTATAAGAATGTAAATGTCCATATAAATGCCACTTATACTTAAATGTTTATTTCATGTATATAGTTTGAGATATTGCCTTAGACTAGTTCTACACATTACTTCCTAGTTCCTCACACTTATTTTGTAATGTTGCTCATGTTTTCATCTCTAAATTTCATTGTAACATCAAACCTAAAATCTCCCTTACATATTTTATACAATGCAAGCAAGGTGGTAATAAGAGTGTTTAAGGATTTGCTTCTCATTTTTTTTGGCTCTTGTTCAACTAAGTTTACATCCCCTTGATGGAATTTCTCTACTTCTATTCTATGAGAACTTACTACTTGTAGACAAGGGAATTTACTACCCTCAAGATAACAAGATATGAAGGAGAAAATTATCTCTCAACCACCTTAGTTGGCACAACTCAAGTGAACTAGAAATAGAATCATGTGAAATTTAACAAAGTGCATAAATTATCCAAACCTCTTAGACATCAAAAACCAAAAGTGTAGTGTATAGAGATTTTCTAGATAACTCAATAAGCTCTCTATCCAAGATGACAATGTGGTTGTCGAATGACAGTGCGTCCCATAGGTGCCCCACATGGACAAAAAATAGTAGTTGTCCCCAAAAAATCCAAATGATTTGCATAGATTTCTAGACGTTAAAGGGGTACAAAATATGAACATATAAAATTAAAGGTGCTAAGTGAAAGTTGAATGAAATGATAAGGAGATGCTTTCAATATCAACATGAACATTTGATAGAATTCAAGCTTTCTTCATATAGTTCTTCCACCTACACCTACACACACAAGACCAAAGAGAAATGTTTGGGTGGTTGTATAGGATTTTTCCTCAATCAAACCTTCGTATTGGTGTTTTGACCTCCACGGATATCCTTAGACAAGATAATGAAAATAAACATGAAATAATAAAGATGAACAATATTTGAATCAAAGATGGAGATAGTATGTTCAATGAGAAATGATTCTCAAAGAGTTACCCCTTTCAAGCATAGAAGCAATTCTTTTTGGTGTGACAAATAAGTAGCAAGGACCTCCAAGATGACAATGACCTCCTTGCAAGATGAGCTCATGTTTGCAACAATGGAGTTTACTCTAGAAGCCATAGAAGAGTTATTTGAAAGATATGCATGTAGAGAGATGGAGAAAGTTGTGTATGCTCAAGAATTTTTTGTAGAATGGTGGAGAATGAGAAGAGAAGAGAATTTGTATTTTTCCAAGATAGAAAGAATGGATTACTTCTAGAATAATGAAGAATAAAGAATTCCCTTCAAAAATATGAAAGAGGGGGACTTTTTGGTCTAGGTAGCCTACCTGAGTGATTCTTGACAGGTTGCAAGTTGGTAGAGGCATTACAATACCAAAACATGGTAGGTGTAATGTCTCAATGACCACCTTAGTCATGTTTTTTTGTGGGATGCTAGTGTGGCTCATAGACATCTTCATCGTGTGCATTGGTCTATCAAAAAATCAAACTTAACAGTTCAGGAATTGGGTATGTCAAGTGGTGAGAAATGGTTTTAAGTTGTGGGAGAGAATAATTATCATATTTTATCTAAAGAGGAAGGCATATTTAGTTTGAAATTACATAATATGCAATTTTCTACATTACAATACCACATATCCAACAAGCTATATGCTTCTTGAGTATTTTTTTATCATTTTGACTTAGTTCTTCATGCTCTTGAAAATGATCAAATCCTTCTAGAGCATCCTCACCTCAAATATGTTGAACCCTCTCCCATCCCTCCACACATGGATCCCCCTTTTGACTCTTCCCCACCTACCCAACTTTCTTCCTAGTCATACAAATATAAACCTAGTTCCTATACCCCTCATCCTAACCCTTCTAAGTAGGTGTTACTCATTCTCATAGAATAGAAGCTTATAACCCTTCCACTCATCCAATTTAAACACCCTCCTAAGTGTGATCACTAATTCCTAATTTCATGTGTCTACTATAGATTTTCTTACCTCTTCAATTCTTTGTCATTCTCTAAAGTCAAAAAATCAACATCTTCTTGATGAATGAGGATGATATTGTTCTTTCTTATGATACTCCTCTCTCATCTTCTCTTGATTAAACACTACTCCATTCATAGATGACCTCAAGAATGCTACAACTTCTGATGCCCTTCTTATACCCTTTATGTCACTTATTTCTATTATAGCTAAAACTCTTCTCCCTTCTTGTGATGAGAAGTTATTTTAGTCCTTTGTTAATATTCCTTCAATAACTTCTATATTCACTAAGCTACAAATCTACTTTTGGATTACTCTCTTCTTTGATCTCTTATGAGGTGTACTTTGGTAATTCATCTAATTATTTCCCTTATATTATTGCTTGATTCCTCTAATAATTATTATCTATGACATGTGCTAGTAATTATTATGTTGCACAAATAAATCTCTTTCTTTGTTTTGTGTCATTATGTGGTGGCACAATTAAAATGCAACCAACTTATTTTTCTTAGGTAATAACACAATATTCTTCATCTTTTTTTTCCTTTCCTACATTCTAGTGGCATGGAAAAAACATCCTATTTGCAAACATCCTTCCTAAGTATCCCCTCTATTCATACTTCTCCTTCAAACTAACTTAAAATATTCATATATTATACATGAAAATATTTTTAGGAGAGGTATATATTCCAATCACATGTGCAAAAACATATTTATATTCATACATGCAAATGCACACTTTCAACATGTTTTCCAAATTCAAGAACAAACATGGTGAATGATTAGTAATATGTAATTTATTAGCCACTATTATTTGGATTACATAGCAATATAATATGATAGTCCAAGTGATCTTGATTTGTATAGATCACTCAGAAATAAAGTATGGTAGTCCAAATGATTCATTCCATTAGATATTATTATGAATCTTAGAGGTAGGGTAAGCTAGACCTTGAGCCATGTTATTTTTCTCAACTTTCCTCCTCTTCATGAACCCTATCAATATAATTTATTCTACTTTTTAAAAAACCAAATTTTATCATATGAGTATTAGAATAAATTATATATTTAAAAAGTAGAAACAAAATCCTACATTTCATATGTTTACACCATATTAATATTCCATATGTAAGTGCTTCAAATTTTTACTCCAATTATAACAAAAAAAAAATATTTTTTTAAACTTCCATTTTTTGCCAAAAAGTAGACCCAACATCTTGCACTTACCCTATAGCTTGAGATTGGTATTCTTTTTTATATTGATTGCTTCCCTTTCTCTTTGTATGCATCAATATATTGTCTCTCTTTCTAGCAATCAATTGACTTGTTGCATTTTAATAATTATATAAGAATTTCTCTATTTGTAGTGGTTTTTATCTATTTTTTATTTTAGGTATGATGCATAATATTGAGACAACTTTTACATTTAGGCCTCTTTCACATTGATCCAAATATTTCTTTTTTTTATTTGAAATATGCCCTTTTTTGTTTTACTATTTTTTTTCATGTATTATTTTTTTCCTTTTTTAAACATGATTGAAGATTAAATTGTCCTTGATTATTTTCATGAGTGGAGAGCTAATCCTATCAAAGGTATTGAACTAGGAGAATATGGTCCTTGTAATATAGAAGTCTTCCTAAGGTATTTTTCAATATCACTGTTCCTTAGCTCTTAGAAAAAGGTAAAGAATGTGTTGAATTAAATGATAGGAGTACACACTATACCAAATCATATCAAATCAAATTTGTGAATCACAAATAAAATCCACACCCACATGACCCCAATCCATATAAACAACCCACAATAGTATTGATGGATTATTCTAATTTGAGATAGAATACAAACAAGTAACATTTTCTATCTTCAAACTTTTTGAATCAGGTGCAACATCAAAATCATTTATTAACATTTAATTATTCAATATATAATTATCATCACTAAAAGTATTAAACTAAATTAATTTACTTATATGCACATTTTATTAAATTAACTTTAAGAAAAAAATCATTTATTCTATTATTACACCGAAGGCATTCCCTCAATGAGGTTTCCCAAGCTTATTTTGTCTATCAATGATCTAAAATGTGAGAGAGGGTGTGCAAGATGATTAAATGAATCTTAGTCGTTCATCATTTTTTGCCCCTTTTTCCATCATTTTTCATTTTTTTGTTTCTTTACCTGCCGCTATTGGTTTTTGCTCCACCACATCTTGGATAGCTCTCAGAGTTTGCAGTGCATCCTTCTACTTCTAAACCAACATATTATAGAATGGAAGAATGAGAGGGAGCATTCACTTGGTTTTACTATAACAAAAATCACTTGGAAATTCATGTAAACACTCAAAGACATTTGAAAAAGAAGAAAAATTGCAAACCCTTAAAGAAAACCCCTACAAGACTGGAATTAACTAACTACTAAATGATAAGTTCTTCAATCAAATCATATTTTCTGTGCTCTTAGCTTTTATTCTTTTTGGTCCATACTGAGCTTTGCAATCCCTAGGTTCATATGGTTTTCTAAATACTTTCTTTTAAATTTGCAAACCCTAAATTCATATAGTATTGTGCATCAAGCTTTAAAGATATGTAGAAATGGTGGAAGCTACAAATGGGGGCTCAAAACCCTCAAAATCCTCTAGTGGTAGCTACAAAATAAACGTAGAAAGCTTCCCTAAAAGATTAAAAAAAAATTATGGCTACTAGAAAGAGCATAGGTAGAGATTTTAGGGCACCTACGAGGTGATAATGGTTTTCACCCCTCCACCATTTGAAGATTTTTGTTATTTGAAGTCATTGACATTGAAGGCGATAACGATTTTTGCCTCTCCACAGTCTAAAGATTTGTGTTATTTGAATTCATCAACTTTTAGGGTACAAATTTCCTAAGACCATAATGCTATTCATGGGAAATCAGATACACTTTCTATGCAGCTAGAAAAAGGCGACTTTGCTTGAAGTGTTAAAAAAACCCACCAAAAGCTCCTTGGGTATCGATGTGGTGTTACATGCGAAGGCTAAGAATGATGCAGGAGGTTTCTAGATGGAGAGCATGTGTGATGCTATAAGGACGCACTGCAGGTATAGTCTCACCAATTTTCTCATTTTCCACAAAATTAGATTCTAGTGTGTAGTTTAATATTCACTATTTTGTTTTTTTCTTTTTTAGTAAAACTAGAATCTAGTTCATAGGTTGTGCTTGCTATGCAAATTTTTAAGATGAGTTTTTTGTATTCAACTACATGGTAGTTTCCTTTTTCAATAAAATTTTATGAATGGAGTTCAAAAATTCATCATTTAAAGAACTAGTGTCTCAAACTGTCATATTTTTCATGAAATATTTGGCATGCTTCTAAACAAAAATTAAAGTTACTAGAAAAAAATTCTCTAACAATAAGTAGTTTTCCAAAGCTCTTCTAGATAACTTGGTTACAAAATTCTACTCTGGTTATTCAAAAGAGCTTCTGAAATTAAAAACTGTGTTTTTCCTTTAAATTAGCTTATATAATTTACCAGTACATCTTATTTGTTCTTGAATTAGACAGATCTTCCAACTATCCAATTAAGTTTCTTTTTAAAAAATCATTTTTTAAATATTTTTAGTTTGGTATAGGTCTAAGGTTTCAGTTGTGGGATGGATTGTGAAAGAGGCTCCAAAAGGACAACTCTTAGAAGGTTGGGTTGACAAACTAAAGGGATCAATTTTTTAGCTTGTCAATGCCAACGCTAGATTTTTAGAGGTCCTTGCTATTAAGGACGATGCAAAGGTCACCAACATTAAAAAGATTGCATTTTTTAGTTCTTTTGTTCTAAAAAATGTTGGTGTCTCGAGGTTGGAGGTTGTTATCGATGAGAAGGTCACCCATTCTGATTTGATGGATGATATAGAGAAAGCCATTCTAGATCCACAAATGGCCAAAGTAAAGTTAAAGGATGACAATGTTGATATTTTTTACTCCCTTGTTTAATACCATATTATATATTCCTATCTTCCCAAAGATTATAATATAAGTATACATGTGTTTCTATGTTGATAATGTTGATATTTGTTACTCCCCTATTTAGTACCATATTATATATTTTTATCTTCCCAAAGATTACTTCTTTCAACTAGTGAATTGAAAAATTCTTGTTTAGTCCTACGAAAACCACTAAACACATGTAATGCTTGCTCAAATGAAATGCTACACAACCTTAGAAGTGTAGAATAATTGCAAATATTTTCAATTTGTATAAAAATAAATATAAGTATCATTTTGTTATACATGATTCATTATGAATTTGTTGTTCATGTCGCTCCTTCGGCATTCGAGATGCATCACAATAAATAACTATTGAGTTGCAAGGAAAGTCAAACCTTATAATTGGAAACTAAAGTGATGGGAATCTTGTGGCTTCTTTGGTTAAAAGAGATTGAGGGTCATCCAGGTGGGCTACCTCTAACTAGCTTGCTATATTTCATGGTGATGATAATTATCTTTCATCCTTTCTAATAAGATCACAAAACCACCATCTAAAGTAATTGCAGTGTAAATTTATGTGTGAACTAAAAAATTTATATGTGAATTGAATTATTCATCCAAATGAGATATTATATTCTTGGGTTAGATTCTTATCCCTTTTTGGTGATGGTCCTTGTTGGCTTTTGCAATTTTATCTTGTTAACCTTGGTGCCTATATTGAATACCCAAAAAAGTTGGGTTTTTTTATACACAAAGAATGCACCACCAAGTGTCCATCATTGTTTGGCCTAGAAGTGTAGCCAATAGGTTTAATTAGTGTAATAATGGATATTTTGAAAAATTTACCATAATTATAGGACATAATCAATGCCAAAGAGTTGAATAATTTTAATATCTACATCATTTAGGCTTTGGAGCTATATAAAATAGCATTTATAGATAACAAGTATTCGATGTGGTACCATTAAAATATAAGTAGAATAATTATAAATATTTTTAATTATGCTATATATAAAGAGAAAACCATTGAAATATATGGATGACTCCTCTGAAATATAAGTAGAATAATTGCAAATATTTTTAATTTATATAAAAATAAATATAAAAAATATGAATCTTGGTATAATGGACCTACATTAAGAACCATACAATGCATTGTATAGAAAATGAGTATAAAGATAATGAGATCTCAGATTCTTGTGATGATAAGCATAAAGCTAAAGTTTCAAAGGAATCTCAAAGCAAATAGATGAGGGCCAACAAACCAAAAGAAGACCTAAAAGAGAAAGATGTTCCTGAGAATAGTATAGAGGAGATGAAAGCAAAGAAAAAAATTAGAAAGAAGAGTTGAAAGGAAGAGACATTTCATACAATGAATAAAGACATCATAAATATGGAGGCATGAAAAGGAAGAATGTCTCTAACCATGTAGTGGATGATGATGATAATGAAAGCAACAAAGTTGTAGAGATTTGAAAGAAGATTTCAAATACCAAATGATTACAATTTAGAAGAAAGCAACAACAAAGCCCTTTCAAAAAAGATGGATGATGTTGTGAAAACATTAATAAAAGAAATAGAAAAAAAGGTTAATGGACCTGGATAAGGTGAAGAAAGGAATCAAACACTTAAAGTAAACAAATAGCAAACTGGGAAAAATAAGAAGAGCAATGAGAAAGAGAAAAGAAGATGAAACAAATGGAAAAAAATGAAATTAGCACTGAAAAGATATTAAGTCCCAATGAAGGGTATGCAACCTTTTCAAAGTTTTAATTTTACTACATAGGTGGCCATTTCCTAATGAAGAAGTTGAAGACTCCTAAATATTCTACACATTGTCTTTAAGATGGTGTCTCAACTATTATTTGTTCATATAGGTAGTATTTATTTCAACAGATCCATTAATTTTGCAACTTAACCGAACAATAAAGGTAAATATGGTACATGTATAATTCTTATTTCTAATGGCTCTTTGAAGGTCAATTTTATAGGTCGCTTATTGTAGGCATAACATTAGCCTATTAATAATGGAGCCTAATTATCTTCCTAATTCAAAAGTTTTGTTTCAAATGTGTTTCAATCCCTGTAAGTGAATGCATAATTGCTAAATGATCTACCATTAGATCTCATGTATTACACAAATGTATCCAAAAAATGGACCAATTTTTTCCATAATGAACCTTCCACACCTCTTTGGCGTACTCATTGCACACCAAGGTGTGATTGCTAGTTAAATATCTTAAATACATACATTTAAAAAAATGTGAAGCTATATCAATTTGAAGCTATTTGAAAAATATTGTGTTTATTATTTAATATTACTACTTTGATGTGTACATGGATCTCAAATTTAAACAAAAAGAGGAGCTTTTGTTAACACACTTGTGCCTTCACACTCCACTTCTTGCTGCCATTATAGAATGTCTCTCAAAATTAATTATTATTTTCAAAATTCAAAAAAAATATATTCTCACTCATCAATAAATTTACCATAATTTAAATTATAATATAACTTCTAATCAATAATAAAGGTTATTCAACAATTATTCAACATTTACTTTTATAGGAATGTATCTTTAATTTAAAAAGGCATATATAGTGAAAGGTATCACTTTTATTAAAGAACACAAGCTTTTACCATAACTCAAATTATAATTTAAAAACCATACTTATTATATAAAAAAAATATCTTCCTCCTTTTAACTTACATGCTAGTATTAGAGGTAAACTTGAACTCTTCCGCTTGGAAAGTGACATTTACTAAATTTACAGCAGCATTGAAGGAGATGTGGGATACATTTTCTTCACAATTATAACTACAATGATGTTTCATATGTATTGTTACAGGCAATAGCTTCATGCTTTCAATTCTTACAATTCTGAAACCTGGTTTCTAATATCATCTTGGTGCTCTATATCAACATATGGTCCAAGGGTTCCTTTCCTTTGCACAGTGTAACAGGACAGATTATGACTTGACACCACTGCACAACTCGCTATAATAAGAAACCCCAGAAACTCCAAACTCACAGAAAGTAGATGCAAACCTCACAAACCTTTTTGCAGTCGAATCGTATGCTTCTGTAGCTCTAATGAATTCTTTTGTTAGCATTATGCATACTATGCTTGCCGAGGTACTAGATAAAATTATAAAGATCAAAACTTGTTACACCAAACCATTATTTTGAATTAGTAATTTATTTCAAGAAGTTGAGAATTCTCAAGAACTTTTTCCTGATAAACCAACTGAAAGTTGTTCCTGATCAAAGAAAAAGTTGAGGTAGAACCACAATCCTCCACTGGTACCACAAAGTGCTTGAATGATTTGAATGAAGGTATAGAAACAGCCTAACCCGTCGGCAGCTACAACATATCTGCAACACATTAAATATTTCAAAACATAAATCCCAACTGGGATATGAATTTAAAAAGAAAATGAAAAAACAGAATGGTTGCCTGAAGGGCTTGAAGTGCTGTCATTGATGGATTTTGTCTTGCTCATTAACATTACAATTAAGGAATCAGGAAAAGCACAAAAGTCATGATTCTGAAAATCAAATTGGGTACCGGAGATGTTTTCATTTTTTTGATCTTTCAAATCCTACAAACCATATCCATTCAACTCTTAAAGGGCTTATCGATGTCTACCTTGTAGTTAGAAATTCCTTCATTACAAATCGCTCTTAAATGGCTTATCGATGACAATACCTATAAAGAATAGAAATTGCATCAGCTTGAAATGCTTGATGAACAGTGTATGAACACTCTTGAGAATCTCCAAGCTTTCTCCAAATGAATGCAACGTAGTTATAATGATCATGTCCTCCCCCACACATTTAATAAAGGTGACTTGGTGTTGTATGAGAATCAACGTAACGTAAATTCTATTCCAAATGAAAAAGGAAAATTTAGCCCTAATTGGCTAGGACCTTATGTAATTGACGATAATTATGGGTTTGGTGCCTATATATTAACGAAAATGGATCCAGTATGCCTCTAAAAGAACCTATCAATGTCACACATTTGTGTCGGTACTACACCTAACATCTTCATTGAATAGTATGTTATTAAAATAGTGTTGTTAGATTAGGTAGATAGTGTTCTATTTTTATCTCACATTGCTTCATTCTTTGACAAACGATCTTGGTGTGTCTTATAGTCTAAGGTGATTAATCAAAGTTAGTTTGAATTATTACTTTAGTTTGCATACTATTCAAATTCATCTTGTGTGTTGTGTTATATTAGATCCTTATATGCATTTAGTGTTATAGAAGTTAGATCATAATTGAATTTAATTTAACATAGCATGCTCAATCACAATGTAGCATCTAATGCAAACATAAGTGCTTTAATTAGATCACATAAAACTTAGATCATGGAGACATTTATTAAATACTCTAAGGATTATTCAATAAATCACATTAACATAGATAATCCAACATAAACTCATAAGAACAAAACATAAATACTCATATATATATATATATATATATATATATATATATATATATATATATATATATATATATATATATATATATATATATATATATATATATATATATATATATCATGAATAAAGATTTCAAGTACATATATATACAATGCTAGTGGGGTCTATGGTTTCTAGACCCCTCAAAGCCTAGTGATTGTATCTATCAAGATACAATAGAATGTGATCGTGGCCTACTCATGGACATCATAAGCCCTCCACCTATCCAACCACTTTCACCTCCTGTATGAGTGCCACAACGCGCTCTCGCTATATTCGATCCCTATCTGCCTATACCCTAGCAAGTTCCCCCTATAACCGCAAGAGCTCTTCTCATAGGGAATCTTCCATCTTGTTGTCAGTCAAACCTCAAGATGCTCAAAGTGTTGAAAGATTTGATAGAACTCGGTTGGAACGTCTGGTGGCACTCTTGTATACCATGTCTAATCTCACTATTAGCTCAAAGAGGTCTACATGTTTCTCCGCAAAAGGTGGGCATGTACTCTAAGGGTATATCATCCTCTAGGGTTAATGGAGGCACTATCTCATTGGTCACTTGCTGGTAGAGCTCACGCCACTCTCGTGTGGACCCTTCAAGATAGAAATCATAAAAAGTATCAGCACACATCATGATATATATATATATATATATATAAAATAAAGCATATACATAAATGTAAAAGTGTAATAAAAAGAAAAAATATCACATCATCACTTGGATCTCCAATCTGCTAGTCGGGGTATAACTATGTAGTAATGGTCCCCTCCTATGTTAGACATGTGGATGACCTACTACCACTAGCCTCCCCATGCTCATGAATGTGGATCTTTACTATGGTTGTTGCATGTTATCTAGTGACCCGTATAGGAGGAGAATCTCTCCAATTGAGGGAAATTAGATACTCATCTATCTCATAAGTATCCTCACTCATAGACTAGGTATCCTCCTCCTCCTCATTTAGAAATATATCAGGAATTGTATCATCAACATCTATGTCACCATCAACCTTCTCATTGTCCCTACCATCTCTGCACCTAGGAAGAGGTCATGCATGGCCTACAAGGTGATGTCTAGGAAAGACATGGGATGGTCGTGCTCCTACCCACCACTAGTCATAGGCTAGTATGGTGCCTGTGTCATTAGCATCAGAGACTGGGGGCATATCATGGTCCTCATCCTCAATAGTAAGATGATGAATGTCTCTAGGTCTAGGGGCACTCCGTGCTAATCATAGATACCTGGGTTGAGCATGTGGCGGAACCTATATCTGTCCAAACCGGTGCATGACTCAATCATAATAGAAAGGTCTCACTATATAGTCATGTCACCCTTGAACAAACCAATCCTATTGAATTCTAACTAGCTCATGTCTATCATCAACCCACTGTGGTATCTTGAGATATGGTCTCCATGATATATCACCCTCCTTCAATTGATCAAATCTAATACACTAGTGAAGAAAATCTCCCTCCTACCATGCCTGCCTCAATGGATAACTATAGGCCCATGGGTATCCCATGGCTGCTATGTTGGGATAACATGTGGGTCTAGTGCACATGATATGCTCAATACACCACACCTGTAAGAGTGTATAATGCACTATACTGTCAAGCTCTTGGAAAATGAATCGCCTAAGATCGTAGTACAGATGTGCCAACATACTATGACCCCAGGCATAGATGGTCCAATGTTGATCCATATTTTGAATAATGTGCACCAATCCTCCATCTAGGTGGGCCCCTTGTCCATCTAGAACAAATTTGAGCATTGTGGTGACAATCATAATCTGTGAAATCAATGGCATCCACATGTGTAGAAGCCATCTCAACTCAATGTGAGGCCTGATGATCAACTCATAGATGGGGTGCTCTAGAAAATATAATATATCATCCCACATCTCCTCATGTGTACGCTCATCCACTTAGTGTACAACCTCACCCTGGATGGGTAACTGTAGAATGCGGCATATGTCCTCTAAAGTCATGGTCATCTCACCAGCAAGTAGATGAAAGGTGCAGGTATCATCATCCCACCTCTCTACCAAGGCTAGTAGCATGGTGTCATGGTATCTCATCAGTGGCATACAATAAACCCAAAATAATCTTGTATCCTATAAGATATTGATCTCCTCCTCTAACAGTCATGTGAGGATGTCTTGAAGGAAATAGAATTGTTTTCCTCCAAGATGCTGACGAGCTCAGGGAGAGATCTAAATAATAAAATGACATAAATAAATCCTAAATATATTCATTAAATTAATTAAAAAGTACACTAAAATTTCTCTAGGACACTTTACAACCAATTTGGACACATATGTCATTTTTGGATGGGGGGACTTGGACACTTTACACAATTCTAGACACTTTACACTAGCCAAAGTGGGACACTTTGTGCCAAGGATGGACACTTTACAGAAAAGATGGATGCTTTGCAGCTATCTTTTTCAAGGTCCTAAACATTCTAAAAATACATAAAAAATTATTTTAAATGCATGAAAATGAAGAAAAAGTAACAAAGAATCCACTCACCATAGGTCGAATCACACATCGTGCCACCTCATCATGAAGCACATCAAGTCTGAGAGGCCTATAGGTTTGTCGGCTTAGCATCCTAGATCACTATACACCAAGGTAAACTACAAGAAGGTAAATGTCAAAATGAGATAAAAAAGTCATTTTCATTCATATATACCTAGTTTAATTAAAAAGATGTATATTTTACTTTAGGTATATTTCATTCAAATCAACATATTGGGGGATAGAGAACTCCATTTTTGATATCATTTGTTGCATTGGATTCGCAATTCCACTCCCAATCTCATCAATAGTTTATCACTATGTGGTATGGTACTTGGAGATACCCTATGATAAGACTTAGGTAATTCGATGTGGTTTCATGGCTACCCTAATTCCACCTCCATAAAGCAAGCAGAATCAAGGGGGCATACATCTACCCTCAAATTCAATTCTCTATAGAAGTTTGATAAGAGGATTTTTTAGCAACTAATGAATCTATGTTGCAAGATGCAGTTCCTAACATTATGGTTTTTGCAGATAACTATAGTGGGTGCTTCATTCTCCCTAATGAATCCATATGATTATCCTTTTTATAAAGTATGTTAGAGTTCCTTTGGCTTGCATATCCATGTAGTGCCATATGGCCACTAAAGTGGGGGCTAAATGTATTGTAGACAATGGTGCCCCTTTCTAGGAGAAAGTAAAATTCACACTTATTTGGACCTATTTTGGTGACTTTTTCATTAATGCATTATAAAAATTCCATTAATAGGCCCCTAATACCCCTTTATCATGTATCCCAAGGCCTATTTTACTTAATTTTCTTTAATTCCTAACACTACAACCCGCATTGAATAAATGCTATGAATCAAATTAATGACCTGACATTTAAGGAGTCTTGAAGTTTTAGTTCAAGATCCATTCACCCATTAAGTTCCTTAAACTCAACTTTGGATATGTTTTTGGCATCATTTCAATCTCTCAAATTTGAATTTCACATGTCAGCTTTCAAGATATGATAATTGGAAAATTAGATAGGAAGCCTATAAAACTAGGTAGAAGAAGCAAGTAAGACAAGAGAAATTCATATGAGATAAGCATTCATATTCAAAAGCAAGGAGAAGCATTCGAAAGTGAAGTCTTGGAGCAACATTTGAGTTTTTTTTGTAGGTCTTCAAGCTCATTTCGATATCAAGATCAAGCATTGTCAAAGAAGTGATGATAGATGCCTATAGAGGATCATGATGGATTCTAGGTTTTGGGAGATGCAAAACACATTCAACCAGGCCTAATGACTTGTTTCTTAATTGATTCTATCTTCTATTGTCATTCTACTTTTAGCCTAAGAAAGGTATAATCAGATCTATGACTTATTAAGGTCATTCGAGATCTCCTAAAGTAGGTCTTCATCATTTTGCATGTTCATTTAAGGATCCTATTCTAACACACTTGAGTAGGGTTACCTTGCATCATTAGTCTTAATCTTAGATGCACTTAAGGTTAGGGTTGTACACACATTTCATGTTTCAAATCTATGTTCTTCATCAAGGTTTAATTAAAAAACTTGGGGCTTGACTGAGGAAAACCCCTATCCACCAACAAACAACAAATTTTGTTTTGCAGATTTTGGTTATATCTAGATCCAAGAGTGGAGATTACGAGTTACAGGAAAGAATTGTAGATCTTGGGCTTCAATCTCAGATTCATAGTTTTCCAAAAAAAGTTGTTAGGACCCATTCACCCTAGGGTGAATGAGTCCCTATTCAGCTTGCAGAAACATTAACTTTTGAAAGGTGCACAACATTTATTACTCTCAATTTTTCTAGAAACTCTATTGGCTCCTTTAGTTTCATGCTAAATCTATTAGATCCACTTTGTAGATTGCATTTTGGAGTTGATTTTCTATTTTTAATCTTTCTCCCCAAAGTTTTTTTGGCCTAGACCCCCGTCCTTGCAAAAAAAAGGAAATTTGTAGATTCACACTTTGACTTCATTCACCTTGAGATTGATTGTCATTTCATTATGTGGATCTCATTTCCTAATGAATTGAGGAAATATAGGACCCCTTTTCCCTCTTTAGATCCACTTTTCCATTTTGGGAAACCCTAGGGACCCCTATTTTTCATCATTTCAAGTTGAATAAACTTTCTTCAAGAAACCTTGTGCTCTAATACCAATTGTTGAAAGAACACCAAAACATTGAGAGGGGTGAATCAGTGTATTCAAATTTTTACCAAATTAAAATCGTGGACAAGATTTAAGATCACACAAAAGCATCACACATAAAGAACACTAGAAATACTTGGAAAACCCACTTTGAGAATAGCTATTAGGATCTATTGTCCTAATCCAACCTCACAATAAAAGATATTACATATGTTTTGTAAGCACCAACTTACATGTAAATTAACTCCTAGGACAATGTTTTGAGGCACCAACCTCTGGGTACATTGCACACCTAAGATAATTTTTTGAGGCACCAACCTCAAGGTACACTACACACCTACTTGAGCACCAATTCAAACCTTCTATGGCACCAACCTCTACAAAATTATAAGTTCATATATGTTGATACTAGTTCTTCTTCAACCTAAAATGCACATTTTCAATTGATTAATCTAGACTCTCTTCCTCTACTCTACACTTCTCTCAATTCACCATTTCCATGATCATCGCTTTGATAGCTTTTCATCACAAACCATATATTCTGCTACCAACCTAAAAAACCATGCAATTTAGTACAACCTTTGGGTGCTGGCAAGAAGTTGAGTCCACTTTTTGGCCAAAAAGTGGAAGAGTTTTCCCTGATTTTTCAAAATTTGACACATTTGACCTTAAAAATTGAAGCACTTAGAGATGGAATCTTTAAAAAAGTCATTAATCATAAAATGTAGTACTTGGAGTCTAGTTTCCAAATATGTGATTTATTTCAATACACGGACGGTACAAATTGAGTTTCAATAAGAATTTCTAAAAACCACTGTTTAAAAGTCACTTTTTTTTAACCATACTATGCACATGTACATCATCCATATTTTGACCTAAATTATTGTATTTTTCTAAATCCTTATGGGAAAAGATTTGTAATTCACTAAAGCACGTTTTTGATATTTTTTTGTAATTTTTTATTGATTTTTTTTTTGGTAAATTTTTATTAGCCATTTTTGTCATTTTGAAAAAAAATCGTGTATGTCACGCATAAGATGACCTAAACTTATCATTTTTTGATTTTTTTAAAAAAATTAAAAAGAATTTTCTGAAGTACTTTCTCATCCAATCCGTTCATGAAAATGTTATGTTGATAAAAAGTTATTAAAATAGTAAAAAAACCCTAATATTTAAAGTTTATGGACTAGTTTCATCATAAATTAATTGAAAAATAGAAAAAATAATCCAATTATAAAAAAGATTACATAGTTGGAATAGATCTGCACTATCTCATCTATAATGGGTTTTAATTTTGTCAAAAAAAATTGCAAAAGAAGTCATCAACCATATGTCCAAACTCACTATTTTTCTCTGACATTGTTAGGACCTTCAACTTGCAAGTCAAACCAGGTTGAAGGCCTAGGTTCAGATTCCCAATGCTTTTCCTGAACCAAAATACAAACCAAAAACCCAACCACAAAGCAAGGTGAATTTCAAACTTTTAGAAATGGGATCTCGTTTACAAAACAAGATCTCGTTTTGTAAATTAGGATCCTTTTTTCTAATATTAAATGTGGTGACTTTTGATAGGGAAATGGGATCTTGTTTTCTAATCAGGATCCTATTTCTCTTTAACCATTTTTTTAAATTTATTGGAAAATTTTACTATGAAGTTTGCAACTTCACATGTATGGCTGACTATGACATATTAGGCTATTTTTCATCAACTTTTGTCTTTATAGGTGTTGAACTTGCATTTTGGATTGAATTTTTCAAAGAAGGCATCATGTAAATAGTTTTTGAAGTGGAATTGTGTTAGTTTCTATTCATTTGAAGGAACAAAAGAGGAATACTTTTTTTTAATAGGTCTTCAACTTGCAATATGGATTGAATTTTTGAAAGAAGACATCAAGAAAATAGTTTTTTACATGGAATTATGCTAGTTTTCTACTTGTTTTAAGGAACACAAGAGGAAGAATTTTTTCCTTATAGGTCTTCAACTTGCAATTTGGATTGAATTTTTTTAATAATTTCACCATTGACATTTGTACTTGAGAATTTTATAATCATGGGTTCACAAGCTCGTAGTAAGAGGAAAGATAGGAAGACATTGACTCCTAAAGAAATTGAAGCAAAGAGAGAGAAGGAGAAACAAAGACAAAGAGAAAGAAGAATGAGAATTAAATCAATGAATGGTGGTGGAGCATCCAATTCCACAACTATTGAAGATGAAAACATTGAGTAGACCATGGTTGTAGATGAAGCTAATTTGCAAGAAGTAAATCTGGAAAATAATATGATTATACAAACAAGTCCTAGTATGTCTTAAAATCCCTCTTTCAATGCTATGGAGAATGTTTCAATAGGCACAAATCTAGGTGTGTCTTCAAATCCACATTTTAGTGAAATGGAAAATTAGTATATAGAAGTTTTACAAGATGTTGGACTTAACGATGTTGACATTGATAATATTCAGTGACATGATTTTTTTATAGAATTTGTTGAAAATGAAAAAGAAAGAATGAAAAATATTTTGTTGAAAATGAAAATGAGAATGAAAAATATTTTGTTTCAAAAATGAAAATAAAAAATCTTTTGTTGAAAATGAAAATGAGAATGATGGACTTTTGTTGAAAATGAAAACAAAAACTGTTTTGTTGATGAAAATGAAAATAAAAACCGTTTTGTTGATGAAAATGAAGATGAAAATATAAATTGTTTTGAAGTTGAAAATGAAAATGAAAATATATAATGTGATGTTGAATTTAATGAAAATACTTTTTTTTTAAATTGAAAGTGATTTTTTGGATAATCTTCCTAGTAATATTTCTTGGAGGCAAATAAGAACACATGTGAATAGAATATACAAAAAAAAAATTATCGTAAAAAACTTGCATTTCAATGTAAACTAATGATGCAATTGATGAGAATGCAAAAACTAAGGAAAACAATGAAAAGGTTAGGCTTTTTTGTTAAACCAAGAAGAAAAGATCAATCATTAAAACATGTTATGTCTCTTATTGCTAGTGTCATTAAAGATAAAAATGTAACAAGAAGAGCTATAACAACTGCTATAGTTAATAATGCAATTTTGAATAAAAGAAAGGTAAGCAATATTAGTAAAGTTTTAAAAATACATCCTAAAACATTGCTAAGAGCCAAAAAAAGAAGAGAAATTATAGAAAATGATCCTATCAACCAATTTTGGAGTTTCAATGGTCGACTCCCGAGGTCTAATATGAAATTGAATGTTGAAATTAAATCTTTGATTGAAAAATATTGGCATGATAATACTAGGGCATCATCTAATACTAGAGATGTTTTAAAATTAAGGGTGGGGTCCAAAGTTCATGATCCTCACCCAAAACAACTATTAGAAACAACACAAACTAAATTTTGTAGAAAATTTTGTGGTGATTTAGTGTTACTTGGTAATATTAAAATAAGTCAAACATCTTTTGAAAAATGTAAACCTTGGTATGTAAAAATTAATAAGCAACAAATACCTTGTTGTTGTAAAACACATGTTCAATTTTGTTATTTTTATGGTGTTTTTCGATATATATGTTGTACCTTGCACACTAAAATGATTATACAGGAATGTGGTATTAATATGCCACCTAAAGCAATAAGGGAGTTTATATCGAATTTCTTTTGTGAGAGATCTAATGGTAAATTACTTTATTTAATTTCTTGTATTTATGGGCAATGCATTAGCTGTGGAAATATTTCATTCTTAAGAATTTGAATGCATGAAAGTGTTGATAATGATTTTGGACAACAATTAGTAGATTTTAAAAGATTTAAGAATGTTGACTATTCTTTAAAAGATGGAAAAATAGGACAATGATGTGATTTAGTTACAAAACAAGCTAGTGTACATGCATTCATGAGTGAATTTAACAATAAGATTGTACCAAAATATTTCATGTACTCTCAACATGTTCAATATCTTGATGTTCAATATACTTTTAGTGGTTGATTTTGTAGAAAATTATACTCTAGCTCTGCAAGAGGAAATGTAATCATAGTATTATAATTTAGTGCAAGTAGCTATTTTTTCCATATTGTTTATAGACATGTAGATGATAGCACTGAGGATGATAGAAAAGTTTTCAGGGAGTATCATTTTTATTTGAGTGACAACCGGTTACACTCGTCAGAGTTTGTTTAATACGATTTCAATATATTTTATAGAAATTTAAGAGAAAGAGGAATCCAGATGACAAAACACTTCATATAGTCAAATAATTTTACGAGGTAGTTCAAGAATGCTCAAATTTTCTATTGGTTAAGTAGCATTCACAGGGAACTTACTATCCAACATATATGGAGTTTTGTTGAAGCTAGGCATGGTAAAGGAGAACATGATGGAGTTGGTGCATGTGTCAAAAGAATTCTTGCTAGAGAACAATTAAAATTTGAGGATGGATTAAAATTTAAGATGCATGTGGGATTGTGGATTGGTGCAATACAATATTATCTACACCTGGTTTGAGTGAGTACTCTACAGTTCATTGATTCTTTTGGTTGGTTGAAGAAGAGAACATTGTACCTAGAGTTGACTATGAGATAATCAGTGGATCTACTAAATGGCATTCATTTAGGAGTTTGACAACAAGCACATGGACTTTCTAGACAAGGGAGCTTGCATTTTTTTGTCAGTTTTGTATCTCACGAGATTGGGAAGCATGTGAAAATATAGAATGGGTTGAATAGTGGGAGCAAAGATCGTTGACACCTGCACAAGCACACAATCAATATGAAAGAACTATTGAAGAAAATGATCAAGTGTTTGCATCTGAAGACTATGAACGTGTTTCAAACCTTGTACAAGAAGGTAATTTAATTCAATTTATTTCATTTTATTTCACTTTATTAAGTTATTTTGTAATACTAAATTATTTATATGGATATGCACAAGTTATTAAATCAAATTTTGTTTACAAGACATGTGTATGTTGTTGTTGCACCTAAGGGGAATGAAGAGGAAATGAAATATTGGTTGGCTCGTTATGTGGAGACTAAACATAAGTTAATAGCACCTCAAGAAGATGATGATGGCTATCATTATCCAACAGGTACGGTGATCCCCTTAAGCAAATTCTGATAACAAATTTTTGATCCCCTTAAGCAAATTTTTAGAACAAGTCTTTGATCCCCTTAAGAAAATTTTGAGAACTTATTTAATGATGGTTTTCATTTTTTCCAATAGGATCAATGGTTGTGCATTGTTTACATACGATTTCTTTAAAATGAAACTTTCCAAAAAATTAGTAACTATCGCGGTTGTGCATTGTTTACATACAATTGCTTCTATCCATCTTGTACAGTAATCAGTAGCAGTAAGAATGTACCTGTGTCCCACAAATGATGGAGGGCTTACCAGTCTGATGAAATTGAGACCCCATTGTGCGAACAACCTTACCTCCAGCACGGGTTGTAGTGGAACAGCAATTCTTCTCCTTGGTAGTGGTTGTCTGACATGTGTGACATGAGCGAACATGACAATGAGTATCTTTGAAGACAGTCGACCAATAATATCCTGCTCTCAGTATTTGATGTGCAATGGAAGGACCAGACCTATGGCCAATGCCGAACTTATCATGAAACTCCTTTAAAACTCAATCTACTTCTTCCTTACCAAGGCATCTTAAGTATATGTCTTCATGATTTTTCTTGTATAAAATGGACCCTTGTAGCATATAACTGTTACTTTTCAATCTAAGAGCACATTTTTGGACTCCGTGCAGGTGCGGCAAAGACTTGTGGTTTAGAAAATAATAGACAACATTCTCGTACCATTGTCCTGGGGAAACATCCTCAAGCTAGTATTGCTACACAGTGAGTTCGGGCCTGGCCTCCGCCACTGCTTCAGCCATTTTGTAGGTGAGCACCTTTCCTCTCACCAGCTTCATCAGTTGGATTTCCATATCATATTCCTGGAGTAGGGTGACCCATTTGGCTCTTCATTCTCCCAATTCATTTTGCATGAGCAGCGTTTTCACTATTGGGTTAGGGACAATGGCAAACACTTTATTGCGCAGGATATAATGCTGAAATTTCTTCACCCCTCTGGCAAGGGCATATGCTTACTTTTCTATGTTATGGTATCACAATTCAAAATCTTTTAGGGGAGCACTCATGAAGGTGATCGGGTGCTCATTTCCTTCATCGTCTTTCTGAGTCAAAATGTTGTCACAAGAATGCTATGAAGTGAATGAGTAGATGTAGAATGGCTTCAGGTAGTCTGGGTTGACTAGCACAAGTGCTTCAGCAATGGCCCATTTGATCTCTTCAAAAGCATGTTTGACTTCAGGAGTCCACTCAATTTTGGCATCTTGTTTTAACATAGCATTGAGGGGCTTAACAATCTCTGCAAAACCCGCTATGAATTTCCTGACAAAGTTGATCTTTTTGAAGAAGGATTTTAATTCTTTCTTATTACCTGGTAGTGGGATTTTCAACAAAGACTGGATACGTTCAAGATCTATCGAGATTCCCTATTCTAAAATGATGTGTCTGAGCAATCTTCCCTCAGTCACACCGAAAATGCACTTCTTGGGGTTAAGGGAGACTCCAAACTCTTTGCACCTCTGAAACACCCTACATAGGTCAGAAACATAATCACCTCGCCTTTTAGAAAACATGGTTAAATCATCCATGTAGATGATTATACATTTACCAATTAGATCTTTGAAGTCAATATCCATAGCACATTGGAAGGTGGCTCCAGCATTGATGAGACCAAAAGGAATTCTCTTATAAGCAAACATTCCCCACTTTGTGGTGAACGTCATTTTATGATGGTCTTCGTACTACACCATCACCTGGTTGTATCTAAAATACCCATCGAGGAAAGACATCATCTAGGAGTCGTTGATAATCTGCAACACCTCATCCAACGAGGGCACTAGATAATTATCCTTTTTTGAAGCTCTGTTCAAATTGCGGAAGTCTACACATAACCTAATTTCCCCATTCTTTTTTCTGACCGGGACCAAGTTGGCCACCCATGTAGAATGTCTAACTAAGAAGATAATTCTTTCCAAAAGCAACTTATGCATCTCTTTGTAAATGAGGGGTTCTAACAAGGCATTAATAGGACACTGTCGCTGGCGAAAAGGCCTTACTTTTGTCTTGAGAGGGATGGTGTGCGTGATGATGGAGGTATCATACATCTTTAAATCCTTGTAACTCCATGCCACTATGTCAGGATACTTCCACAAAGACTCAATGATTCTGCTCTTTTCATTAGGCATGCACACTTTGCCAATAAAAATATTCTTGATCTCCTCGGTTGTCCTGAGGTTGTGATTATCACCCTGGTTACTTATGGATTCCTTCTTGGTTTGTTGGTTCTGGTCTCTGATCTGATCCAAGTCAAATATCTGTTCCAGCTGAACCATGCCCCTAGGAATCATGTTGGTTTTGAGGTTAATGACTCCTATGTCTATTTCGGCTTCTTGCGGATCAATTTCATCGATTATTTGGGCTACAAAGACATCAGAACTCGTGATGAATTCAAGAATATGTTTTTCATCGTTGAAGACCTAAAAATGAGTAACATTATTTGGTACCGACGGTGTAGAGGTCAACTCAATTGTAAATTTCTTAAGCCCAGACAAGGAGAGGGGCTGCAAAGTGTCGGCTACTTGAGCCAAGGCATCTATTGTACAATTATGGGCATAGGGAATTAGGTGTATATTGAATGCATCTAAGCCTTCTAGGAGATCCCAAACCCTATGCCTATAGTTTGCAAGTCTTCTATCATGGTAGGAGCACAATTTTCTAACTTGTTTAACTATAAGTTCAAAATCTCCAAAAACTTACAACATTTTGACATTTTTCTTCAAGGCCATGAGAAGACCATGGACCAAAGCCTTGTATTCCACTACGTTATTGGTACAATAAAACTGCAGACTATGGGAAGCAAGAAAGGTCCTACCCGTTGGGCTAATGAGTTCGAACCTGGCACTAGTTCCTTGTATTGACTTGGATCCATCAAATCAGAGCATCCAAAATTTGGAAATTTCCTTGATTTTGGGTCCAACTAAGCTTTTACTTTCTTTTGGCAGGGTGGTCGCCTTCGTAATCTTAGGGGCATCTTCTAGCTCAGTGTGTTGAATAGCTGGTGGTTCTGTTGGCACCTCTTTTGGCATCTCCATCTAAGGGGTAATGCATTTTTTAACATGTTCTACTATTGTTTGACATAAGCAACATTCAAACTCGAAGTGGGCAGCATTGTGAATCCTGCACCAATTCGGCAATAAGAGATCCTGGAAATTCATTCAAGCACCCAAGCTAAGTTGGTCCCTGGCACACTTTTTTATGAACTACTGGAAATCACTAAGTAGCCCCTAGTTGTCATTTTCATTAGGCTTTTCGTATGTTTCTACCAGCATTTCTGTAATCAGAGGTATTTGAGTAAAGTCAGTTGGAGGACTGCAATGCACCAAGAGTACTTTTGCAACACATTCCTCCTGAGGCTCGAAGTCATTTTGGCAAGCGAAGGGGCAATAATTTCCTAGTTATGTCTCAACAAATAGTACTTCATTGAGATCATTGTATTCCATGATCATATATTTCATACGGGGCTCGTGGTCAATACAGATTTGGTTTGGCAGCCCCTTCCATGGTAGCCACATGTGAGAAAGGTCGGTGGCAATATATCCATTCAGTGCCTTGGTGAATTCCCTCCCCAAGATGATCCCATATGCATTGGGAATGTCAACCACTTGAATATCAATGACTTGTTGTATCCTCGGGTCTATAGCAATTTGCATCAGGATCCGATTTATTTCTCCCATAATGTTGATCTTTGTTTTGTCTAGCTAGGTCACTTTCCATCTTGAGGACGTGGGAGTGATTCCAAGGGCCTTACATACTGCTAGGGGCATAACATTGGAAGACGCTCCTGAATCAAGGAAGTAGTTATGCAAGTTCTTTCCAAATATCTGAATGGTGGTAAGGAAAGGGGGAGTTTCCAACCTTCCTTGGAAGATGCCCATAGGCGTGTCTATGTGAGCTACCTGACCTCCATTTTTATCACCAAATTTATCCCTGGTCTACCTAGATGGCTAATCTTTGGAACCCTACCTAATGTTCTGATCTGGTTCCTCTTCCATTTTCTTATCTGCAAATTGATTTATGGGACACCCTTCCTTTCCCTGATATTATCTTGTCGCACGGGTTCTCCCCTAGGCCCCTCGAAGGTGACCCTCTTGGCTGATGTTTCATGCATTGTACTAGAGGATGGGGTCCCATTGAGTGTCCTAAAAGCATGTCTCACGACAAGGACCTTAAGTAGTTCAAAGGAAGACAAACTGATTTTTACTTTCCTGAACTCCTCTGCCACATATTCTCCCATCTACTCAATCTCAAAGCCAAAGGCTTGACCTATTGTAGAGTTGGGAGATTGGACTTTCATTTGACTCGACTAGTTTTGGGGTTGGCCTTGAGGCCGATTTTGTGATTGATTATGTGGCCCATTCTTGTTAAGATATTGGGTGGGTATTTGGGGAAGCCTGGGATTATTGTTGGCATTGTGGTCTGGCGGGGTGTTAAGATTATTTGGAGGAGTGGAGGTTGTAAAGGGTTCACCCGCCTGCCTATTTCTGAGGAAGTAGGGAGTTGATATTTGATGGAACATATGGACCTCATCTACGTATGGCTCTTCCTCATCAACGGGCCATTGTCTACTAAATCGAAAAGCTAAGCCAAAGTTTTTTCATTACTTACCTCCTGCCCCTCTTCACTCCTAATGGGGGTACGCTCAACTTTAGGCTGATTATGGTCGCCTCGCAAGAATGGTGCATAGTTAACCATGAGACAGGAGGAGTCATATGGCTTAGACGGCATGATGTCTCTACAACCAGTGCTATCAGTAGCATTTTGGACCTCAATCTAGAAAATTTCTGCAGCTGTCTAGAATTCAGGGCAATCCAACTCGGAGTGTTTGCTAGTTTTGTGAATTCGGCACCATCCAGACAAGGCTACCTTGGCGAGGTATACCCCACTGGTTGTTCTCTCATTGTTGCTCAGCTGATCAAGAGGGGTAGGGACGCCTCCATTGTTGGGCCTTGTATTCCACATACGATTCTGCCTCTGAGAAGGTCTCCTTTCAAAATTTTGACTTGAATTTTGTCCCTTGTCATAATTATGTCTGGAGGAGGTGCTTGCTTCTAGGTTGTCCCTACTATCCCTATTGTCTCGATTGTCCCAATTAAGATTGGCCTGGAGGTTACGCTAGGATTTCTGTAACTGATTATTCTAATTTTTTAAATGCATCATCTCTATGGACATTTTCTTTATCATCTTAGTTAACTCCTCGAGTTTTTCTTTCTCCATTGTGTTGTCTGACTGTGATACCAGATTTTGGAGGAACACGGGTGGGGTCACCGGCTGATTCTAGTGTGCTGGAGGAAATTTTGGCCCTGGTAGGTACAATGGCACCTGGGGCTGCTATGAATACACCTATTGTTATGGGGTAGCCTGAGAATAGTTGTGTTGTGGTTGAGACTACAAATAGGAAGGCATAGGAGGTGCATAATTCAGCGGTTGTCACAGGTGTGGAATGATAGAAAACTGGGGTATTTAGTTCATAAGAGGAGTCTGATGAGCAAATGCCTGATTCAGCCCCTAAATCTGCATCGGGTGTGCCACCGGTCCCAATGATGGTAGCGGCCCAGAGATGTTCTGTCCCAAATTTGCATTGGTGATAACAGCTTCCACATAGGCGATTACTAGCGTGGTGAGTGGCAGGCACATCCTTTTCACCAATGCTGACATGAGATTGTCTAACGCCGCATAGTAAACCTAAAGAGTTGTGACATCGTTATGAAGGTATGGGTCCTGGAGCCTTGTGAAGGCCCGATGAAAACAATCATTGAAGGACCCAATAGGCTTATTTATTTCTCTTCAAATAGACATAAACTGCCTATACAAATCTAAAGGGTTGATTGGGATCTTATACTTTTATAGAAAGCATTTTTCATTAGGTTCCATGAGGTAACAGATCCCCTAGGCAGGTTGATGTACTAGTAGAAGGCTTCTTCACCCAACCAATGTAGAAAAAGGTGGTAGGAAACATCCTCATGATCAACCTACATTTTAGTAATTGTTGTCTTGAATATTTTGATATGTTCTTCAGCTATCCTTTGTGGGTCACGAGGATTGAACTTTGAACAAAATCCTTTCGGATTCTTGGGCATATCATGGTAAGCAGCGAAATGTATGGGCGAAGGATTTTGTGGCAACCAAGCCATGGTGGGAGGTGGAGGTGGTATCTGTTGTTGAAAAATAGCAAGTTGGGTTTGCGCCCGTAATAGGATAGTAGTCTGGGACTACACCTATGCTATGGCTACTCAAGTTGTACCTTGGACTAGAGGGGTCGGGGGAGAAGCAATTCCCCGGCTATCGGAGATGGGAGGTGAAAATGCAATTTAAGATGGTCGGGTGGGAGATGAGTGCAAGCCGAATGAGGGTAATGGTGGAATGGAAGTGGGTGGAATGGAGGAAGAGGAAGAAATTGTGCTACGTCCCTTAATTCATTTTTCCCTTGTAGGAGGCTGCAACTACTGGAGTTCTCCCTTATTTGGTGTTGACCGTAAAACTCTTTGAAATATTACCAGGGAGAACGATTTGATTTGATCTAGCTTCATAAGGCCCTCCTTCTAGCACCAATTTTTTTGATGGGTGTTTTGCACACTCTCTCAACACAGGTAGTACACAAATGGACTACCTCTCTTGAAAGGAAATCTCCCACGGAAAGGTGCTAAAAATCTCCCCAAGATCTCTCGGGTGTTAGGTCATGAATTGTATGGAACTCCTCAGTTGATTTTGATGTGATTTTGTTGGTAATCATAAGGTGGACTTACATAGCTAGATATGAGGTAGATCTTCATATCAGAAGTTTCTAAGATGGAGGTCGAGTTTCAATTTGCTATAGGTTCGAACAGCGGTCCAAAACTTCGATGTTCCTTCAAATTTGGCTTACAATGTGCAATGAACCTTGGTATAGGACACTTCTAAAAAAATGGAAAAGAGTGGGGAAGACTGAGAGTTCCTGGATCTGCAACTAACTATGAATAGTAATCATGAAGTTCCTGCAATGGACAGCTTCCTAGAAATGATATTCCACTTAACCAGAAACCTCACAGTCTCATGGAATTCATGCTATCTCCTAAGGTCTACAAATATTTCATCTTTCATTCACCATATACACGCATGAACAAAGATGAAATTGTAGGGCAGCTTTGAATTTAAGCCCAGACTAACTTTACACAGCCATCTACTAGTAGCAAATAGCAAAAAGTATGGACTAAGAAGGCATCTACATAGCAGGAATTTTCACAACTACAGAACAACATTTCTAAAGTCTATCAAAGCAAGAATACAACTAACTAAAACAGCAATACAAATCTAATTAGAGCATCTAATAATGGAGGTTGAATCAAGTAACATGTGAAAAACTCAAAAAATGCACCAAGTCAATGTATTTTCATTATAAATTTCTGTAGCATGTCTTTACAACAACTCAACTCCCTTTTTCAAATGAGAGGAGAGCCCTATTTATAGTGCCCAAAAGGTTAGATTGAATGGCCAAGATTAATTCTCATTGTGTGGCCAAGATTCCTTACAAAATTGGGTTTCACCAACCCTCAATATTTTACAATTTAAAATTACATTTTGTCTTTTTCCCTATTTTGTCCTTTAGTGATGGTACTGTAGCATTTTGTCTTTTTCTAATTGCTCTTTTACTATAGCTACACCCTTGGGGGCTCTTCATTGATAACAGGGCTATCTTCTCACTTCTTTGAAGCTATATACTCCATGAACTTTAGAATGACAGGCTAGAGCTTGTCTATCTCGATGATCTCATATCGCAGCATTTGGTAGCTCCATTCTTTGGCATTATCCTCCAGCTTCTTCCAATCCTCATCATATTTTGAACCTTGATCTTTGAACAGCTCTGATTGATCCAAGGCACGAGCAACAAAACTCATGAATTCCACAGTTATTTTGCTAGATATCCCATCCTCCATTTTCTTCTGAAAGTAAGGTTTTACCTTTTCTGGATCCATCTGCACTGCGGGCATATCATACTCCATCATCAGCTTGAGGTATCAAGCACATTCCACCCTAACTTCTTTAACCCATTCAATATTCAAATCTACCTTACTCATTATCTGCTCCAGCCTTTCTTTCATGTTGTCAAAATCCCACCTCCACACGTCCATCAACCAGTGATCACCTTTTTTTAATGCAAGCTCCTTCTCCCATGTGGCCTTTGGCAGTTGAAGGATAGCCTCAATATTTGGAAAGGTGGAGTCGTATGTTGCAGGGAAGTTATTGTAGAGCTTTCTCCTACCTTCCAAAGATTGTTGCAGGTCTAAGAACTTGTTGGTTGTTTGCACAGCCTGACTAATTCCCATGTTCCTGACATACAAGACTTATTGGAACTAGCTCTTCGTGTCTTTTCCAAGTTCTTTCTTCTTTCCATCTTATCAATTTGTTCTTTGGACAATAGTTGGGGTGTGGTTGCGGATGTAGTAGGTAGGTCATCCACCGAAGACCACTATTGGATGTAATCCGTCAAGGTGGCCACCTGTGCTTTGAGCTCATCTTTCAAAATCTTGTCATGTTTTATCAAGTGTACCATTGTGGCCACCGACTCCTCAAGATGCCCTTCCTTCTATTCCCTAGTAGTGGTTCCTATATCCATGGTGGAGATGTTTTAGGTTATTCCCTCCTTTCCTACCACAAGCATCACTATTTGCATAGCTCAAGACCCAGAGGCATCCATTGTTATCCTGGACCTAATCTTAGGCTTCTTCTCTTTTCTGGTTGTGATCTGTGCTCGGGATAAGATGGCCTCGAGCTTTGCTCTTGGGTCTTTTATAACAAGAATTTTCTTTTCGAGCTTCCTTTCCAGCCATTCAGGCATAGCGGCCTTTTCTTTAGGTGATTCATGATCTCCCTCACCTTCCTCAATTGAGACTTCTATCTTCTTATCCTTGGGGGCCCTTTCTTCCCTTTTAGCAACATCTTCGTCCTCTTCATCAAAGTCCTAGACAAACACAAGGCACTTAATAGGAAGCTTGATAGATAACAGTTGTTGGGGACTTTCCTCCTTTTCCATTTCCTCCCCTCGCTCCCCCTCAGTTTGCTCAACCTCACATGTGTGCTCCTTGGGCTGCTCAATTTCTAGGCTCTTGATAGTTTGAGCCTCACCCTCAAGCTTATCTTCCTCCTGCTTTTCCTCACTAAGAGGTGACCTTTCTGCCTCTTCTTCAATACCCTTTAGCTATCGAGCCATCTCTTCCTCATGATCATCATCGAAGGTTTGCACGATGACCCTACCACCGGCATCATCCTCCTCATCCCCACTCTCTAAGGAACTAGTTCCTTCCTCCTCATAAGCTACCCTGTCAATTTTCTAGTGCTCATACTTTGTGTGCTCGTGGTATTCATCGGCTTCCTCTTCAAATGGCTTTGAGGCTTCTTGCTCTCGCTTCTCCCATTCCTTAGAAATTAGCATGGTGGCTTCCATAGCTGGTGGCCCTGTCAGAGGCTATGAAGGTTTGGCAGTAGCGAGGACCTATGCTAGGGTTTCTTGAAGAGTGGGATCCATAAGGATCTGGGAGAGCTCAGAAGGTATATTCTACATATGCTTGGAGAAGGCCTCAGGAAGATCGAAAGCAAGTATTGGTGTCATCACCTTAGCTAAAGGGAGCGATATAGTGGGTGACATTACAGTGGAGGGAGGAGGAGTAGTCACAGTGGAGGAAGAGTCAATGACAATCGCAGGCTTGGTCGGTGGTGAAGGGGCAAGATGGATAGAGATGTCCATTTCCGGATGGGATGTGGTGACCATGGCTAGAGAGGTAGAGGATGGGGCAGTCGAAGCAGGGAGAGCCAAAAGAGGTTTTACTTGATCTATACCCTTTGCTTCCTCCTCTTGGATTAAGGGCTGCTTTGTGGTACCCCCTATTTGCTTGAGTCTTTTGGAGGGTGAGCCCCCTAGGTCTTTCCTTATATAAACCTTGGGGTCAGGGGACTACTTTGTTTCCTTCTCTTTCCTCTTCTTGGATCTAGTGACTGGAGGAGACTTGGATGTTCCACCGGTTGAGGTAGTGGTAACGGCATCCTTCGTGGCACTTGGCTCACTCTTGAGCCCTTTGTATGTCAAGATCACCCCTTGTTGTTTTAGTCAGGCCACTTATCCATCCACCCATTCTTTGGTTTGGGCCAAGATCGACTTGGTTATAATGTCGAGGTCATCGACCTCCTATTCATCCTAGTCTATTGTTGGTAACGGCAAGTTGGCAACTACAAGATATCTAGAATCCATCATGGTGCTCTCATCTTCTTTGACTTGGTCTAGTATGGGGAATGGCTGCACCTTTCTTATAAAATACGTAGTCATCCGCATATAGTGCCTTGCACGCACCTCCTTGTCGTCTTGAAAATCTACCCAGAAGTCCTCAATATGGTGAACATGGGCGTACCCTAATCCTAGTGCCTTCCTTACATGTTCGTATGGGTCTACCTAGGGGCGAGCAGTGTCCAAGTGAAAATGATAATCTTTCAGTTCTTTTTTGGAATTCCTAGCACACTGGGAAGTTTTTAACTTGTAGATTCCTTGGCCGAAGGTCAAGGGATAAAATATCCCCACCAAGTCTTTGCCGATGAGGACTAATTCTATGTGTTGGAGTTGTCGAGAAAGCTCCAATAGGATGATCTGGTCATTGGGATATCGCAGCAGCTTGTTTGGCCTTTCGGTGAAGCCTTGGGCATAGATGTATGTGAACTTTGGATATTGAATGAAGAGGAAGTTGTACTGTTTCAGGAAATCGCAAGCACTATGGGAAACCTTTCAAAATCCCCTAAAATCATCTTGATGATATGGCCAATGAAGGCGTCGTTGACCCTACAATACTCCTTGAAATTCTAGTACTAGAGCTGGGGATACTAGTCATAGGGTTTTAATTTTTGACCCTGCTCTTCATCAGGTGCCACAAACAACCCATTGTACTGCCTCTGGTCTGCCAAGGAGTAGACAAGATATGAAGTCATGTAGAACTTGTAGTTTTTCTTCCCATTGACGAACTGCTCATCGAAGTAGTCGCTTATTATACCTCCCCAGTAGAATGAGTACTTGGTGGTGACGTCCTCATCCCTGCAGAGGATCTATTCGATGAAATATACCATCCACCCCTGAAAGAAGGCTGTAGTAGGAAGACCCATAACCCTGCTTAGCATTGTGACCAAGTCATGATAATCTTCATGGAAATCACTATGGAAGAGTTCGTGAGGAACCTTCGCAGCGCTGCCCCATTTTTCCTTAAGCCAATGTTGATTTATTAAATTTTTGCAGTCTGTCGGGTTATCATCCCATGCCACTTAGCATTCCTCTATGGTAGGTGTTTCCATCTCGACTAAGGTGGGAATATGGAATTTTTTTTTGATTCCCTCAGTTGACATGTCAGCGAGAATGTTACCATCTCTATCAACAATTGTCCTTGCATCTGGTTGGTATGCCTACCAACAGGCCATGACTAGCTCAGGGGCTACGAGGGATGGAGGGAAGCCTGCGTCCTTTCCTATTATGTTTTGTCTAAGAAGCCTTGCGTTTTTGGTCATTGGGTTGACCCTAACCCTTTGTTTAAATTCATCAATATTGACATGGCTGATATTGGTGTCATTGATTTCTTTCCAATCCGTGGCAACCTTCGAGTGTAGGGGTTCACCTTGGAACTGATACTTCATTTGGTCTTTGTCGTCTTTCCCTTGAGGAGTCTTGCCCAACTTCTTCCCTTTGTCCTTTTCCGCAGCTACCCCTAAGGGTCCTGCACCCAATTCCATATGTCCTGCCAGCAAAGGCATAGTTAGTGCAATTGATCATGAAATTCTTGATGTTAGTTAAAATCTCATGCATGAAATCAAGTTTAAACAATTTATCGTTTGTAGAATGATACTTCTACTTCTAGCTTTTATTAGTCTTTCCGACAAGGGATTTCAGACAGTCTGGGCCCGGAGGCCTAGACTTCCCTGGCAAAAATGTTGTTTTGAAAGGACAAATGGGGTAGACCAATCTAGGAGACCTCTCCCAATTAGATTTTGATAATTCAAAAGGTTCATTGCGAAGAAGGTCGAATTTCAAGACGTGGGTCGAGATCAGATTTCAAATTTGAGGTGATTCGAATTGATTTAGGAGCATCTGGAGGTACAAGGCCAGAGTTGGTCATTTCGAACATCCAAGCAGGAGCGAAGTTTTGAGAGCAAAACTCCAGGGTCTAGGACCTGGAGGGTCCAAGGGCGGCCACTAGTTTTTAGTTTCCATAGCGCTCGGGAAATAGGGGCCAAGAAGCCATTGTGCCTTCATCTTCCAGAACGATGACTGCCGGACAGAAGTCCGAACAAGGCGGCCTGGAGGACCAAACCCAAAACCTAGGTCGGACATCAAATTTTCCTTGTGAGTTCTCACAGCAATCAGGGAGGCGAAGCCCGAAGCTCAAGAGGGCAGGAGCGAATTCCCCCTTTGGAACGGCAGAGACCAGATGGAGTCTCAGAGGACGGAGCTCATAAATGGTGAGGACATTTTCAGTTTGGTGCCATCCTTCAAGCGGTGATTGGAGGCTCAGGGCTCGGGAAGTGGAAGGTCGAAGAAGGTCCGCCATTCAGAACGGTGAAGATGGGATGGAAGCCCGTGGACCGAGACTTGGCAGGGTGATGGAACGATGAGTTCACACGCAGAGCAGAGGGCAAAAGGGACGGCTGGCTATGGAGGGCAGAGTTCCACCGAAGGTTCGATGTTAGGGCCGGAAAAACCCAAACGGAGCTCCGAAGGACAGGGCTTGACATGGGCGAGAACGTTGAGGTTCAACTGCTTGGAAACCCGAATGGCAGAAGGTCAACCGGGACCTGGGAGGTGAGAGGATGCTATGCGTTTGCCACTTACAATGGCGGGAGCTCAGCGGAATCCTTGACGTGGAAGTCTAGGGTCGAGGGTCCGGGATTTAGTGAAGTCATTTTGAAAAAAAATAGTTATTTTGCTAAGTTCTTTTCGGCAAAGGAAAAGTCCGAGCTCGAAAGAGGTGAATGCCCCTGTGCGAAGAACAACTGCACGGGGGGCAAGTTCTGGATTGATTGTAGGGGAAATTTAGAGGTTCCTAAAAGATTCTAACATGCGGGTTTTGTGCATTGCCTCATGTTTAATCTTTTAAATGTATTTTAACCTAAGTTGTTTGTCAGTTTAGGCTTTAAAATCATGAATAATTTCTTGATAGGGAAAACGGTGAACCTACCTCGAACATTCGATGCAACAAAGCATGAAATCCACTCACGCTCGGCAAGTGTCGGCAACGGGTGCGAGGGCGATGATTGATGAAGACAGCGATCCTCTCTAACAAGCACCTTGACCTTTCTCCGCAACCCTGACAAGTGAGAATGACAAGTTTGGGAAAGATATTTATACTCCCACCACCATTAATAGCCTCATTAAATGCAAGTGCGGTGACCAGCTTGGTTGGTGGATTTTGAATTCACGGGCAGCGGCGAGGGGTCCGAGGCCCAGAGGCCAGAAAGACATGAGGTGGAAGTCATCTTGGAAAATTCTGCTCAGAAATATTATGCGGCAAAAAGGGAAGTTGGGGTCCGGAGGGCGGAAGTCTGCCACGATTTTGTCGTTGGGAATGACAAAGCCCTCACGGAACTCCAGGAGCGGAAGTCAAGAGGGTTGGGCCCGGAGGGCTCAAAAGCAGCCAAAACTTTGCAGATTTCAACAAATGGAGAACAAGGGGTCGGGACCCGGGGCCCAGGAAGGAAAAAGCCTTCCGCTGTTTGAGACGGAAAACACAAAGGGGAAACCCGGCCAAGGAAACCCAAAGGGGCGGGCCTAACAGGTTCCAAGGCCGCTGGCAGAGGCAAACTGCCAAGGAGACCCCGCAAGGCACCAGAACTTGACAAAAATTTGAAGGGGTGAAACACGGTCAATCTAAGATGAGACTTCGGAGGTGTGCTAACTACCTAGGACACCAAAATAGGGCATGCAAAATGAGGCGATAGAAAAATAACCGAGCAAGGTGAAAGAAAAAGAGGGTTCTCATTCCAAACAGGGCATGTGTGCTGAGGGCACAACAATCTGATTAAGACGTTTCGTATTAACACATATCCTAAATATTATACTTAATTATATCATTTGTAATGATGACTCGCCCTAAAACTTATAATATTTATTTATATCACTTAATATTTATACTTAATTGTACTCTTCTTTGATCCCTTTAAGACATATTAGGACCCCTTAAGATGTGTTGTATTAGCACATATCCTAAATATTATACTTAATTATATCATTTGTTATGATGACTCACCCTAAAGTATAATACTTGTGTATATCACTTAATATTTATGCTTAAATTATACTCTTCTTTGGTCCCCTTAAGACGTCGTATTAGGACCCCTTAAGACATCCCCTTAAGACATGTCGTATTAGCACATGTCCTAAATATTATATTTAATTGTATTATTTGTTATGATGACTCACCCTAAAGAATAATACTTGTTTATATCACTTAATATTTATACTTAATTATACTCTCCTCTGATCCCCTTAAGACGTCGTGTTAGGACCCCTTAAGACATCCCCTTAAGACAACCTATAAATTAGTGTTGGATGCTATTATTTGTTTTGGTAGCTTATAAATTAGTATTGGATGCTATTATTTGTTTTGACAACTTATAAATTAGTATTGGATGCTATTATTTGTTTTGACAGCTTATAAATTAGTGTTGGATGTTATTATTTATAGAATTTATTAATGTTTTTGTTCTCTAATCTTGTATGATATTATTTATTTCTTAAAATTTCATCCTTTGTGGTATATAAACATATTGTCTTTGTTTGTAAATTATGATTTATTAACTAATTATTGATTGACATTAATTGAATGAGTTCATTGACTAATTATCACTAATTAATGAATGTACATATCATGTATATCATGTATGGGATCACTAAATTTGTAAAGTACAAATATTAAAATGTCCTATTAATTTCAACTTTAATTTCATATTTATATTTAATTTGACATTAATGTCCTATATTAATGTCTTGACTATGAACATAAAATGCATAAATGTACATGTGTAAATTAAAATTGAACAATAATAAAGTCCATAATTTACAATTTATTAAGTGCATGAAACCAATATATTAAGCACATAAGATAAAGTCCATCAGAGTACAACCCATGAACTAAAGTCCAACAAACTACTTGATCCATGAAATATAAATTCCAAAAAAGTACATAACAAACCAAATATGTAGTTCATGAAATAATCAAATATAACCCATAAAATCATGTTTAGGTCATGTATTGTCTCTATAATCAAGAGACCTCTTCACACCATGCAGACTATGCGGATGACCTAAAACACTCTATACAAGAGAAAGATGAAATCAGATGTAAGACAATGAAAAATGATTTAATGACAATTTAATTTTCAATTCATCATAAAATTAAATTACCATCATATCTAAGTATGGATTCTCTGGTGCATCTTAACCAACCTCTAAATTCTTTGAATCAATCTACATAAACAAGACAAAAAAATTTAAACTTAGATGTAAGTCTACAATTAAAAATGATTTAATTCAATTTAATTTATAATTTATCATATTTTAATTGTACCATATTTTGAGGTTGTGCAACCTCTTCTCCAAGACCTGTTTGTACACACTCAACTACAAGATGTGTCTCATGCTATAAAAGAAAAATAATTTAAAACATGTATTAGCTCATATTATATATATATATAGATATATATAGATATATAGATGTATAGATATATATATATAGATATATAGATATATATATAGATATATATATATTCAATTTTTAAATTTAAAATTAAAGTTATACAGAATATATAATTTGTAATTGACTTTAAATATAATAAAAAATTTAAATTACCATGATGCTTGGAGCCTACTCTGCATGTCCTCCTGGAGGTGTAACTATGATTGAGTCATGGCAGAAAGTCACTAAAAAATTCCTACAAGATCAAATTTAAAGCATGTATACTTGAATTGGGCTAAAATATATATATTCAAGTTCAAATGCACATTTTGTATAGAAAGTTTTTTAAACAACCTAAAAAATCAGAGGCCTCACGAGTAGCCGCAACATCTAATGTTTTCCTGATGCCCATTCTCATTGTCATATCAACCTAGACATACATGTAGACATTTAATGCTTATAATATTTACAAGTGTACATACACATTTGATATATAGTGAATTCAAAATTCATAATTGTAGCTATACTAATGTAAGTTAAACAATTTACAATTTAAATGTACTTGCCCCTGATCTACGACACCCGACAGTGGAGGAGTGCTCAACAACCCCTCGGGTGGAATCGACATGGAAGTTGATTGACTCCCCTAAACCAACATAAATATTTAAAACATATGTTCATGATTCAATTATAAATTTAAAACTCAAGTTAAAAATCATTTCATATATAATTTAAAAAATTGAAATCAAAATACCCCATAAGGGTTGTTGACTAGGACTGGTGTCGATGTATGTACTCACAGAGTGGATGATTACCCCATCATTAGTGTCATCTGTACACCAAACAACTTGATTGTTAAAATGTATTGCAAACTTTTCTTTGATATATACATTCATTAAAATTATTATAAATTGAACATGTATATGCATATTTATACCTGTGTCACAGTGTCCTCGAGGTGATGGTCTACTATAATAAATTCAACAAATGGACTGAGGCAACCAGATGAACCACTAGAATCTCCATGCCCACTCGAATTAGGTGTGGCCTAATCGGGTCCATAGCATAACTAATGGAAACTAGTACATACATGTGGTCTCGACACTCCTGGAGTGGAACTCGAACCAACTCCATAAAACACTCCATCATTGTCATCTCTATCCTCTCTACTCACTATTGTAGAAGCATGTTGATCAAGGTATCCTGTGAGCATACTCAGGGATCCTAATGTCGATACCACCACACATTGATGCACAAGTGCACGAATGCTAGGACCAAGAGGAGCAACAAGGGGTTGCGCATGCACAGGGCGTTGGGGATCAACCCTTGCCCCTAACCTCTATTGTGGCATGCTACCACTAACACCCTAAAATGATTTAAAATTAAAATAATTGGGCTTTCTCCCCATAACAAACTCTACATATAGTTTTCTCAAAAAATATAATGGGACCTCGAAATTAGCGTGTGGTGGACTGTCAAATACCATATACCATTAATCCCAAAAATATGCACTCATTTGTGGATGTATACAACACTTCATGGATAGTCTAAATTTATTGGGAGGAATGGGCTGTTGAGTAACAAGGTCAATAAAGTAAGGGGCTATATGGGATTTTGTTATTTTAAGGTCTAAAATTTTCTTATAGGAGAGATTTTATGCATAAAATTGTCTCATTTGATCTATTTCTCATTGATGCCTATCTAGATCAAAATCAATAGTCCTAATAGGATCCAGTACATTTTGCATTGTAGATGCAAAACGTCTCACATGAGGTGGAATCAATGCTTGATTTTTCATAGCATTTATTTGATTTTGAATGGATGCCACTTGATTATTTATATGTGCTCACAAGCGAGCCTCATCAAATCGAATGGGTGGTGGAAGTGGGATATTAAGTGGAGGGGTGGAGGGGGAGGTCGAGCCTGACCTGGAGGGGGAGGTCGAGCCTAGGGTGGAGGTGGAGGTGGAGGTGGCTGAGGTGGTGGATTGATGATATCATCAATGTTAAATTGATCCATGATATCAGATGTAAGTGCACCTGTATTAAATTATACAAAATTAACATACAAACTTACAAAATTACAAGAAATAGTTAAATTTTAAATGAACATGCAAATTTGTTTTAAATAGGATGTGCATACATATACATACACATACATACATTGATTGAACTTGAGCATGTGCATACAAATTTCAAAATTTAACATGTACATACATTTAAAATAAAAAATATAATGCATAATTTGCATGCATACATCATTCAACTAAACTATGTACATACATACAAAATTCAAAATTTAAGATCTAGAACTATGCAATTTTAATACGTGTGCATACTAAAAAATAAACTTGAAACATTCACAAAGAGCTCATTTTATGTCTAATGCATATATATATTATATTTTTCCAACAAGAGAAACCACGATCTAGTAGATAATCATAAAATATATACTATTATAAATTCATCATTATAATTTCATAAATTCCACCAAATTCATAAATTCGTGTCACTAAAAATATCCATCTAACCAAAATCATAAATTCACGTCACTAAAAATATCCATCCAACCAAATTCACAAATTCATCACACAAAATATCCATTGAACCAAATTCATAAATTCATAACTATAAGATCATTGTCTTAATTTATAAATTGTTGTGGCTCTCTACTACATCTCTTCATTTCTTTGTGTTTTCCTTTTTAGAATCGAAAGTTCTCCTCTCCTCTAGCCATTGTCAATGCTCATCTAAGATCCCATCCATAGCCCTAACAACATCAACAACATTTTTCATCCTAGATGTAAACATCCTCACAGGTGGTGAGAAACATTCTTTATTTTGAATAATGTTGATTTGATCTTGGATGATTATAACATTGGCATTTCAATTCATAGCATCATTGATTTTAGGTGGTGGAGGTGGGGGGTTATGAGGTGGAGTGGGTGGAGGTGGAGGTGAAGGTGGTGGAGATGGATGGTGTGGAGGTGGATTATGAATATTATTGAATCGATCCATGTGATCTCTAAGATATAAGTGAACCTACATTAGATTTTTAATTTCAAAATGTAAGATACATGTTTAGGAAATAGCCTTAAACCATTCAATATAAATGGCCTAATTGAATACAAATGATAAAATATGTAAAGCTCATTTATGTCTAAGGCATGTTACTTGAATGAAAAAAAAAAAACTATTAATATAGGACAATTTATGAATGCTACAGGGTTTACGGTTTAGAGTTTAGGATTTAGGTTTTAGGGTAATAGGATGGCTTAAGGGGGTCTATGTTGTAAGATCCTAGTACAAAATCACATGGCTTAAGTGAATAAAATTTGGTGAAGATGCCCAAGGAAACCAAATTTCATTAAGGTCTGAGGCAACTTCACCAAATTTTATTCACTTGAGTCATGCCATTTTGTCCTAGGACCTTACTAGACATAGATCCCCTTAAGCCATCCTATCACCCGAAACCATAAATTGATGAACCTAGATCATGAAATCTCATTCATATTATAATCTTGCATGATCTTATTATAGTTAAATTTGGTTGCTTGGGCAACTTCACCAAATTTTGAGAACTTATTTGATCCCCTTGAGAAATGTCATATTAGGACCGCTTAATACATCCTAAAGTATGGCTTAAGGGGATCTATGTAGTAAGGTCCTAGTACAAAATGACATGGATTAAGTGAATTAAATTTGGTGAAGATGTCCAAGGAAACCAAATTTCATTAAGATCCTAGGAAACTTCACCAAATTTTATTCACTTGAGCCATGTCATTTTGTCCTAGGACCTTACTAGACATAGATCCCCTTAAGCCATCCTATCACCCTAAACTATAAATCGATCAACCTAGATCATGATTTATCTTATTCATATTATAATCTTGCACGATATTATTATTGTTAAATTTGGTTTCGTTGGGAAACTTCACCAAATTTTGAGAACTTATTTCATCCCCTTAAGAAATGTCATATTAGGACCCCTTAAGATATCGATTTACGGTTTAGGGTGATAGGATGGCTTAAGGGGATCTATGTCTGGTGAGGTCCTAGGACAAAATGGCATGGTTCAAGTGAATAAAATTTGGTGAAGTTTCCCAAGGAAACCAAATTTCATTAAGGGCCTAGGAAAAGATGATGGCTTTAGGATTTAGGGTTTAGAGTTTAGATTTTAGGGTTTAGGGTAATAGAATGGCTTAAAAGGATCTATGTAGTAAGGTCCTACAACAAAATGACATGGCTTAAGGGAATAAAATTTGGTGGACTTGCTTAAGGCAACCAAATTTCATTTTAAGGTCCTAGGACAAAATGAATGCTTTAGTGTTTAGGGTTTAGATTTTAGAGTTCAAGGTTTAGGGTTTAGGGAACTTAGGGTGAAGTTTTTGTGGCCCTTAGAATAATGGACCTACAAGTTAGTGAACCACATTTTCTTGTGGAGCAGTTGATTGAGATAGCTCTTGTTTTGACTAACCAACCTAGATCATGAAATCTCATTCATATTATAATCTTGCATGATCTTATTATTGTTAAATTTGGTTGCCTTTGGCAACTTTACCAAATTTTGAGAACTTCTTTGATCCCCTTAAGAAATTTCATATTAGGACCCCTTAAGATATCGATTTACTGTTTAGGGTGATAGGATGCCTTAAGGGGATTTATGTCTAGTGAGGTCCTAGGAAAAAATGGCATGGCTCAAGTGAATGAGATTTGTGAAGTTTCCGAAAGAAACCAAATTTCATTAAGGGCCTAGGAAAAATTGATGGCTTTAGGGTTTAGGGTTTAGATTTTAGAGTTTAGGGTTTAGGGTAATAGGATGGCTTAAGGGGATCTATGTAGTAAGGTTAGGACTATGACAAAATGACATGGCTTAATGGAATAAAATTTGATGGAGTTGCCCAAGGCAACCAAATTTCATTTTAATGTCCTTGGAAAAAATGAATGCTTTAGTGTTTAGGGTTTAGATTTTAGAGTTTAGGGTTTAGGGTTTAGGGAACTTAGGGTGAAGTTTGGGTGGCCCTTGGAATAATGGACTTGCAAGTTAGTGAGTAGTTTATGAATTTTTTTTATTTTGTGAATAGATTGACTATTTTTGTAATAGAAACACATAATTATGTATTATTAAGATTGAGTTTGATGTATATTTTAATTGGATATTTTTTTAATTGAATATAATATTATTTTATTTAACATTTTTTTCATTAATATTTCCCACTTAAATGAATTTTATGATATAAAATGTATAATATAAAATTAGTTAATGTTGAATCAAGTATTTTATTTTGGATTGTTTGGAATTGAAAGAACCTAAAATAAATAAAAGAAAAATATTAGATTCTTTTAGTGTCTAGGTAACTAGTGAAAATTGATATTTTAGACTAAACTAGAAGCCTAATTAACAACTAATTGACTAGAATTAGGGTTAAGATTGTCAAAATACTAGAGACAACACATGCAAACAAGAAATGGAAACAAGGCATGACTAAGAGATCAAAACATAAAATATAAATGAATGCAAATATTATCTAATTAAGTGGCAATTGGAAATGGATTGTACAAGGATTTAGGAATTTGCTAACTAAATTTGCAAACAAACATTGATAGAATCTATGAATTGTAACTATTCTTTAGCATATTGTTTTCTAATCTAATTATAATTTAACATTGAAAGTAAAGTTTAACATATTGTTTTCTCCATACAATGCAAATGAAATTTAAAACATTTAACCAATGCAAATGAATTTTTTCCATTATCAAATATTCTTGAGCTCGAAATCAAGGTTTTCAAATGCAAAATGATTTGTTTGATTTCAATTTAGGGTTTTACCAAAAAAAATTGTTTCAATTCAATTTAGGGTTTCAATCTAAGCAACAATGCAATTTTTTTGTTTCATTTCAAACTAGGGTTTTCAAATCCAATTGTTTTTGTTTGATTTGAATTTAGGGTTTCAAAAAGCTTGATTAGGGTTTTCAAACGCAAATTTTTTTATTTCACTTCAATTTAGGGTATTGAAATGCAATTTTTTTGTTTCTTTTCAATTAGGGTTTTCAAATGCAATTTTTTTGTTTGATTGAAAAATTTAGGTTTCAAAAGCTAAATTTTGTTTTTAAAATACAATTTAAGGTTGTTTTTTTTCCTTTGAATTCAATATCTTCAGGTTTCATTGCATTTTTTCATCTATTTCTACAAATCATTTCTACTGTTACATGAAATAAAATGCATAAAACGCTAAATAAATTGGAAAAAAAAATGCTAAAATCTATTATTGTATTAAAAATTTCAATAAAACATGAAAAAAACAAAAAATTTGGGGGTGGAGGCGCACTTGGAGGTCATTACACTATCGTTGTCACCCTCACCAATTCGAGATCTCATGCAGAATGAAATGAGTTTCATTTTTATAAAAATAAATGGGTATGTGCAAGATCATGATGGGCCAAAAAGTGGTGATATGATGGGTATGTGTAGGGTATGTGGTTGATGACTTTTTTTACCCAAAATTGATGAAAAAAAAGGGTTTTTAAAAGGAGATTCTGACTTTCCACCAATATAAATTATGCTTTACTTCAAATTTAATAAATTATTATTATTCATTTTCTATTTGAATTCTGACTAAAGTCCTAATTGATAGGTTGATTGAAAACATCTATAGCTTTCAAACATCACATTTTTGAATTTGAAACATATGTCATTCTATGCTCCACATAGTAGGATTAAAAAGAAAATTTTCATGAATTTTGACCGAGGTTAAAATTAGGACATCACGAGTTTATATATTTTTTAAAATTAATAAAATTCATAATTAATTATTTACTTGGAAAAAATTACAAAAAAATATGTCTCACATCAGGTTGAGTCCTTTACTTATATCTAAAATCTTATAAAAAAATATTATCATTTATTGTGATTAGAGTGGTCGGACAGACACCTACTTATTTTTCCACGAAATTTAAGTACTCTGCATTGAAATTTCAAATTTTCACCAAATAGATTTTGTTTTTTAATAAACCTAGTAGTTTAGAAACTACATTCAATTTGTTATAGATTCTATTTTTACATATTTTTTAAATAATATAGATAACTTATTCAAATTTTTATGTCAAGTTACCTAACTCGATTTTTTTTTAATTTTTCACCACTTAAGGTTCTATTTTTCCATGATGATCCTACACATACCCAAATACTATCTAAAATGGGATCCCATTTTGTAATAATTGGGATCCTATTTCATGTTTGTCGGTTCAGGGACCCTTTAACAAATGGGATCCCAATTTTTAAAAGCGGGATCCATTTGGAATTTAGGGTCAAGATCCCGTTAATGAAAATCAAGATTTCGTTTTGCAATGTCGATTTCATTTTTTTGGATAAGGAAAAAAGTTTCACGTTTTGTGGACTCAACTTCTTGCATTTACCCTTTGTGAATTAAAATGATCTGCATTTATGTCTCCATTATTCACATGAAATTATATAATTTTATATTTAGCAACCACTCACGTTGTCATTCTGACCATGGCAGTAACTATTTTCTATAGCTACACAAACCCTAACAGCTTCGCAGTCCCTTGAAACTGTTATTTTTATGATTTTTCATAAATACACTTAAATTGGCTTCATCTCTATCATTGCTTGTCAAATTTATCTTCTAGAAGTAGTTTTTTTCTTTCTTTGAATATCGGCCATTAATATTGCCTTTACCGCCATGATAGATAATGGTCTTCATAAAAAATGCTTCAACTTTAAACATGATTGTTCAATTGAATTACCTTTAAATATGCATTGTAGATATTCTCTTTAACTCCAGGTGAATATTCTACTAGGGATGGGCATTAACCTCACCTCAACATCAACATTGACATGCGTCTGCATACCACATTCCTATAGAACCAAAACAAGGAACCACCATCCTTTCTTTGGAAGAGCAAAAATGAACCATCTGTCTCATAGGAATCATGTGGTACACATGGAGCCATTCTATGCTATTGCACTTTTAACCATGTAAAATGTGAATTACAAATGTGATGTGAAGATCAAGTGAGATGTAACGATCTCCAGACACTTTTCATCATTTCACACTATCGTAGTTTTATCCTTGTCATAGTGGATCAAAAATAGTGATGCCCCAACAACCGTTGATCTCTACCATCTCTTGTGTTGATCATTGATCTTAGCAAAGTAGAGAGTCATGTGCTTGGTCCCACTAGACACATGGAATCATTCCTTGATTCCACAACTAAGAGTTGACATCAACTATAAAGCCTTGTGGGTTTGCAAGAGCCACCTGATCTTTAATCTCTGATCACCACCATTGATCAAGCTAGGCTAAATAATTAGGCATCAAACATAGGAAAAATTAAAATCTCCACACACTCCGCTGAGCCAGTAATCACAAGGATGAAGGGTCTGGTAACACAACAACCCATAAGGCTTAAGTCATAAATTAAGTATCATGTTACTGTTGATTTCTAGACAATGCAAAAATAGAAACACTATGTGACGACATGACTAAAACCCTTATGGTTTTGTTTAGAAACACTAGTAATGGACGAGAGCAAAGATAATAAATTTTTGAGCTCATCTCTTATCTAAACCTATAGACCATACATCTGAGATGTACTTTAAAAACCCATATCAGATATCTATTATATGATTCCTCCGCAAACCACTAGAACTACCTACATCAAGACTATGCAACATCTGAGAAACTTTTGCAATATTTCTTGACAACATTTGCAAATTTTCAAGACCTATAATAAAAAAATACAAACAATCTTCTTGAGCTAGTTCACTAACATAAATGACCATCATGACTACACTTCGGCATCAATGACAACAATTCCAACAAAGGAGTTGACAATGTGGTTGATTTTAGAGAAATGGATATGAAGTATAACCTCCAACCTTAAAAATTGCTTGAGGAAAAGAAAATAACTTAGTTGGGAGGAAGTGATGAGCTTAGTTTATGGCTAGTTTTCCTTCATTAATATATTTTTATCATTTCAATCTGCCAAGTTTCATAGACATTCCTGACTTCATAAGTCTTTTATATACCTTTTATGGACTTTGAAAAACTTAAGTATGTGGAAATACAAATATGATATGTTGGCATCTATATGTGTGAATGAATGAATGTTCATGAGATTTAGTATAATTCTATTCTCAAATTATGATTATTAATGATGTGTATGCCTTAGGGATGAAACTAACCTCTTGCAGCTAGAAGGATTGTAACACCAACAACTAGATTTTCAACTTGTAGCATAAGGAACACATATAGTTGCAAGGGAGAAGTTAGAATGGTTGAAGCGTGACAACTCTAAAGGAAAATAAAGGTGACTATTGAATGGTCAATCGTGAGTCACCACAAGCACATTATTATCCGTCGAATAAGATGACTAGAGAAAGAAGAAGTCTAAGCAAGAGTAACCCATGATGTGGCATTCCCCAAGAAACACGTCTTTGTCATGGAGGTTAACCGTTAAGGAAAAGTTCCAATTTAATTTCTATTCTTCTACTTTTCAATTATGGTTTTCTAATTCAAGACTACTTGTCCTCTCCCTATCTTTGAGGGAGAGTGGACGGGTACATTACAGTTCTATTTTCAATCCTAGAATGAATAAGACTCCTCACTAACCCTATATAGTGGGATTTGTTGTGAGGAGTAAATCTAGTTATCTAGTTAGTTTTTGCTAGTTACCAATTGATAGCTAATCGTTGTTAGTTTTTATGTTATTAGTTGAACAATAGATATGTCTTTTTGAATGAGCAATCTTTAGTAGATTCTTCTTAGATTGTAAGCGTTTAGAGTTTTCATGCAATAAAGGATTGATTCTGATATCATGATTTGTTGATTAAGTAATAAGTGTTTGACATCTATTGTGGAAGCAACAACTCAAGTAAGGCCACTTGAGGTACTACTATCCACTATATTTCATGTTAGTAGATTAATTCATGCATTGTTAAATTTAGTTAGGATAGTTTCTAGTTACATGCATGTGGACTTCATGAATGTGATTATGTAATTGAATTAGATTATGTAGCTTAAAGTTTGTTCATACTCTAGAAGTAATTAGTTACAGTTCAAATTTAGTAGTTAGCAATTACATACTTAAGTGATAAGTACACGTAGCATAAGTAGCAGCCTAAGTTTATTTCCCATGTTTTGCACATTAGCATTTCAATTCCTTATCCATATTTTATAGTTGTTTGTACATGTGTAAACACCTATACTCTACCGATGCTAGCACTGTCAAACACTTATGAGCCCCTGGTTGATAATCAAATGAAGGCTCTCATAGAAGATGAACTATTTAGTTAGGAATCCACCCTTTGAACTGTGTGTCTACTTGTAGCACCAAGTTAATCAAACATTAGAGAGGCCCTACAATAGGAATGGGTACCCATTTTATTAAAAAATAGGTACCCATTTAGGATTGAGCTCCCACACCTAAACTCCTACCTATGTGGAATGGGTACTCATTTTAAATAAAAATGGGCACCCATTTTATACACGTTTTAAATAGAAATGGATACCCGTTTTAAAATGGGTACACATTTAGAAAAACGGGTGCCCATTTCTATTTACATTATATACACGTTCCTTTTTAGAATGGCTACACATTTCATAAAATTTGAAACCTGTGATTTTTCTTTTGTTTTAGGCTTGGAAATCCAACCCTCAACCTTGGACTTGCAAGTACAATGCCTTGAAAACAACAAGAGAAAAACTAACTTTAGCAATATAGTTGACTTTTTTTTTAGAATTTTTGGACCAAATTAAAACCCACTATAGGTGACAACATATAGTTTTCAAATATGTAAAAAAAACTACCATTAGACATATTTTTCTATTTATTAATAAATTTTTAAACAAAGAGACTCATAAACTTGAAACGAAATATATAATACTATTTTTTAATAACTTTTAATTTTGAATTTTTTTTAAAAAAAATTATGTCTAACCAATTTAGACATCATTCTCTACATAATAAAAAATATATATTACATTTAAGTTTACCTCAAATTATGTTGGTCATACATGAGGGGTTTAAAAGAAACACAAATTATGTCAAATAAAAATTAATTAAAAATAATTTATTAAAAAATTATAAAAGATCATAATCAAACTTCATCATCATATGCATCTTTCTACCAAAGGAATTAAAAAATACTTCCATTTAAGTCAAATTGTTTTGGTTGTATAATGCATGTTTTGACCCAAAACATATAATTTTTAAAAAGCCATTTAAAAAAAAAAAAACCAAATTTATCATTTAAGTATTAGAATAAATTATATATTTGAAAAGTAGAAACAAAATCCTACATTTCATATTTTTACTTCATGTTAATATTGTATATCTAAGTGCTTCAAATTTTTACTCTAACTATAACAAACTTTGATCTTTTAAATAAAAACTTACATTTTTTTGCCAAAAAGTGGACCCAATGTCTTGCACTTACCCTAGAGATTGAGTTGGGTATTATTTTGCATACTAATTGCTTCCTACTCTCTTTGTATGCATCAATCTATTCTCTCTCTCTTTCTAAAACAATCAATTGCCTCGTTGCATTTTTCTCATTGTATAAGAATTTCTCTATTTGTAGTATTTTTTTTATCTATTTTTTATTTTAGGTATGATGCACAATATTGAGACAACTTTTACATTTAGTTCTCTTTCATGTTGACCCAAACATTTCTTTTGTTTATTTGTCATGTGTCTTTTTTGTTTTACTATTTTTGTTCATGTGTTGTTTTTTTCTTTTTAAAAACATGATTGTAGGTTGTTGTCCTTGATTATTTCCATGAGTGGAAAACTAATCCTATCAAAGGGATTGAGCTAGGAGAATATGATCCTTGTAATCTAGAAGTCTTCCTAAGGTATTTTTCAATATCACCATTCCTTAACTCTTAGAAAAAGGTAAAAAAATTGCTAAATTAGATGATAGGAGTACACACTATACCAAATCATATCAAATTTGTGAATCATAAATCAAATCCACACCCATAAAAATTACCCAAACCCACATAAGCAACACAGGATAGAATTGATGGATTGTTCTAATTTAAGATAGAATACAAGCAAAGAGTAACATTTTTTATCTTCAAACATGTGGAATTAGAGGCAACATCGAAATCATTTCTTAACATTTAATTATACAATATATAACAATCATCAATAAAAATAATTAAACTAAATTAGTTTACTTATATGTACATTTTATTAAATTAACTTTAAGAAAAAAACTATTTATATTATTAAATATCTTAAATACATTTATTTAAAAAATGCAAAGCAATATCAATTTGAAGTTATTTTAAAAATATTGTCTTTATTATTAAATATTATTATTTTGATGTGTGCATGACTCTCACATTTAAGCAAATAAATAAATAAAAGCTTTTGTTAACACACTCATGCCTTCACACTCCACCTCTTACTATTATAAAATGTCTCTCAACATTAATTATTATTTCCAAAATTTTTTAAAAAATCTTCATTTATCAAATAAATTTACAATAATTTAAATTATAATATACCATCTAATCAACAATAAAATTTACTCAACATTTACTTTATAGGAATGTGTCTTTAATTTAATAAGGCACATTTTTTTTTAATTGGAAAAATGCATATATTAATAGTAAAAAAAATAATGTACAAATGACATTTTCAAGAAAAAAATAGTAAAAAAATAATGTACAAATGGCACTTTCAAGACAAGTTAAAAAGACATATATAGTGAAAGGTATAACCATTATTAAAGAAAACAAGTGTTTACACATGAACTCAAATTATATTTTAAAAATCATAAATTATGATATAAAAAATATCTTCCTCCTTTTAACTTACATGCCAGTATTAGAGGTAAACTTGAATTCTTCCGCTTGGAAAGTGACCTTTACTAAATCTACATAATATGCCCACTGAACTAATCAAAACCACAACATTGAAGGGGGGTGTGGGATACATTTTCTTCATAATTACCTATAACTACAATGATGTTTCATATGTATCTGTATAACTTCATGCTTCCAATTCTTACAATTCTGAAGCCTGGTTTCTAATATCATCCTGGTGCTCTGTATCAACATATGGTGAAGGGGTTCCTTGCCTTTGCACAGTTATGGAGAATGAAGAATACAGGTAACAGGAGAGGTTATGACCTGACACCACTGCACAACCCGCTATAATAAGAAACCCCAGAAACTCCAAACTCACAGAAGCAGATGCAAACCTCACAAACTTTTCTGCAGCCGAATCGTATGCTTCTGCAGCTCTAATGAGTTCTTTTGTTAGCATTATGCATGCTATGCCTGCCGAGGTACTAGATAAAATTATAAAGGTCAAAACCTGTTACACCAAACCCATAATTTTGAATTAGTAATGCATTTCAAGAAGTTGAGAATTTTCAAGAACCTTTTTCCTAATAAACTAACTGAAAGCTGTGCCTGATCAAAGATGAAGTTGAGGTAGATCCACAATCCTCCACTGGTACCACACAGTGCTTGAATGATTCGAATTAAGGAATAGAAACAGCCTAACACGTCGGCAGCCACAACATATCTGCAACACATTAAATCTTTCAAAACATGAATCCCAATTAGGATATGAATTTGAAAAGAAAATGAAAAAAAACAGAATGCTTGCCTGAAGGGCTTGAAGTCGTTGAAACGGTATTCTAGGCCTCCGGTGCTGTCACTGCTGGATCTTGTCTTGCTCGTTAACATCACAATTAAGGAAATCAGGAGAAGCACAAAAGTCAGGATTCTGAAAATGAAATTGGGTACCGCAGATGTTTCCATTTTTTAAATCTTTCAAAACCTACAAACCATATCCATTCAACTCTTTTGAAAGCTTAGGGAAGACCCTCATAAAAAGTGTTTTGAGTCGACATTCTATCCCCAATAAGCAAGATATCCTCAGTCAATGTCCACAAGAGGACAAAGAAAAAGTTGTATGGATGAAGTTTGTCTACGATGCATCCTCTTGTAAAAGAGGACCAATAGAATTGTTGATAATGAATATGTTCAATGTGGTGAAAAGCTTTTTCTTGTGAATGAAGTTATTCTAAAACAAAATTTAGTGTAACAATTAAAAATTAATTCTATTTTAATAAAGTAAGATAGTGTTTAAGTAAAATGTGTGAAGGAGCATGAGCATAGTTGCTAGGAGACGCGTCTTCCTCTCTTAGAGATGCGTCTCGGAGACTGGTACCATCTTCAGAGATGTCTCCACCAAATTTTCTCGAGTATTTTGTCGTCTCTTGTTGTAGAAAACGACGTCTCCCTCTAAAATACCTAAAATAACTTTAAAGCTTAAACATTTAAAACTTTAAAAATTAAAGTATAATGTATTTGACACATCTAAGAGTGATTAAATTATTGTTTTGAAAGTTCAATGTCATCATATTTTCAAATTTTCTATAAATTACTAATTTTATTTTCAGATTTTTTATAAATTATAAAAATTTTATTTTTTAATTTTTTATTTATATTTAAAAAAATGGCGTCTCCAAGTACCCCCGTCTCCTATTTTCAAAAAAAAGTTGTACTGGTATCGGTACCAGTCTCCTGTACCAGTACCAATACCAGTCTCGTGGCAACTATGGGCATGAGCCAAGTGGATAGGGACAATTGATTTTTTTTTGGTAAATATCAAATGTAGTCAAGAGTTGTGTCCTAACTATTGAGCATAAGCATGAGCATGAGGTGAAATGAGATCTTAATTGTTACAAAGTCAAATTCAAACTACAATGGATATAAATAGATTAGTTGGTATGAGTTTTCTACAGTTCATGAAGTTAGAATTTGAAAACTTTTGGATTTAACTGTGTGTTTTTCTTTTCACGTTTCAGATCACACTCAATGATCCATCTTCAAGAAGAGGAAAAAATCCCAGTTCCTACCTCTAAACGGGGACTGAATAATGGTGAGATGGAAACTATTTTGGATCAAAAAAATTGCCTGTTTCTGCTATGTTTTCTAATGGTTAGATTTTCAATGGCTTTTTTGGTTTTTCTTGATTTGTCTGTGTTATTTTTGCAGGGTTTTTTTGGTTTATCTCATTTAAAAAAGGTCAAATATTGACCAATCAAAACTGAACAGCAGAAAAAAATTCTGAGGGTTTGTAATGTTAAGGAGCTAAATTAAAAATCATAGAAAAAATGTTGGGTGAAAAAAATTAAGAGAGTTTCCTAATATTTGCTTGCTGAATTGGAAATCTCTCGTGTTTTCTGAGATTGCTTGCAGATCAACCTGTCAGTTGCATGTTTCGTTGCATCCAGAGACCCATGTCGACAGTCATCAATGTTTTCTTGCATGCAAAGACCCAGGTCGACGGTCATGTATTTCTAAAGACTACAGGTCGCTCATCAGAGAGCATATGAAATGTTTCATGTGAAAAAATTGTGTTCTGTGTGATTTGTGGCTGGCAAAAATGTGCCTTAAATCAGCGGAGCAAAATTTAGAATCTTTCATTATTTTTAATGATTTATATTAGGTTAGGGTAGGGGCTTCATTCGATTGGTTAAAACATCTTATTGTAGACAAAAGGTCACTAAGGTCTAGTCTCCCCCTAAACCCATGGTACCAAGGACCTCGCACCATCATTACGAGTCACGTGAAAAAGTTTACCCGGTACTGCACTTTATAAGGGGACAAATACCTGATAGATTCCTTCAATCTAAAAATTAAAAAAAAAATTATACAAGAATTATAATTTTGAGTCATTCCATAATTGTCTTATGTTAGTTCTAGATCACTCTAAGTGTGCTAAATCAGATCACTATTGTTGCAAGGCCTTAACGTTTAGCCACACAAAATAAATATTATCTAGTACCAAATAATTATTACACACGAACTTTGATAAAAACCAGAAGAAAAACAAAAACACTGCTGAAACCAGAGTTCACAAACCATTTTAATTTTTTTTCAATTTTAATGGGAAGGTCCATTTGACATGAGAAGGATAGATAGAAGCCTAGAATGTAATCATGGCGACCCTGTCGCAGTCAGAAGCAGCAGTGTCTGTGCTAGCTACTGCACATTCTCACGAGTTGCCTTCTCTGCTACATGCCTTCCATGTCTTTTTTCTATGTAATTCTCTTCCCTTTGTCCTATTTATTAGGAATTTTATTATTTCCTTCTTTTCTTCTTTTCTATTTTTTAATTTTCATTTCTTTGTTGGGTATTGAGGTTTCATATACAAATATATATATGATTTGACAAGGTTGAGTTTACTGTTGATTTTCATAATGTGAAAACTCTGCGTTATAAGTTTTGAACAATTTGTAAGATAACAAAGATAAATGTGCTTTGGGGTCTTGAACAAGAGAGATTTCCTAATGTCAAATTGGTGGTTTTAGTTATATTTATACACCTTTATAATTATATTCAATCATATGAAATCGATCTTGATAAAATCCACGTATGTTAAATTGGTGTTATTTACTATTAGGCACGTTTGCAGATATTTTCAAATCATATTCTAATTGATGAAATCAATCAAATCAAAGCTATCTACCTAGATTTTCTTTGGATCCTTGTTCCAAAACGACTGGTAGGCAGGATGTTGACAATAGTTGTAGAGTTTGGCTTGACACCTGCCAATAGCATTTACTTGAAAGTTTGGAAAGCCTTTTTAAAAAATCCATTTTATGTTGTGTATATCCTACAGTCATATTGAATTTTATAAAATACCTATCATTCTGAGAGTGGGATTTCAGAGCCAAAATCAAAGAGCTGAAGATCTCCTTGAGGCATTCTGTTAAACAGTTCATGTTTCTTGTATATGCTTCCACATTTATGCATCTGCCAGGGCAGTTGCAACTATAACACCTAACAAAAATCCCCTTCCTTTATCCATTGATAGATCCCTATTCCAACGCCTCCGTTTTGGCATGGGCAAGTAAGATGCTGGCGAAAGTTGCAAAATTTGGCTTGACACTTGCCAATTGCTTTCGCCTGAAAGTTTGTAAGGCCTTATTAAAAAGTCTAGTTTGTGCATTCCCTGCAATCATGGCATTCCATGAAACCATATTTCCCTGAGGCATTCTATCAAACACTTTGCTGCCTTGTCTATGCTTCCACTTTATGGATAGTCTGTACCAGCCCATTCCCCACTACAATATCTGACAAAACCCCACCTTCCATTATGTTTTCATTGATATCCACACCCTGTTCCAAAGCGCCCACTTTAGCACATGCAAGGAGGATGCTGACAAAGTTTGTCGAATTTGGCTTAATACCTGCTAATTGCTATGCTCTACTCATAAGTGAAAGAAAATATAAATTCCTTGTCATCTGCTTGAGATTTTATCATTCTTTTAAACACATTTAACAATCATTTACATTTCCTATAAGAATTTGTAGCAACCATTCTATGGCGGGACTCCTACGATTAATAGAATTGTGAATGGTTTCAGTGCTACATAATTAAGAGAAACCACAACACCTCAATGAACCTAATATCATAAGCAAGACCGCTAGGTTCTTCAGTATCTCATCCCTGTCTGCGGCCACTGAAAACTTTGTTCCTTTATTAAATTTACTTTGAGCAGACTCAATTTTTTGTGTGTAAATCTTGGTTGCTCATTTCTTTCAAGCAAGCTAAAGCATATGCAGGTTCCTTGTTTCCCATATATTCATTGCCTTAGCACACTGAAATTATTCGAGTCCTCTCATTGTATGGAGATTTCTTTGTTCAAAAAACAGAGTGCAAAGAAAGCCCTAGAGTAAAGAACATGTCGAAAACAAATTCACTTTTATTAAGATGTTCAGAGAGGTAAATGAATTGCCGGTATTGGCATGGTGTGATGGTTTATAGGTGCCATTGTTGTTCTTGTCACCAAGGTTCAAACCCCGTTGGGGTGGTATTGTTGAATGGTTGTATTCCGGTTCATAGCTCCGGTCAAAAGCGTTTACCCCTTCAATAAAAAAAAAAAAAGGGGTAAATGAATTGTGACATTTTATATCTGTTTCTTGATTAATAGAGTCAAGATGCCCTTCAAAGATTAGTCTCCCATGTGTGCATCTCTGCCAGCCTACTAACCATCTCTATAAAAGTGTTCTTACAGCCTGGCAAGGACTTGAGCTGCACAGTCCAGCAGAAGTCTGTGGGTAAAGTGGCTCTTTGAACAAGGCATGGACATCCACTATATCATAATCATAACTATTTTTTTCCCAGACATTCTGGTTGTAAATACGTTGTTGGGTATGTATGCGAAATATAAAACGCCTAAAATGCCTCAGAGATGTAACCATATGAGCTATTATAATTGCAGTATATGAATGACATGGTGTATGCAAACTGTAAAGAGGGTGCGGACATTGAACTTACAGGTGCCAATTACATTTGCTTCAAGGTTTTGGAAAGCTTTTTGCCATGAGACATTTGTTGGTTCAAGTGGATAGCTTAAAGCTTCTTAGGCTTTCTGAATAAAAACCATATTGTGTATGCTTAGCAGCATTCTATTAGAGTATTTTGCTAAAAACAGGTTAGATTTGTTGTGTATGCTTTTACGTTTTACATATACAATTTTATGCATATGTTGCCATTATTGCAGTTCATGTGATTACATTTTCTGAAGCATTTTACATAATAATTCATGTGTTGTATAGGGGAAGGGGCCTAGTAGTCGTTATAGCTAATTTCACGCATCCTAAGCTTCTAAACGGTGTATTGGATTGACTCATTTTTTTTGGATTTTCTTCAAATGCGAGTTAATAGCTTATAGCTATTCTTTTGGCTTTTGGGGGTTTCAGACGAATGCCGGAGGGTTCACTAAGCACAAAAAGGTCAAAAAGTGACCATTTAGACTTGACGTCCAATACATCTCTATAATGACCCAATTACTGTGCGCTTTCACCACCAATAAGTTAAAAAAAAAACCCAATTAATGATCATATTAGGGTGTAATTACATTTATATATAAAAAATAACCATTCACTTTTGAATGTATAAAATTCACTTTAATATGTTTGAAGTTCACATTAGCGGCATTTGAATGTTCGCAACGCCACGTGCACAACTAACCATCTCCTAGACTGCAACCTCCTTATAGCCCGATTTATTTCCACATCGGGTCCGTCAAATATATTTGTTCCCACACTATTTTTGTTTACCACCCTCCACTTTTTGGTATTCCTCGCGATCTCTATGTTGGTCATGCTCTTGACAGTTTTAATAGGCACAGATAAACCCTCACACTAGTTGGTTTTTGGATGCCCTTCATGGTTTCAGGTAACATCAAACTATCATTTGTCCTTTCATATTGCAGACAATGGTACTTGTGAGTTTGGTTTCATACTTTTTTTCTTGAACCATGAATGGTTTCTTGGTTGTTTGATTATGGGATAATTTGACACACCTTTTTGACTAATTTCATCATTTCTTATCATGCCTGCTAGCCTCTCTATCATGTGATAGTCTCCATGGTTTGAGGTAATGTCAACCTATCATTTCTCCTTTCATTTTGCATAGAAAGGTACTCATGAATCTATTATGCTTGAGTAGGTACTCCTATATTTTCTGCATCATTGTGCATACCATCTAGGGTTTCATTATCATGAACCCATTAACTTAATATGGTGAAATACTCTCCTAGGCTATATAATCCAGAAACATCCAACTTTTCTTGTTAGATTTGAAAACCATATTTGTAATCATGAATTTGTCTGATTAAGGGAATATTTGACACTCTATTTTGATGGATATCTTTGATTATTCGTGTATTTGTCTAATTAAGGAATTATTATCATGAAACCCTAAATTTGTATGGGCTTTGTTTTGAAAACCCTTGCTTTTTTAAGCATATATCAAAAAACCCACGTCTATATTCATAAAGTGTCTATTTACAATTTATAAATTTAGGGTTTTTTTTGTTCTTGGTGGGTTAAATCTTACAAACCCCCTTTACAATTATAAGAGAATTTAAATTTATTCAATGGCTTGTTGGTTAATTCATAAAAGCCCCCTTTATATTCAAGAAACTCTATATATATTTGTGAAGTTTTGATTAAAACTAAAGTGAACACATTAGCTCACATTCATGATTCTCTATATATATTTGTGACATCTCACCTTCTTTTTCCAATTCTAACAATTTTTTCAAATTCA
>VDFB02353493.1:335155976-335174091 GCA_007258455.2 Sequoia sempervirens
GGTTGTTTTGGTGTTTATTTGCACTCTTTTACTTGCTGCTTGTTTTCTAACGCTCACATTTGACCTATCACAGTTATAAATAAATGAGGGTCTCTTTTTTTTTCATGTGTTATTCTTTCAAAAACCCCATTTACAAATTCAAGAAACTATATATATTTCTTGGTTAATTCATAGAAGCCTCCTTTATATCCATGAAACTATGTATATATTTATCGATTAATTCATATAAGCCTCCTTTATATTCATGAAACTATGCATATATCTCTCTGTTAAATCATAGAAACCTCCTTTATATCCATGAAACTGAGTATATTTTTTTGACATTTCTCTTACAACTAAAGTGTACACATCAACTTGTATTTTGATTATATATATTCATTTAAAAACCACTATTTACTTTAATGACACTATATATATTTGGTTTTTTTTTAGTGTCAAATGAACACCACAGGCTTAAATATATATATGTGTGTGTGTGTGTGTGTGTGTTTATATTTATACATACATACATATATATATATATATACATGCATGCATATAAATATATACATACATACATATATATGAGTATATAGTCATGAAACCGAGTATGTATCTCTAAAATTTGGATTGACAACTAAACACACCAACATACCTAAATCTCCATTTACCTCTTGGAACATTCCATATCAAATTTCAAGATTTTATAAAACCCATTCCATCAAGTGGCACATTTTGTTGAGATAGTGTCCTCTATTTGATCCACACCCCAATCAACAAGATAGTCTGACACACAATTAGATTCTTTGATCCACATGTCTTGATTTTTGTTACCTTTGGTTGTAAACCCCAACTTTTGATCTTTCCTTTTCTTATATATATATATTTTTCCATTGTGTATGTATCTTTGACGTTTGGATTGCCAACTTAACACAATAGCATACATCTTCATATTTAATATTTATCTTACCTATGTTTAAATTGATCTCCTTTCGTTGTCTAGAGTCCTTGATAAACAAAGATCCTAAAAGATTTGTCTTGGAACTGGGGTGAGACTCATCATAAAACAATGTGTAGATTGGTTTCTTGGCATGTGAAGTGGTAGACGAAGAATGGTGAAGAGAGATATATCAGAGATTGCTTTCCCATGTGAGGAGAAAACATGAGATCAAGAGAGGAGGTTGTTTTAGATGATAGAAAATAAGGGTGTCATTGCAATCATGGAGATTATCGATAGTAGCCTCTAGTCAAATGGTCACATTCATGACAAAATGATATATGAACACTTCTTCAACACTTTAGTGAAGGGTATGGGAGAGAAGGATTTGGCTATGAGGTTGGTCCCAACCTTATTGAAACCAAATATTCGTCCACTAGTGTTGAATGATATTAGTAGGATGGAGGTGATCCCAAGGGGGAAACACATAGTGGGAATATTTGACATTGAAGCTGCAAAACACAAGTCTATCACTACAAACACTCTTCAACTTCTATCTCAACAATTATGGTGATCCCCTTAGATTAGAGTAGACTATAATGGTGAATGAGCTAGCCAATGTCATCATTACATTAAAAGACTATAAAACACAATATATGCTCATAGAGAAATTATATTTTTTGGTTTTTATTATAATAGGAGCATTCCCCTCTGGCGATTATAAAAAATAAAGATATATATCTTTGTTTGAATATACATAACCATAATGAAAATGGAACCTGATAAGTAACAAATATAAGTTAGAAATTTTGTCATATATATGCATGTTACTGTCTTGTATGTGTAATGGAAAGTAGACAGATGGTAACACACATATACATACATAGTTTCATGACTATGGATAGATATATATCTTTATGTGAATATATATAAGTAAAATGAAAATATAATTTGATAAGTAAACAAGAAAAGTTACAAAGTTCATCATATATAATATGCATGTTGATTTGTTGTATGTGCAAAGGAAAGTAGACAAAGACTAACACAGTTTACAAAAAATGTATGGTACTATATTCTTATGGATAATGAAAAGAGAGTGTATTAAACACATGCAAGACAAATATAAAAATGAAGTTGTATGTTGTTGTCTTCTATTTGCAATCCAAACTTGAGAGATACTTACATAGTTTCATGAGTATCTCTTACACACACATATATACATATGCACAGATATATAATATGTATATAGATACACATATATCTAAATACATATATATATATATATATATATATATATATATATATATATATATATATATATATATATATATATATATCTTTTTGTGAATATATCTAAGTACAATGAAAATGCAAGATGATAAGTAAAGAATAAAAGCTACAAACTTCATCTTATATATATGCTACTCTGTTGTATGTGCAATGGAAAGTACACAAATGGTAAAATTTTACAAAAAATGTATGGTGCTGTGTTCTTATGGACAATGAAAGGAGAGTAATTTTAAAAAAAGGTAAGACAAATATTAAAAATGAACACGTATGTTGCATTGTTCAATTTGCAATTCAAACTTGAGAGATACATACATAGTTTCATGACTATAAACATAGAAAGTATACAAAAACATATTCAACTTGTGTTGTTCCATTGGCACTCAGAAGTACACAAATACATACAATATCATTAACAACAAACACAAAGCCTTGAATTTGAAAAAATTGTTAGAATTGGAAAAAGAAGGTGAGATGTCACAAATATATATAGAGAATCATGAATGTGAGCTAATGTGTTCACTTTAGTTTTAATCAAAACTTCACAAATATATATAGAGTTTCTTGAATATAAAGGGGGCTTTTATGAATTAACCAACAAGCCATTGAATAAATTTAAATTCTCTTATAATTGTAAAGGGGGTTTGTAAGATTTAACCCACCAAGAACAAAAAAAACCCTAAATTTATAAATTGTAAATAGACACTTTATGAATATAGACGTGGGTTTTTTGATATATGCTTAAAAAAGCAAGGGTTTTCAAAACAAAGCCCATACAAATTTAGGGTTTCATGATAATAATTCCTTAATTAGACAAATACACGAATAATCAAAGATATCCATCAAAATAGAGTGTCAAATATTCCCTTAATCAGACAAATTCATGATTACAAATATGGTTTTCAAATCTAACAAGAAAAGTTGGATGTTTCTGGATTATATAGCCTAGGAGAGTATTTCACCATATTAAGTTAATGGGTTCATGATAATGAAACCCTAGATGGTATGCACAATGATGCAGAAAATATAGGAGTACCTACTCAAGCATAATAGATTCATGAGTACCTTTCTATGCAAAATGAAAGGAGAAATGATAGGTTGACATTACCTCAAACCATGGAGACTATCACATGATAGAGAGGCTAGCAGGCATGATAAGAAATGATGAAATTAGTCAAAAAGGTGTGTCAAATTATCCCATAATCAAACAACCAAGAAACCATTCATGGTTCAAGAAAAAAAGTATGAAACCAAACTCACAAGTACCATTGTCTGCAATATGAAAGGACAAATGATAGTTTGATGTTACCTGAAACCATGAAGGGCATCCAAAAACCAACTAGTGTGAGGGTTTATCTGTGCCTATTAAAACTGTCAAGAGCATGACCAACATAGAGATCGCGAGGAATACCAAAAAGTGGAGGGTGGTAAACAAAAATAGTGTGGGAACAAATATATTTGACGGACCCGATGTGGAAATAAATCGGGCTATAAGGAGGTTGCAGTCTAGGAGATGGTTAGTTGTGCACGTGGCGTTGCGAACATTCAAATGCCGCTAATGTGAACTTCAAACATATTAAAGTGAATTTTATACATTCAAAAGTGAATGGTTATTTTTTATATATAAATGTAATTACACCCTAATATGATCATTAATTGGGTTTTTTTTTTAACTTATTGGTGGTGAAAGCGCACAGTAATTGGGTCATTATAGAGATGTATTGGACGTCAAGTCTAAATGGTCACTTTTTGACCTTTTTGTGCTTAGTGAACCCTCCGGCATTCGTCTGAAACCCCCAAAAGCCAAAAGAATAGCTATAAGCTATTAACTCGCATTTGAAGAAAATCCAAAAAAAATGAGTCAATCCAATACACCGTTTAGAAGCTTAGGATGCGTGAAATTAGCTATAACGACTACTAGGCCCCTTCCCCTATACAACACATGAATTATTATGTAAAATGCTTCAGAAAATGTAATCACATGAACTGCAATAATGGCAACATATGCATAAAATTGTATATGTAAAACGTAAAAGCATACACAACAAATCTAACCTGTTTTTAGCAAAATACTCTAATAGAATGCTGCTAAGCATACACAATATGGTTTTTATTCAGAAAGCCTAAGAAGCTTTAAGCTATCCACTTGAACCAACAAATGTCTCATGGCAAAAAGCTTTCCAAAACCTTGAAGCAAATGTAATTGGCACCTGTAAGTTCAATGTCCGCACCCTCTTTACAGTTTGCATACACCATGTCATTCATATACTGCAATTATAATAGCTCATATGGTTACATCTCTGAGGCATTTTAGGCGTTTTATATTTCGCATACATACCCAACAACGTATTTACAACCAGAATGTCTGGGAAAAAAATAGTTATGATTATGATATAGTGGATGTCCATGCCTTGTTCAAAGAGCCACTTTACCCACAGACTTCTGCTGGACTGTGCAGCTCAAGTCCTTGCCAGGCTGTAAGAACACTTTTATAGAGATGGTTAGTAGGCTGGCAGAGATGCACACATGGGAGACTAATCTTTGAAGGGCATCTTGACTCTATTAATCAAGAAACAGATATAAAATGTCACAATTCATTTACCCCTTTTTTTTTTTTTATTGAAGGGGTAAACGCTTTTGACCGGAGCTATGAACCGGAATACAACCATTCAACAATACCACCCCAACGGGGTTTGAACCTTGGTGACAAGAACAACAATGGCACCTATAAACCATCACACCATGCCAATACCGGCAATTCATTTACCTCTCTGAACATCTTAATAAAAGTGAATTTGTTTTCGACATGTTCTTTACTCTAGGGCTTTCTTTGCACTCTGTTTTTTGAACAAAGAAATCTCCATACAATGAGAGGACTCGAATAATTTCAGTGTGCTAAGGCAATGAATATATGGGAAACAAGGAACCTGCATATGCTTTAGCTTGCTTGAAAGAAATGAGCAACCAAGATTTACACACAAAAAATTGAGTCTGCTCAAAGTAAATTTAATAAAGGAACAAAGTTTTCAGTGGCCGCAGACAGGGATGAGATACTGAAGAACCTAGCGGTCTTGCTTATGATATTAGGTTCATTGAGGTGTTGTGGTTTCTCTTAATTATGTAGCACTGAAACCATTCACAATTCTATTAATCGTAGGAGTCCCGCCATAGAATGGTTGCTACAAATTCTTATAGGAAATGTAAATGATTGTTAAATGTGTTTAAAAGAATGATAAAATCTCAAGCAGATGACAAGGAATTTATATTTTCTTTCACTTATGAGTAGAGCATAGCAATTAGCAGGTATTAAGCCAAATTCGACAAACTTTGTCAGCATCCTCCTTGCATGTGCTAAAGTGGGCGCTTTGGAACAGGGTGTGGATATCAATGAAAACATAATGGAAGGTGGGGTTTTGTCAGATATTGTAGTGGGGAATGGGCTGGTACAGACTATCCATAAAGTGGAAGCATAGACAAGGCAGCAAAGTGTTTGATAGAATGCCTCAGGGAAATATGGTTTCATGGAATGCCATGATTGCAGGGAATGCACAAACTAGACTTTTTAATAAGGCCTTACAAACTTTCAGGCGAAAGCAATTGGCAAGTGTCAAGCCAAATTTTGCAACTTTCGCCAGCATCTTACTTGCCCATGCCAAAACGGAGGCGTTGGAATAGGGATCTATCAATGGATAAAGGAAGGGGATTTTTGTTAGGTGTTATAGTTGCAACTGCCCTGGCAGATGCATAAATGTGGAAGCATATACAAGAAACATGAACTGTTTAACAGAATGCCTCAAGGAGATCTTCAGCTCTTTGATTTTGGCTCTGAAATCCCACTCTCAGAATGATAGGTATTTTATAAAATTCAATATGACTGTAGGATATACACAACATAAAATGGATTTTTTAAAAAGGCTTTCCAAACTTTCAAGTAAATGCTATTGGCAGGTGTCAAGCCAAACTCTACAACTATTGTCAACATCCTGCCTACCAGTCGTTTTGGAACAAGGATCCAAAGAAAATCTAGGTAGATAGCTTTGATTTGATTGATTTCATCAATTAGAATATGATTTGAAAATATCTGCAAACGTGCCTAATAGTAAATAACACCAATTTAACATACGTGGATTTTATCAAGATCGATTTCATATGATTGAATATAATTATAAAGGTGTATAAATATAACTAAAACCACCAATTTGACATTAGGAAATCTCTCTTGTTCAAGACCCCAAAGCACATTTATCTTTGTTATCTTACAAATTGTTCAAAACTTATAACGCAGAGTTTTCACATTATGAAAATCAACAGTAAACTCAACCTTGTCAAATCATATATATATTTGTATATGAAACCTCAATACCCAACAAAGAAATGAAAATTAAAAAATAGAAAAGAAGAAAAGAAGGAAATAATAAAATTCCTAATAAATAGGACAAAGGGAAGAGAATTACATAGAAAAAAGACATGGAAGGCATGTAGCAGAGAAGGCAACTCGTGAGAATGTGCAGTAGCTAGCACAGACACTGCTGCTTCTGACTGCGACAGGGTCGCCATGATTACATTCTAGGCTTCTATCTATCCTTCTCATGTCAAATGGACCTTCCCATTAAAATTGAAAAAAAATTAAAATGGTTTGTGAACTCTGGTTTCAGCAGTGTTTTTGTTTTTCTTCTGGTTTTTATCAAAGTTCGTGTGTAATAATTATTTGGTACTAGATAATATTTATTTTGTGTGGCTAAACGTTAAGGCCTTGCAACAATAGTGATCTGATTTAGCACACTTAGAGTGATCTAGAACTAACATAAGACAATTATGGAATGACTCAAAATTATAATTCTTGTATAATTTTTTTTTTAATTTTTAGATTGAAGGAATCTATCAGGTATTTGTCCCCTTATAAAGTGCAGTACCGGGTAAACTTTTTCACGTGACTCGTAATGATGGTGCGAGGTCCTTGGTACCATGGGTTTAGGGGGAGACTAGACCTTAGTGACCTTTTGTCTACAATAAGATGTTTTAACCAATCGAATGAAGCCCCTACCCTAACCTAATATAAATCATTAAAAATAATGAAAGATTCTAAATTTTGCTCCGCTGATTTAAGGCACATTTTTGCCAGCCACAAATCACACAGAACACAATTTTTTCACATGAAACATTTCATATGCTCTCTGATGAGCGACCTGTAGTCTTTAGAAATACATGACCGTCGACCTGGGTCTTTGCATGCAAGAAAACATTGATGACTGTCGACATGGGTCTCTGGATGCAACGAAACATGCAACTGACAGGTTGATCTGCAAGCAATCTCAGAAAACACGAGAGATTTCCAATTCAGCAAGCAAATATTAGGAAACTCTCTTAATTTTTTTCACCCAACATTTTTTCTATGATTTTTAATTTAGCTCCTTAACATTACAAACCCTCAGAATTTTTTTCTGCTGTTCAGTTTTGATTGGTCAATATTTGACCTTTTTTAAATGAGATAAACCAAAAAAACCCTGCAAAAATAACACAGACAAATCAAGAAAAACCAAAAAAGCCATTGAAAATCTAACCATTAGAAAACATAGCAGAAACAGGCAATTTTTTTGATCCAAAATAGTTTCCATCTCACCATTATTCAGTCCCCGTTTAGAGGTAGGAACTGGGATTTTTTCCTCTTCTTGAAGATGGATCATTGAGTGTGATCTGAAACGTGAAAAGAAAAACACACAGTTAAATCCAAAAGTTTTCAAATTCTAACTTCATGAACTGTAGAAAACTCATACCAACTAATCTATTTATATCCATTGTAGTTTGAATTTGACTTTGTAACAATTAAGATCTCATTTCACCTCATGCTCATGCTTATGCTCAATAGTTAGGACACAACTCTTGACTACATTTGATATTTACCAAAAAAAAATCAATTGTCCCTATCCACTTGGCTCATGCCCATAGTTGCCACGAGACTGGTATTGGTACTGGTACAGGAGACTGGTACCGATACCAGTACAACTTTTTTTTGAAAATAGGAGACGGGGGTACTTGGAGACGCCATTTTTTTAAATATAAATAAAAAATTAAAAAATAAAATTTTTATAATTTATAAAAAATCTGAAAATAAAATTAGTAATTTATAGAAAATTTGAAAATATGATGACATTGAACTTTCAAAACAATAATTTAATCACTCTTAGATGTGTCAAATACATTATACTTTAATTTTTAAAGTTTTAAATGTTTAAGCTTTAAAGTTATTTTAGGTATTTTAGAGGGAGACGTCGTTTTCTACAACAAGAGACGACAAAATACTCGAGAAAATTTGGTGGAGACATCTCTGAAGATGGTACCAGTCTCCGAGACGCATCTCTAAGAGAGGAAGACGCGTCTCCTAGCAACTATGCTCATGCTCCTTCACACATTTTACTTAAACACTATCTTACTTTATTAAAATAGAATTAATTTTTAATTGTTACACTAAATTTTGTTTTAGAATAACTTCATTCACAAGAAAAAGCTTTTCACCACATTGAACATATTCATTATCAACAATTCTATTGGTCCTCTTTTACAAGAGGATGCATCGTAGACAAACTTCATCCATACAACTTTTTCTTTGTCCTCTTGTGGACATTGACTGAGGATATCTTGCTTATTGGGGATAGAATGTCGACTCAAAACACTTTTTATGAGGGTCTTCCCTAAGCTTTCAAAAGAGTTGAATGGATATGGTTTGTAGGTTTTGAAAGATTTAAAAAATGGAAACATCTGCGGTACCCAATTTCATTTTCAGAATCCTGACTTTTGTGCTTCTCCTGATTTCCTTAATTGTGATGTTAACGAGCAAGACAAGATCCAGCAGTGACAGCACCGGAGGCCTAGAATACCGTTTCAACGACTTCAAGCCCTTCAGGCAAGCATTCTGTTTTTTTTCATTTTCTTTTCAAATTCATATCCTAATTGGGATTCATGTTTTGAAAGATTTAATGTGTTGCAGATATGTTGTGGCTGCCGACGTGTTAGGCTGTTTCTATTCCTTAATTCGAATCATTCAAGCACTGTGTGGTACCAGTGGAGGATTGTGGATCTACCTCAACTTCATCTTTGATCAGGCACAGCTTTCAGTTAGTTTATTAGGAAAAAGGTTCTTGAAAATTCTCAACTTCTTGAAATGCATTACTAATTCAAAATTATGGGTTTGGTGTAACAGGTTTTGACCTTTATAATTTTATCTAGTACCTCGGCAGGCATAGCATGCATAATGCTAACAAAAGAACTCATTAGAGCTGCAGAAGCATACGATTCGGCTGCAGAAAAGTTTGTGAGGTTTGCATCTGCTTCTGTGAGTTTGGAGTTTCTGGGGTTTCTTATTATAGCGGGTTGTGCAGTGGTGTCAGGTCATAACCTCTCCTGTTACCTGTATTCTTCATTCTCCATAACTGTGCAAAGGCAAGGAACCCCTTCACCATATGTTGATACAGAGCACCAGGATGATATTAGAAACCAGGCTTCAGAATTGTAAGAATTGGAAGCATGAAGTTATACAGATACATATGAAACATCATTGTAGTTATAGGTAATTATGAAGAAAATGTATCCCACACCCCCCTTCAATGTTGTGGTTTTGATTAGTTCAGTGGGCATATTATGTAGATTTAGTAAAGGTCACTTTCCAAGCGGAAGAATTCAAGTTTACCTCTAATACTGGCATGTAAGTTAAAAGGAGGAAGATATTTTTTATATCATAATTTATGATTTTTAAAATATAATTTGAGTTCATGTGTAAACACTTGTTTTCTTTAATAATGGTTATACCTTTCACTATATATGTCTTTTTAACTTGTCTTGAAAGTGCCATTTGTACATTATTTTTTTACTATTTTTTTCTTGAAAATGTCATTTGTACATTATTTTTTTTACTATTAATATATGCATTTTTCCAATTAAAAAAAAATGTGCCTTATTAAATTAAAGACACATTCCTATAAAGTAAATGTTGAGTAAATTTTATTGTTGATTAGATGGTATATTATAATTTAAATTATTGTAAATTTATTTGATAAATGAAGATTTTTTAAAAAATTTTGGAAATAATAATTAATGTTGAGAGACATTTTATAATAGTAAGAGGTGGAGTGTGAAGGCATGAGTGTGTTAACAAAAGCTTTTATTTATTTATTTGCTTAAATGTGAGAGTCATGCACACATCAAAATAATAATATTTAATAATAAACACAATATTTTTAAAATAACTTCAAATTGATATTGCTTTGCATTTTTTAAATAAATGTATAAGATATTTAATAATATAAATAGTTTTTTTCATAAAGATAATTTAATAAAATGTACATATAAGTAAACTAATTTAGTTAATTTTTTTTATTGATGATAGTTATATATTATATAATTAAATGTTAAGAAATGATTTTGATGTTGCCTCTAATTCCACATGTTTGAAGATAAAAAAATGTTACTCTTTGTTTGTATTCTATCTTAAATTAGAACAATCCATCAATTCTATCCTAGGTTACTTATGTGGGTTTGGGTATTTTTTATGGGTGTAGATTTGATTTATGATTCACAAATTTGATATGATTTGGTATAGTGTGTACTCCTATAATCTAATTTAGCAAAATTTTAACCTTTTTCTAAGAGTTAAGGAATGGTAATATTGAAAAATACCTTAGGAAGACTTCTAGATTACAAGGATCATATTCTCCTAGCTCAATCCCTTTAATAGGATTAGCTCTCCACTCATGGAAATAATCAAGGACAACAATTTGCAATCATGTTTTAAAAAAGAAAAAAACAATACATGAACAAAAATAGTAAAACAAAAAAGACACATGACAAATAAACAAAAGAAATGTTTGGGTCAACATGAAAGAGGCCTAAATGTTAAAGTTGTCTCAATATTGTGCATCACACCTAAAATAAAAAATAGATAAAAAAAACACTACAAATAGAGAAATTCTTATACAATGAGAAAAATGCAACGAGTCAATTGATTGTTTTAGAAAGAGAGAGAATAGATTGATGCATACAAAGAGAGTCAATTGATTGTTTTAGAAAAAGAGAATAAATGGATGCATACAAAGAGAGTATGAAGCAATTAGTATGAAAAATAATACCCATCTCAAGCTCTAGGGTAAGTGCAAGACATTGGGTCCACTTTTTGGCAAAAAAATGGAAGTTTTTTAATTTTTTTTTTAAAGATCAAAGTTTGTTATAGTTAGAGTAAAAATTTGAAGCACTTATATATATAATATTAAAACATGACATAAAAATTATGAAATGTAAGATTTTGTTTCTACTTTTCAAATATATAATTTATTCTAATACTCAAATGATAAATTTGGTTTTTTTTTTTTTAAATGGCTTTTTAAAAATCATATGTTTTGGGCTGAAACATGCATATATACAACCAAAATAGTTTGACTTAAATGAAATTATTTTTTAATTCCTTTGGTAGAAAGATGCATATGATCTGATGAAGTTTGATTAGGACTTTTTATAATTTTTTAATAAATATTTATAATTAATTTTTATTTGACATAATTTGTGTTTCTTTTAAACCCCTCATGTATGACCAACATAATTTGAGGTAAACTTAATTTTAATATATATTTTTTGTTATGTAGAGAATGATGTCTAAATTGGTTAGACATAATTGAAAAAAAAAAATCAAAATTAAAAGTTATTAAAAAATTGTAATATATATTTTGTTTCAAGTTTATGAGTCTCTTTGTTTAAACATTTATTAATAAATAGAAAAATATGTCTAATGGTAGTTTTTTTTACATATTTGAAAACTATATGTTGTCACCTATAGTGGGTTTTAATTTGGCCCAAAAATTCTAAAAAAAATGTCAACTATATTGCTAAAGTTAGTTTTTCTCTTGTTTTCAAGGCATTGTACTTGCGAGTCCAAGGTTGAGGGTTGGATTTACAAGCCTAAAACAAAAGAAAAATCACGAGTTTCAAATTTTATGAAATGTGTAACCATTCTAAAAAAGAATGTGTATATAATGTAAATAGAAATGGTTACCCGTTTTTCTAAATGTGTACCCATTTTAAAATGGGTATCCATTTCTATTTAAAATGTGTATAAAATGGGTGCCCATTTTTATTTAAAATGAGTACCCATTCCATATAGGTAGGAGTTTAGGTGTAGGAGCTCAATCCTAAATGGTTACCTATTTTTTTTATAAAATAGGTACCCATTCCTATTGTAGGGCCTCTCTAATGTTTGATTAACTTGGTGCTACAAGTAGACACACAATTCAAAGGGTGGATTCCTAACTGAATAGTTCATCTTCTATGAGAGTCTTCATTTAATTATCAACCATGGGCTCATAAGTGTTTGATAGTGTTGGCACTATATGCATTCATGGATTCTAGAAACACCCTATATTGGTAGAGTATAGGTGTTTACACATGTGCAAACAACTATAAAATCTGGAGAAGGAAATGAAATGCTAATGTGCAAAACGTGGGAAATAAACTTAGGTTGCTACTTATGCTACGTGTACTTATCACTTAAGTCTGTAATTGCTAACTACTAAATTTGAACTATAACTAATTACTTTTGGAGTATGAAAAAATATTAAGCTAGATGATATAATTCAATTACATAATCACACTTATGAATTCCACATGCATGTAACTAGAAACTATCCTAACTAAATTTAATAATGCATGAATTAATCTAATAACAGGAAATATAGTGGATAGTAGTACCTCAAGTGGCCTTGCTTGAGTTGTTACTTCCACAATAGACGTCAAACACTTATTACTTAATCAAAAAATCATGATCTCAAGCCAAATCCTTTATTGCATGAAAACTTTGAACTCTTACAATCTAACAAGAATCTACTAAAGATTGCTCATTCAACAAGCCATATCTACTATTCAAGTGATAACATAAAAACTAACAATGATTAGCTATCAATTGGTAACTAGCAAAAACTAACAAGATAACTAGATTTACTCCTCACAACAGATCCCACTATATAGGGTCAATGAGGAGTCTTATTCATGCTAGGACTGAAAATAGGACCATATATGATGTATCGTCTACTCTCCCTTAAAGATAGGGAGATGACAAGTAGTATTGAATCAAAAAACCATAATTGAAAAGTAGAAGAAAAACTAAATTGGAAATTTTCCTTAATGGTTAACCGCCATGACAAAGACGTGTTTCTTGGGGAATGTGATGTCATGAGTTACTCCTGCTCAGACTTTTTCTTCCTCTGGTCATCTTATTCGATGGATAATAATGTGCTTGTGGTAACTCATGATTGACCATTCAATAGTCACCTTCATTTTCCTCTATATTTGTCATGCTTCAACCATTCTAACTTCTCCCTTGCAACTATATGCAGTCCTTATGCTACAAGCTAAAAATCTAGTTGTTGCAGGTTACAATCCTTCTAGCTGCAAGAGGTTAGTTTCATCCCTAAGGCATACACATCATTAATATCATAATTTAAGAATAAAATTATACTAAATCTCATGAAAATTCATTCATTCACACATATAGATGTCAACATATCATATTTGTATTTCCACATACTTAAGTTTGTCAAAGTGCATGAAAGGTATATAAAAGACTTATGAAGTTGAGAATGTCTATGAAACTTGGTAGATTGAAATGATAAAAATATACTAATGAAGAAAAACTAGCCATAAATTAAGGTCATCACTTCCCCCCAACTAAGCTATTTGCTTGTCCTCAAGCAATTTTTAAGTTTGGAGGTTATATTGCATAGCCATTTCTCTAAAATCAACCATAGTGTCAACTCCTTTGTTGGAATTTTTGTCATTGACACCATTTAAGTGTAGTCATGATGGCCATTGATGTCAGTGGAATAGCTCAAGAAGATTGTTTGTAGTTGTTTATTACAGGTCTTGAAAAGTTACAACTGTTGTCAAGAAATATTGCAAAAGTTTCTTAGATGTTGCATAGTCTTGATGTAGGTTGTTCTAGTGGTTTGTAGAGGAACCATATAATAGATCTTTGATATGGGTTTTTCAAGTACATCTCAGATGTATGGTCTATAGGTTCAGATGATAAGAGATGAGCTCAAAAAAGGATTATCTTTGGTCTTGGCCATTACTACTGTTTCTCAAAAAATACCTTATGGGTTTTAGTCATGTCGTCACATAGTGTTTCTATTTTTGCGTTGACTGGAAATTAGTAGTAACATGTTACTTAAGTTATGAATTAAGCCTTATGGGTCATTTTGTTACCAACCCCTTCATCCTTGTGATTACTAGCTCAATGGAGTGTGAAGAGATTTTATTTTTTCCTAAGTTTTATGCCTAATTCTTTATCCTAGCTTGATCAATGGTGGTGATTAGAGATTGAAGATCAGGTGGCTCTTGCATGCCCGCAAGGCTTTATAGCTAATGTCAAATCTTGGTTGTGGAGTCGGGGAATCATGCCATGTGTCCAGTGGGACCAAGCACATGACTCTGTGCTTTGCTAAGATCAACGATCAACACAAGAGATGGTAGAGATTAATGGTTGTCGAGGCATCACTATTTTGATCCACTTTGACAAGGATAAAACTATGATAGTGCGAAAGGATGACAAGTTTTTGATGATTGTTTCATCACACTTGATCTTCACAACACATTTGTAATTCACTTTGACATGGTTAAAAGTTCAATAGCGTGAAATGGCTCCACATGTACCACATGATGCCTATGAGATAGATGGTTTGTTTTTGCTATTCCACAGAAAGGATGGTGGGTCTATGTTTTGGCTTTGTAGGAATGTGGTATGTAGATGCGTGTCCATGTTGACGTTGAGGTTAGGTTAATTCCCATCCCTAGTATAATATTCAACTAGAGTTAAAGAGAATATATACAATGTAGATTTAAAGGTAATTTAATTGAACAATCATGTTTTAAAGTTGAAGCATTTTTTATGAAGACCATTATCTATCATGGTGATAAAGGAAAGATTAATGACTGATATTCAAAGAAAGAAAACAACTACTTCCAAAAGATAAAATTTGATGAGCAGTGATAGAGATGAAGCCGATTTAAATGTATTTATGAAAAATCATAAAAGCAACAGTTTCAAGGGACTGTGAAGCAGTTAGGGTTTGTGTAGCTATAGAAAATAGTTACTTTCATGATCAAAATGACAATGTGAGTGGTTGCTAAATATAGAATTCTATCATTTTATGTGAATAATGGAGACATAAATGCAAATCATTTGAATTCACAAAGGGGTAAATGCAAGAAGTTGAGTCCACAAAACGTGAAACTTTTTTCCTTATCCAAAAAAATGAAATCGACATTGCAAAAACGAAATCTTGATTTTCATTAACGGGATCTTGACCCTAAATTCCAAATGGATCCCGCTTTTTAAAAATTGGGATCCCATTTGTTAAAGGGTCCTGAACCGACAAACATGAAATAGGATCCCAATTATTACAAAATGGGATCCCATTTTAGGATAGTATTTGGGTATGTGTAGGATCATCATGGAAAAAATAGAACCTTAAGTGGTGAAAAATTAAAAAAAAATCAGAGTTAGGTAACTTGACATAAAAATTTGAATAAGTTATCTATATTATTTAAAAAATATGTAAAAATAGAATCTATAACAAATTGAATGTAGTTTCTAAACTACTAGGTTTATTTAAAAAACAAAATCTACTTGGTGAAAATTTGAAATTTCAATGCAAAAGAGTACTTAAATTCCCCTCAGGAAAAAATAAGTAGGTGTCTCATTCTGACCAATTTAATCACAATAAAATGATAATATTTTTTTATATGATTTAGATATAAGTAAAGGACTCATGTCCCGATGTGAGACATATTTTTGGTGGATTCTTTTTCTCCCCAAGCAAATAATTAATTATGAATTTTATACACTTTTAAAAAAAATATATAAACTCAGATGCGTCTCTAATTACCTTAACTGGCCAAAAATTCATGAAATTAATTTTTCTTTTTTAATCCTATACTATGTGGAGCATAGAATGACATATGTTTCAAATTCAAAAAATGTGATAATCGCTTTAAAGCTATAGATGTTTTCAATCAACCTATCAATTAGGACTTTAGTCGAATTCAAATAGAAAATGAATAATACACTTATTAAATTTTGGAAGCAAAGCATAATTTACAGGAGTCGAGAATTCTCCTTTAAAACCCTTTTTTTTCATCAATTTTGGGTAAAAAAAGTCATCAACCACATACCCTACACATACCCATCATATCACCACTTTTTGGCCCATCATGATCTTGCACATACCCATTTATTTTTATAAAAATGAAACTCATTTCATTCTGCATGAGATCTCGAATTGGTGAGGGTGACAACGATAGTGTAATGACCTCCAAGTGCGCCTCCACCCCCAAATTTTTTGTTTTTTTCATGTTTTATTGAAATTTTTAATACAATAATAGATTTTAGCATTTTTTTTTCCAATTTATTTAGCGTTTTATGCATTTTATTTCATGTAACAGTAGAAATGATTTGTAGAAATAGATGAAAAAATGCAATGAAACCTGAAGATATTGAATTCAAAGGAAAAAAAACAACCTTAAATTGTATTTTAAAAACAAAATTTAGCTTTTGAAACCTAAATTTTTCAATCAAACAAAAAAATTGCATTTGAAAACCCTAATTGAAAAGAAAACAAAAATTGCATTTCAATACCCTAAATTGAAGTGAAATAAAAAAATTTGCGTTTGAAAACCCTAATCAAGCTTTTTGAAACCCTAAATTCAAATCAAACAAAAACAATTGGATTTGAAAACCCTAGTTTGAAATGAAACAAAAAAATTGCATTGTTGCTTAGATTGAAACCCTAAATTGAATTGAAACAATTTTTTTTGGTAAAACCCTAAATTGAAATCAAACAAATCATTTTGCATTTGAAAACCTTGATTTCGAGCTCAAGAATATTTGATAATGGAAAAAATTCATTTGCATTGGTTAAATGTTTTAAATTTCATTTGCATTGTATGGAGAAAACAATATGTTAAACTTTACTTTCAATGTTAAATTATAATTAGATTAGAAAACAATATGCTAAAGAATAGTTACAATTCATAGATTCTATCAATGTTTGTTTGCAAATTTAGTTAGCAAATTCCTAAATCCTTGTACAATCCATTTCCAATTGCCACTTAATTAGATAATATTTGCATTCATTTATATTTTATGTTTTGATCTCTTAGTCATGCCTTGTTTCCATTTCTTGTTTGCATGTGTTGTCTCTAGTATTTTGACAATCTTAACCCTAATTCTAGTCAATTAGTTGTTAATTAGGCTTCTAGTTTAGTCTAAAATATCAATTTTCACTAGTTACCTAGACACTAAAAGAATCTAATATTTTTCTTTTATTTATTTTAGGTTCTTTCAATTCCAAACAATCCAAAATAAAATACTTGATTCAACATTAACTAATTTTATATTATACATTTTATATCATAAAATTCATTTAAGTGGGAAATATTAATGAAAAAAATGTTAAATAAAATAATATTATATTCAATTAAAAAAATATCCAATTAAAATATACATCAAACTCAATCTTAATAATACATAATTATGTGTTTCTATTACAAAAATAGTCAATCTATTCACAAAATAAAAAAAATTCATAAACTACTCACTAACTTGCAAGTCCATTATTCCAAGGGCCACCCAAACTTCACCCTAAGTTCCCTAAACCCTAAACCCTAAACTCTAAAATCTAAACCCTAAACACTAAAGCATTCATTTTTTCCAAGGACATTAAAATGAAATTTGGTTGCCTTGGGCAACTCCATCAAATTTTATTCCATTAAGCCATGTCATTTTGTCATAGTCCTAACCTTACTACATAGATCCCCTTAAGCCATCCTATTACCCTAAACCCTAAACTCTAAAATCTAAACCCTAAACCCTAAAGC
>VDFB02353493.1:335174191-335281246 GCA_007258455.2 Sequoia sempervirens
CTCTCAGTATTTGATAGCTCCAAGTCATTTTCTTGTGGTCAACAGATTTTAGTTAATGGAAAGCGGGTTAGTTGCATGTAGTGTAAAGTTGGAAAGTGGTGTAGTTTATCTCCGCTCATCATATCGGGATCAACCAACTATTCTGTTAACATCTGCGGGTGGCCGCTAGGAAAGTCCTTCTTGCACCCAAACATGCTAAAATATCCGGTTTACATCTCATCGATGAAACTTTAAGAGACCGCGCAAAAAGGAAACAACTCTTTGATGATCGGGATTACTTTGAAAATTAAGTGACACTTCGGAAACACTCTGTTTGAGGCTACACGATCATGTAGGTCCCCTCTACAATAACCTCTCTTGGTTTTTGATAACTCTAAGTTGTTTTTCCGTGGTGAACAAATTTCAGTTGATGGAAAATAGATCAATTACATGTAGTGTAAAGTTGGAAAGTGGTGTAACTTTCATTTTTTTGTCATATGACCAAACCGATTATTGCAACACGTTCGTATGGGTGGTTTTATGCTAGGAAAGGCCCTCTTTTGCACCCAAACACATCAAAACGGTCCAAGCGACATTTTACCAGCAAAGTCTCTTAAGAGACCAAAGTGCAAAAGGACAGAAAACTTCAACGAGTGATTACTCAAAACCCATGGCACTTGGAAACATTCAATATTAGGCTACGAGATCATGTAGGGCCTGTCTACAATAAATTCTCTTGATTTTTGGTAGATCCAAGTCATTTTCCCGTGGTGAACAAATTTCAGTTAATGGAAAACGAGTCAAGTGCATGTAGTGTAAAGTTGCAAGGTAGGATAATTTTTTGTTTTGTTCTTTGTGGGGACAAATAATTAGCACCAACACGTCTAGGTGGGAACATCTACACTAGGCATGGTCACTGTGCTTCGATATAAAAGTTTCATAATTTTTTCAATGCCCTTATGATCCTTAAGAAGACTTGCATGCCTTGAGTTTTTGTTTGTGAGACTTAGTTGTTACTTTCCATTTTCTTTTTTCAATAGTTTTATGATGTTTTCTTTATCTATGTAATACATGAAGCATAAAGCATACAAGCGAATGGTAGCATCAATCATACATGTGGAATGGTAGATGTCTTCCTCAATGATATAAAGCATGAAACTTACACATAAAACATGAAGCATGAAGCATTACTATATTCATATGATTGATTTAATGTTCAATAATCTTACAGGACAATAATGTTCAAACTTAAATATATTTACAATTATAGAAAAGAAGAGTGCATGGAAAACACTTGGATTTTAAATATTTGAAGTAAAACATCTACAAATATCAATTGTAGCATGGATTTATAATGAAAATGTGGACACCATCAATAAAAAATATTTGTATTAACCAAATAGCCATGTAGGAATACATCAATATATCTGAATATAAGTATAAAATATATACAAAATAGCCATATAGGATTACAAGAATACCATATAGGCATACAATGTCAAGTATATGCAATAAAAAATATGTCCAAAAATTCCCTATAGGCATACAACAAAGGACCCCAATCAAAATTCATTTCCCTCCAGGTGAATGAAACAAATGGGTGGCCTTTGGTGGTCAGGTGGATGGCGATGCGTATGAAACTCATTTACCCTAAAATCAAGGGCTACTCCTCCTAGGGTTTAGTTCCTCATCAAGCCTTATCTATTACAATAACAAGTAAAGACATTAATATACATAAATTACATTATAAAAAATGATATATTTAACAAAATAATCACTTATCGCCACTAGACAATCTCTCTCCTCATGTGAAAGATTCACATGCTCATGTTGTGGTGTGCCCAACTCCTATAGAAACCATCCAAATAGAAATTAAACTACGAATCAATAATCATTTGATTTTTCACTAACTAACAACTATAATAACAAATGTAATTTAAAATTTACTAATCTACCTCATACCTCCGTGAGAGGCATCTAATTATCTATTACAAAAGTTACACCTTGCTCCATTACCCTATCAACATCTGGAGGCAATTTCACTTTCATCATTTGAAAAAAAAAACAACAAATTGTTCAATCACGAAAAGTAGAATAGTGATGCAGGTCATGGCTTATAATGTATGAGATAATCAACAAAATTTTGAGTACTTATTGAACTATATATTTCTTACTATTTTCCCTATCCATAGCTTGTTTGAAAGCACCTGTTTTAGGCTTTTATCCATAGGAGCGATGTAGTGAACATTTTCATAAAATGTTTTGGTAGACATGTATGAAAAATGTGTAGCATAGAGAACGCGGTGAACTATTCAAAAAAATGCCTCAAAGAAATGTGGTCTCATGGTGGACTTAATCATTATGGAAAACAATAGTGTATTTTTTAGGAGGTTTTATTTTATGTAGAGCCATTTTTCCACAAGCTTTGCTAGCATGTCTCTAATTTTTGGAAACACTAAAGTCAATCATCATAGGATAATGGACATCTTGATGAGAAATAAACAAGTTCTTATATCAATTATTAAGAAATTCAATCTCTAGATCCAATTATGAATTTAATGGATAAGGTATAAGGCTTGAACTATAACAACATGAATATCTAGAGCTTATATGAAAATCTAAAAATAAAGTTACCGAATATGGAATTGCCATGATTAGATCCATTTTCTTTATGATGCCAAAAAGTAGCCAACATATCATGCTTATCAACACTACCTTAGGTGAACTTATAACAGTAATATATAAAGAATAACATCACCATAAGATAAAAATAATGAGGCACACATAAAAAATAATAGAAAGACATAACACAATATTTACATGGAGAAACCCTTGTGGAAAAACCTCCACCAAGAAGAGAGGCCAAGTATGCATTATCTTCAAATAAATAAGATTACAATACAACTACTTCCATTCCCCCCTTTACCTCCACCATGGTAGAACCTATGCACCTATGAAAAATCTCCTTATGCCTCAACCTGACCTTGTTCTTGCAATGAAACTCTACATTCAATTGAACTGCTCATATTTTATACATCCAAGAGGATGAATTTATAGATGTGTAAAGACATCTTAAGCCCCAAAAATGGCTCCCAAAGATGACCCTTCATTCCAAACATCCCCAACCCTTGGAATTCCACCTTCAAATGCAAAAAGACACTAGTTTTGACTCCAATAATTTCCCTCTAACTTGGGTGCCCAAACATGGAAGATAAACATTACATTAAATGTAATAAATGATGGAATACTAAGAGAAACTTGCTACCTCTTTCCCAACTTGTACTTGGAGAATACCAACAATCACTCATTTATATTTTTCCTTATCTTTTATCATCCCATTTTAGGCATCCACATGTGGGGAAAACAATATTAAATATTTATGTCCACAAGTCACATTTACTGTTGCTAGCAGAAACCATCGCCCATTATGAATGTAATATAAACAATTTTGAGAATTAATATTAAAAAATATTTTTCCAATACACCCTAAGTGCCTAGAGAAACTTTCCAAGGATGTTGGAACCATAACATAGGATTTGCAAGGTGGATGACACCTTAATCCTAACACATCTACCATAGCACAATGATAGAGTTTTTCCTTAGGGCTTTAACGAATAACATTTTTCAAAAGACAACAAGGTTTACATAAAATAAAAGATGTAGAAGAAACCCCTATGCTAAATGAAAGCCATGGTAAATACATATTTACAACCCTCCAAACATTACAAACCATCACAAAATTTCAATGAAAAATGACTTCCAAGTAGTTACCTAAAAGTTGCAATGTATTTTTTCCAATTTTGTAGGTATGTATATGTTCTACAATATGCTCCAAATCTGAAGAGATATGAAGCAGCCTTAAATTATCCAATACACTTACCAGGAAATGCAAAATGTAGTCATGGACAATATTGAACAATATGGAGTTGGAATCATTAACCCTACCACAATTGGGGAGTTTTACAATGATTTACATAAATATCTTACTTCAAGCCTAGCAAGATATAGATGGTGTCAAGGTAGATACATACAAAATCTAATTAGAACCCTTTCTATTGAATTTGGAGGCTAAGTATCTCTCTTCAAAAATAGCAACAATAGAAATGGGAAGGTTATCTTGGAGATAATTTGGATAATTAAAGACTTATCTTCATTATCATGAAGTCATTTGTTTTACCAAGGAAAGAGAGTCTCCATGGTTTTCTTCTTTCTTTCTTTACTATACTTTCAAGAATTTTAGTTTTTTAATAATCTTTTGGTGGAAGGACTATGTGGTGGTGTGGTGATGGGAGACAATGCTTGGTAAAGACATGTTTCTAGTCTATGTATTAAGCTTGACTTCAATCGAGCTTTCATGATGAACTTTATTATTGTGCTTGAACATATGTCCTTAGTGACATTGGCCTTCCTCGTGAATTTTATTTTTTTAATATTTTGGTCCAATATATCAATTGTTTGATTTTGGAAACATGTGTGAATAACTTGATTAATATTATATTATTAATCAACTTTAATTTTTTTTAATGTTGTGCTAATTTTATTCTCAAATTTAATACTCTTTAGACATATTGAATGGAATTACTTTAAGTTTTTTTCAATTTATGATCTCAAAATTAAAAATCTGTTTTTGATTTATTTCTTTTATTTAGTCATTTCATATCACTGTGTCAATCACAATACAAAAATGGTAGACTATGTAAAGAGGTTGTGTGTACAAGGTGTTCCATCTCTCTACACTCTACTTAAACATTACACTTGTTAATTATCAAATAGTCAATAACAATTTTACACTTCATCCTACCACAAGAGATATTACTGAAATGAATTTCTTTCCTAAATATTGAATGAATTGACTAACATACCTCAAATTATTGCATAGTGTAAAGGTGTACATTCATTCCCAAGAGCTTGGAGTGTAAAGTTGTTTGAACCATTTTAGATTTTACATATATTTTAATTTTAGTTATTTCTAGATACTAATTTGTGGTAAGGATCCTATTTATTTCTACAAGGAATTATAGCTACATTAATGAGAATATTTGATAGGTTGACATTCAAACTTAGAACCTACTTGTGTCTAATAAGATTTTTCACAATTGATTCATTTTATTTTTATGGTGAAAATTCTCAAATTCTATCAAAAAATATTTTTCAATTTTAACAACAGACTCTCTAAGGTACATTCATGTTAAGATTAGTTATGATTCCAAATTCAAAATTTTAGACATGATATATTTAGTTCTAATAAATTTCAAATTAGGTAGAATTTAACATTGTTTTGCAAGTCACTGTCCACCTAGAGATTTCAATGACCAAATTCTGGAGACTAGTCAGGGAAGGCTCAGTGATAGTTAATAGGGAGGGGGTGAGGTGTAGACATGCACATCACCACAACCATGAGGAGGTTGAAGCCTTCTTAAGGGTTCTGAATGAATTCCAGAGAGCCTTCAACAACATAGATTTGAATGAAGGAAGACCCAAAAATCCACACCTTGCAAGTCTCCAAGGGAATGAGGATGCCATCTCTGCTACAGTGGAAGTCAGACCAAATGCACAACCTCCTAGAAGGGACTTAGACAGAGAGGACTCCAAAGGCAACAATAATTAAGCTTTAGCAAGTTCTTTGCAAAATGGCTATGTTTCCATGGCTATATATGTAATATTTTGTATAAGTTGATCATTTACATGCTATAAATTTTGTAGATATGTGACACAACTGTAATACCTCACTGATTTTGTACATATCCAATGATAGTAGCTTAAGTATGTTGGCATAAACTTTGGAGGGCAGTTATAAACTGGACACTATGTGCTATATGCTGATATGACAATTTGATGTAACTATTTGATAAACTATTATTAATACAAAAAAAATAGATAGAATGTCAACTATAATACATGATTTTTAATTCATATTATATTTCTATAACTTCAAAATAAAAATAAATCAATTAATTTCCATCTTATAAACAATACATTTAATAAATTGTATACATATTGCATACATTTTGAATCATTTTCTATATAATTGTAAACTTAACTATAAAAAAATTGTCACTAACAAATATTTTTTAAAAAAAATCAAAGAAATTATCAACATACCCATTCAACTTATAGATCCATTGTAAGTAAACGTTATTCACTTTTTTAAAACATATATAAATATTTTGCAGAGTCACGAGAAACTCGAGTTGTGGAACAAACTTGACTTTGAAGCAATTCTTAGAGATAAGTTTGAAAACTTTTTTGTATGTTCCCAACAAACTTGACTTTGAAGCAATTCTTTAAGATAAGTTTGAAAACTTTTTTGTATGTTCCCTCTTCCACTAATTTCTTAAACGTCAACGTCAAAGTGGGAGTAGGTATTCATTTTTTTTCTAGATGTCGCCTATTCTTTAGGCGACGATGACGGAAAAAATTTATATAAAAGAAAGATTCTTATATTGACAATTGCAAATGAGTCCCGTTATTTTCATACCTAGTTTACATCTTTGAACTTTTACTTAGGAAACGTTCAAATTCTAAAACAATATTATTTTGAATAGAATACTTTTTATGTAACAATAATAAATATATAAATTGTGTGTTCTTAATTAAAGAGTTGTTCATCATTTTAAAAATTAATCATAATTATTAATTATATATATGTTGGTTTAGATTAGATTTATAATTATAATTGATCAAATTATTTTTATTTTAAAATTTAAATCTTAATTTGGAGCTGATTATATATATTATTATGATTATTGTGTGCCCTTTCAAGACAAGAAAACTTTTGACTCTTGGTGTTATATTTAAAATAGTAGCTTAAAAGGTAATTAGTTGATAGGTTACATATAACATGCGATTTAAATTTGAAACAAGTCTCATGCCTCACTATTGAGTAATTCGAAAACAAGTTTTAGCTGTCATTTAATAGTAAACCAGCTGCCATTTAAGGGTAAAAGCTTCCAAAATCTCATTTATCATGTAAAAGCTAGATAAATATTGATTTGATGACAACTTTCTTTTTTCATTTGCATTGCTTTATGTTTTAAATTTGTATGTAAATATTTCAAAATCAGATAATACTTAATTTCTTTAAGGAAAAAATCTAGGTATGTCTAGATTTATTTCATTCCATTTTTAGCACTTATTATTAATTGTTTAATCCATCCATATACAACTAGAATTTGCAGCACATGACATCCATACACACCCATGCACAAACACGTACTCTCTAGCATATTAACATACATATAGTTTTTTGTTGATTGAATCCTTTAACCTTCTTTAGATGCAAGTGCTAATTTTAGATATGTTAGATTTGATTACCGCTTACTGACATTTTAGAGTTATCATTTTCTTGCATGCATTATAAAGAATGTACTATTAGACTTTTTGTCTTTATATGATTTGACACTAGAAAGTAATTATTCCTTGTACCTACAAACAAAAAAATACAAGACGAATTATAAGTGACATCTCTCAATAAAAAATCAATTTAATATTTTCAATATTTCATTTATTTGGAGAAACATATATTTTAATGCATTTATTTATTTATCAATCTAAATTAATATTATTTATTTATTTAAATCTTTTGATTTAAAAAAGGTATTTATTTTTATTTTCAATATTCAATTAAATTTATCTTACCAACACCTAGAAATGTAAAGTGATGGTTTAAAACATGACATGATAAATCCATCAATATTGTAACATTGCTGAACATTGAACTGTACATAATAATAATAAATTATGAATTAGATCCAATCACTTTATCATTAAATTAATTCCTTCATTTTGATGATAAATTACGGAAATTTTAAAAAAATAAAAATTAATTGAGATCAACACATTTAAAGAGGAAATGTGACTGAGATCTGATTCATAACTATGGATACAAATGGTGTTACTAGTTGTTGGCATAAACTGGTTCTTACAATTTTACAGACCTGTTCCTATTTCCTAACACGCATCGCCTTGCTGCTTTGTTTCAATTTTGGGATCAGGGGTTTCTCCGCTAGGCACAGCATTCACAGTTGGTGAAGACAGGTAACAGGAAAGATTGTACCCTGAAATCACTGCACAACCTGCAATAATAAAAAACCCCAGAAACTCCACACACACAGAAGCCAATGCAAATCTCAGAAACTTCTTGGCCGCCGCATCGTACAGCTGTCCGCCTTGAAGAAATTCTTTTGTTAACATTATGCATCCTATGCCTGTGGATATACTAGATAAAATTATATACGCCATAACCTGTTTCACCACACCCACAGTACTTTCAAATAAATCATACATTTCTACAAGTTTAGAAATCCTGACAGCAAATCTTTTCCTAATAAAAGCCATGCCTGATCAACGATGCAGCTGAGGTAGAAACAAAACCCTCCAGTGATTCCACTCAGTATTTGAATAACTCGCATGAAGGAATACAGACACCCTAACAGATCGGCAGCTACAACATATCTGCAACACATGAAATCTTTCTCACACAGAATATCCCAGCTGGGCTGTAAATTTAAAAAGAAATGAGTAAAAAGAATACTTGCCTGAAGGGCTTGAAGTCAGTGAAACGGTATTCCAGATCTGCGGTACTGCCACTGCTAGATCTTGTTTTGCTAGTTAACATTACAATTAACGAAGCCAGGAAGAACACAAAAGCTGAGGATCTCAGAATCAGATTCTGTAACGGAGTGGTCGTCATTTCTGGATCTCTTAAAAGCAATGAACGTTTTCATTCAATGCTCTTCAAAAACTTATATAATCATTATCATTATGTTGAATGCAGCTCAGGGTTGGTTCCTGAACACGACCATTGCCCATCAGCCACGTATTATATTTAGTGGATGAGCTGGTTTGACATCCATCACTTTAAAAAACCATGTTTACACATCAATTGAAATAGAATAGTGTTTATTTAAATTTAAATTTCCTTGTCTGATCTCACAAAAGTCAAGTTCACACTGTACTAAATTGAAAAGAAAAAACTTTGGCTGAGAGTCGGGATGTAGTCATGTCTATCATTGTCTTAGGTATATAATCAACTTCACACTGTCTAGAAGAAAGATTTTTAAAATAAAGATTCCTTTATTTTAATTTTGAGGTAAGTTAAAGGAGAGTACTAAGGTCAAACGATCAATTTTCTATGTACGAAATACGGCCAAATTGTTTTGACGAAACGTTGCAAGGGGTCTCTTTGACCATAAAACATTGAACTCATTCTATAACTATAACTAAACTACTAGGTTAATTGTTTTCTTTTTATTTATTTAAAAAATCGATCTATACATAAATAAATATTATGGTGCGGAAAATGAAAGATGAGGGGATTTTACCAATGAGTAAAATGTGGTGCCCTTGTTGTCGGTGACATGTTGTTTTAGGTAGGTATGTATTTGGTTGTGTATTATTATTTTTATATTAGTAGGCATTTATTGAATGAGATAATGTGTATTTATTAAAAAATGGTTGTATTTTTGTGGTTTAGTGAAGATGTGTATTATATATGTATTTTTTTTTATGTTATATTGGTTGTACAATTGCATCTTTTAATAGTAAATTATAAATGTTTTTATTTATTTATTGAAACAATGCTAAAAAATACAAAGAGGCAACAAAGATTGTCAAGAGAGAGAGAGAAGAGACAACACATCCATCAAACCACCAGCAAACAATGAACAACACAGTTACATACAGCCACTAAAAGCAGCAGCAACCAAACACTAAATCTGAACTGTAGCTGAAACTGATACACCCAGACAAGCAGCAAAAACTGGCACTATCCAATTCTAAACTTCAACAATTTCTAAAGCTGATTTGAACAGTAAACATCATTTTTATGAAGTTGCAAAATTTGCCATTTGATCGTATCCAAATGATTGCTGCACTTCATACTCGCCTTATCTCCTCCCTGCAATTGAGAACATAAGAAAACGATTTGCAAAATGATGTCAGAGTAAAACCGTAGCATTCCTGATTCCAGATTAACATTATGCTCTGCAAAAACAGCCAAACATCTATTTTTCCACAAATTAAAAAGCACAATCTGCCGTACAGAATCAACAACAATGTTATTATGCAGCCCAACACCCAAAATCACTTCTTTCTAGCTCAAGATATGCCCAAAAATTGCAGCGAGGTAAGCAAAAACAACCCTCCATTTCCTCTTAGCCACAAAACAGTCCCAGAAGATATGTTTCAAGTTTTCAATACGTTTACAAAAGGGGCATTTAACATCATGAATATGCATATAACGCTGACGATCACCAACTGGTAACTTGCAATGCAAAAGTTTCCATACAAATAGCTGAACATTCGCCTCTGTTTTAGAATGCCATATTTGAAGACTCAGCTTGTTCCATGTAGTTTCATGGAGCTTGCAACTCCATTTCAGATTCAGCCTGGGATTTAATGGCAAATGAGGGAGCAGATTTAAGTAAACTTTTTTAAGCGGAAACAAAGCAAACTGAAACTTGGACATCCACCACCAATCCTTGAAAGGATTGCAATGAAGGGGAGTACATATTTTCATGACGAGCTCAAAGGAAACCAAAGACTTGACAAAAATAATAAAACTTTTCTGGTTGCAATTTAGACCTAGGTTAGTCTTGAGAACTTGCCAGTTGATCCACTCATGAGCAGAAAAGTCCCACAAGTCCCCAAACTTTTGGACTCCTTTCCTAAATAATGAATAAGCCATCCTAGGAAAGGCAACTGTGAGAGGTTGACCATGGTACTGTACCAATTTATTCCACCAAATTGACGAAAACCTGAAGCTAAACCCATGTTGGAGGGTGCTCTTCCAGTCCAAAAGATGACTGACTTGCTGCCATGCCTTCCAGATTGAAAGAAGGGGAAAGGAAGCCTTGATGCGGAAGAAAGGAGCCATTAAAATTTTATCTTCCCAGCTGACATCCTACCATTTACCTTTGACCGAGGCTTGAGAAATCCGAAAGCGGACCAAATTTTTCCAAGGCACATCTCCATTCACAGATCTAGCAATCCATTTCGCTGCTAGGAAAATCCCTTGCGTCCTAGGATCCAAAAGGCCCAACCCACCTTTGGCTTTGGGTTGTATACAATGGAGCCACGAGGCAGATTTAAAACCTGCTTTGCTACCCCAACCAGCCCATAAGAAGCTGCGAACCATTTTAACAAGATCCTCATAACCTTATTTGGATGGCATCCAACAAGACAAATAGTAAACATGTGAGGCCAAAAAAATTCGATTCACCACTTGAATTCTTCCAACAAGAGACAAAAATTTATTTCCCCACGTACACAATTTATTCCTAAGTTTCTATAAGTACCAATTCCACATCTCAGAAATAGAGACCCCCATTCCAAAAGGAATGCCGAGATATCATGTAATCTGCCCGTGTTTAATTTGCTTCCACCCTTTAGGAATCCACCATGGTGGTGGACTAGATTGAACCATCAAATATTTAGTCTTATGGTGAGCAAGTTTAGATCCAGACACTTCACAATACAGATTAAGGACTTCCAGTACATTATTGATCTCAACCTCTGAATTTTGGATAAACAACATACTGTCATCTGCAAAGTGTGAGTTAATAACCACAGAATTATGGGGGATAGAAATACCCTTAATTAAATCCAATTGATTATACTTTTGCAACAAGTATCCAAGTGCATCAGCAGCCAACACATATAGGAACGGGGACAAAGGACAACCTTGTCTTATTGAACGTTGCAAGGGGAAGACATTAGTCAGCTCTTTATTAATCACTAATTGAGCATTATCATCATTAAACAACATCTGAATGTGATTACAAAGTTTAGGTCCAAAACCCAACCATTGTAACATCTTAATTATGAAGCCCCATTGCATTCTATCATATGCTTTGTCAAAGTCCAGTTTGACCAAAAGGCCTTGTTGACCAGATTGTTGAGCCCATTCCAACGTTTCCCAAGCAAGGATCAAGTTGTCCAAGATGAATCTCCCACTAAGAAACCCGGTTTGTTTAGGTCTTACTATTTCTTTTACAATTGGTTTGATTCTTGTAGCTACAGCCTTGGCAATAATCTTATATGAAGTATTAAGCAGAGTGATTGGACGCCAACCTGAAATAGTATCCTCATTTTTCCCCTTCGGAAGGAGTTTGATTAGACCTTGATTTATATATGAACCAAGAGAACCATGCTCCAAGGCTTCCAGGTAAACCAAGTAGAAATCATCTTTAATGTGGGGCCACATTGTTTGGTAAAATTCAACTGGTAACCCATCCACACCAGGGCTTTTGTATGAAGGCATGGAAAACACAACATGCTCTAAGTCCTCAAGAGAAAGTATACAATCAATGAAATTGCTATATTCAGGGTCCACCCTCTTAGGAATGATATCATGAAGCATATCTTCCAAGATAGCTTGAGCATCCTGCCAATGTGGATCTTCTTTGAATAGCTCCTCATAGTATTTTTGAAACAACCCTTTAATCTCAACCTATTTAGTATGAACCAAACCAGCCTCATCTTGAATGGCACCAATGAATTCTTTCCTATGCTTATAATTAAGGTATTTAAAGAAATATTTAGAACCTTGATTCCCCTCTTTAATCCAGTGTAATCTTGCTCTAATTTTAGCTCCTTGCCCCTTATAATTATCCATTCTACGAATTTGAGTTTCCAAAACTGCCACCGAAGTTTGTAAGTTACAATTATAAGGATCATTATTTAGTAATTTTCTATTGTGTTCTAACTTTCCTTGAAGAGATTTTAATTTTCATTTACGTTCCCAAGCAAGTCTTCTACCAAAGGCACGAAGGAATTCAGCACATTTAGTAATAGCATTATGCCACCATTGTCTATAAGATTTCCCTTCATTAGGTTTTGGGAATGAATTCCATAGGCCCACTAACGCTCCAACACAAGAAGGATTTTTTAAATGAGACACATTCAGCTTAAAAGGTAACTCAGAAATCACATTACTATTATCAGCTCCAGAGACATTACAGATGATAGGGTAGTGGTCAGAAAGAGTGGCAGAATAGTCAACACGAACCACCAACCCCGAGGACTCTTGGGTAACAAACAGATTTGAAGAGATATAAAATCTATCAAGTCTGCTCAGCTTCCTATCCTCACCAAATCTGCAGTTAGACCAGGTGAACCAGTTAAAATCCTGACTACCCTTTTTGTTATGAATTGGGTCAACCACACCTAAAGTATTATGACAAAACAACCATTTGTCAAATTCTTCATTATTCAACTTGTAATGACTGAGCCAACTGCGATCACTATGGTGTTCTACCATATTGAAATCACCCCCTATAACCCAATCTGCATTAGGGAGGTGTTTTTCCATCCAATCCCACAATTCAGTTCTCTCTCTAGGAGAGTTAGCAGCATAAACTGAGCAAAAGCCGATAGGTTGGCCATTGATAAAGGTCAAGGCCCACACGCAACTATGAGAAGGGTCTTCACCTTTATCAATGACAAACTTATAGACCCATGAGGCAAAACCAATCACTGCCCCCCCTACCTTCTCTATGTGAAGTATAAAGAAAAGAAGAATCTCTCCATACATCAGATAGAGAAGAAGCAAGATGAAGACCATTAATTTTAACCTCTTGAAAGAAGGCAATATCAGGTTTCCACTTTCTAATGACATCTTTTACACCATATTTACGGTGAGGGAGACACATCCCTCTTACATTCTAGGACAAGATTTTTTAATTCATGTCAACGAAGAGATAGCAAGTTCCTCCTCTTGTGGAAATGCTTCAAACTGGTTAACTAATGCAATTGTAGACTCAGAGTTACCCAAATCTTTAGTCATAGGAGGTGGGGACCTAGATCTTTGTCTCTCTATGTGGGTTTATCGAGTGGAGACATGGTGGATGACGCGTTCTGAAACCCTAACATTTTTCTGCTTTTCTACCAGCGTTTTGTAATGTCCTTTTCAGTTTCCAGCAGAATTTCTGGATTGTTCTCCTGTTTGCCTGAGAGCTGTCGGTAGCAACCTGCTGCAGGCATCTCTGCTAGGGCATAGAGTCGTGGTTGGCCGCCACCTGTGTTCGCTTGGTTCTGTGTGCTCGGTAGGCTTCCTGCTCATCTTTCAGTGGCTTTCCAATGAGACTTAAGGCGGAGGCAAGAAATACTGGTGGGGCTCTCTCTACGAGTGGTGGTAGGATTCCCAACTGAACATGCTGCGGTTGATACCGACGAAGGGGAGTCTGTTATGGAGGAAAGAATGACCGTGCAATGGAGGTGCACAATAGCAAAGAAAGAGGTAAAACCTTAGAATTCCTGCTTCCGGATGATGTTATAGACTGCATTGCAGAGTGCCAAGTAAATCTGTAATTCTGTTCTTTTAAGAGGCATCCCGTCTGAAACAGAGTTTTTCAAATGGACTAAATTAAACTGGAAAACTGTGGATCTATGAGAGGTTTAGGAAAGGGGTATGTTTCTTGCTCATTTAAATCCGTTGAACATGCTCAGGCTATCTTATAGTATGGGACTTGGGTCATATGTGGTCAGATATGTTACCTGCAAGCATGGACTCTTGAATTTCATCCAGAGGGCTCGTCTAGGTCCCGGTATCCTATGTGGGTTGAACTCCCTTTTTCCGCTTGGCTTTTAGACCTTTCCTTCATGAAATTGTGTCACAGCTTGGCAAGGTTATTTGGTGTAAGAATAACTTAGAAAATTCTCTAGCCTAAGGGTGCATCCCAGGGTTTGTATAGAAATGGACTTGAACCAGCCTTTGCCGGAACTCATTGGCCCAGGGTTTGAATTTTATCAACCAGTTGTTTATTTGAACAAACCTAATGCATGTTTTTATTGTTGCCAAGAAGGTCATTTGATAAGAGATTGTCCTGCTAGAAAGAATAAAATCTTACAGCCCCTTGTTGACATGCCACCTAAACAGTTGCAACCAATAGCAAGGTGCCTTCTCCTGCTCATAAAGGCCCAGTTCAAGCAAAAATCAATGACCCACTAAAAACTAATAGTCTGAGTTTAAGCAATTCTAATTCAATAGATGAAGAGATGCATGAATTGTAAGAAAGCGGAAAGAACCTTCTAGTCTATGGTAGTATCTAAGTGCACTTTCAAGCCCCCAACCTTCTTCCTCTCATCGCAGCCATAATCTGGAAATGAGGCTGTATATTATAAATGTTATCTCTAGTTCATTCTTGATTTAGCATACATTAATTAAATCTATTTTGTACTAGTCTTGTGCATTCATAGTTGCATCCTCAATCTAATAGAATAGTTGCATGTTGCATCTTTAATTGCCACATAATTTTACTTTGTAGCTTGGTTGTGTCATTAAGATTATGGGTTGGATTGTCTCTTTGACAAATCTTACATGGTTTTAAAGTGATATTTATACCATTCCATAACCATGCATGGTATTTGAGTTGTTAGTGATTCAAGGCTTACTCATCTCCATTGAGGATAAAGGAATTTGTGTGTGGCGTCATTTTGAATAAGTAATGGTTATTTATGGAAAATAAGGACATAATATAATAAAGAATGTAATTAAATGGGTACATTAAAATGTGGATCAAGGTGTAAGGTAAAAAATTATATACCCTACAATTTTGGTAGTACAAATGTGTCTTGGAACATAGAAAAAAGGTGATCCTAGTTCATAAATGCTAAGAACCTAGGATATAAGGGGCATTTTTCTAAGTTTCATTAAGATGTAGATAAAAAAAAAGTGCATAGATTGATTTTCATCCCCAATTCATCCCTGATGATGAGCCAATTAGACTTGGATCTACATCTAATTAGGGATTGGAATGGATTGGAAATATTTTGGAATGATTAACTTAATGATCTTATATGCCCTAATATGAAAAATTCAAGATCTCAATAACTGAAAAACTGACATAGTCAAGTTCTGGCAGATATGGAAGGTGTAGACAACAACAAACCTACCTAGAAAAATTGGTTTTGTTGTTCCTACAAGGACTGGATCACCCAATGGTGACTAAGTCTTTATAAGGGGGTCTTGCTCAATTTTTGGGGTCCACCGGTACTAGATCCGAGCTTTTATGTTTTTCCTTTCCCACTATTGGAATGTCATAAATAAATTTTGTAAGTGACATTCTATGTCTTGAAAAGGTTGATGACAACAAATGCAACAATACAAAATTGATCTTCAAACCCTCTTCAATCCTCTTCAAACATGTAACCTAGACATTCACAAAGAGGGAAAATGTTGTGCCATATAGGGGCTTGCCTCAATCAAACCTCGTGTAAGTGTTCCCACTTCCACAATGGAAAAATGTCAATGAATAAATGATAATGAAAAGGAAGGAATGATGAATAAACACAATGCTGCAACTCACTACCCTTCAAAAGATTCCTTGAAGGACTGAAGACATACACATGTCTATTGAACACAATGGTGTACTGAGAAGGGGTGAATCAACATATCTTAAAACTCAACCATTTCCATTTCTAGATTAACAACATATCACATAATTGAAAAAATAGAAACTTAGAACACATGCATCACATGAAGAAACCAATATTTTTATGTGGAAAACCCAATGAGGGAAAAACTGTGGTAAGGTTTAACTCATAATATATGTAGCTCTCACTACTAACAAGAATTACTATGTTTAAGGCTCACTGCCTATGGACTCATAAACTAAGGTATACAACCTTAGAGCAAGATACAAAAGGATTTGATGAGACTCACTGTCTCAGAGTAGGATACATGAAAATTAGAATGAGAAAATTGATTATGAATTGCTTTGAAGAAGTATCTAACACATGCTAAAGTTGTAGTCACTGTTTCACATAATTTTTCATTCACATTAATTTTGGATACTTCATCCCTTTCATTTTTCTATGCATCACATCACTATAAATCATCACCTTCATAAATGAATTTAATCTTCTATATATATCCTTCACAACACTTCAAAACTTTCATCAAGTCAACTCCATGATGACCTTTAAAAGAAACTCTTGAAATCTCATGGTTGGCTCCAATTATATATAATACTTGTAAAAGAAAAAAATGTGGATTAGCACATGATAATACAAGATCCAAATACATATAAAAACTTTCTCCAAAATATGATTAACTAATTAGGATCAACTACTGAGAAAGAAACAAGCCATGTCGGCTCAAAAGGTATTAATACTATCAACATTGCCACTTTTTGTCTTCACATAGTCGAGGAGATACCAAAATTATTATGCAGACCAAGATGTAGGCATTGTAGAACATGTACCATATTAATTCAACCTTTTCTTGAAGTACCTAATCATAATGTACTGGTGCAAGAGAAGAAACCCATTGAAAGTACATGAATAGAGCATTCCAAACAAGCTGTAGCAAACTATTATTTGAAAACTAATCTTGTAGACCACCAAAACACCTGAGATTTGCAAGGAATACATCATGCACCTTTGTGAACATATTACCAAGTCTACATGGTCACATCTATCTCACCAGAGGAATGCAAAGCATTCCAACAAGCTTTTAACATTATATTGCATAGATTGAAACACTATTAGCTCTAACTCTTTTTGTGGAAGGAGTAAAGGCTTGATTTCTTGGATATAATACCTTCACAACACAACCAACTAACCTCTTGAGCCACAAGACAAGTGTAAGATAGAAAATGTCATCGCTAGGGTTTAGGACATAGAACAACAATCTTCTACACTCCACATTCAAGGAAACCCTAGAGATCTCAATCAAAGGATGAAGTAGGGGAAACAAATCTTGTAGTAGGGTATCCTAGGGTATGATTAATGACTAAAGAGGGGTTCACCACCAAGTTAGTGCTTGGAAATATGAATGAAACACAAGATCTAATGTTTAAACCTAGTGATGCATGAAACTTGAATGAATGACCTAGAAATGCATATAAATCAAAAAAGTAAACTAGAAAAGTATAGAGGAGCACCTGGAAACATATAGAGGCTGGAATGGAGATATGAAATTATGAATAACCTAAAATTAGGGAACACTAGGACTCATACGCCAATCTGGGCGTATTAGTCCTAGACTAGGGTTTTTGGGCTAAAATAGGTTTTTGATAGTGCTAATGTAGGATCTTCAAAAATCTTGAAATTTTCTTGTATCGGGACTCATATGCCACAAGTGGCATATTAGTCCCACTAGATGATTTTTTGGAGGGTTAAGACCTGATTCTGCTCTCCTATCTTTTCTCTTCCTATCGCACTTCATTTTTAGATTTGAAACTCTAATTTCATACCTATAGAAGACATTTTGTGACCTTGTAAGTGAGAAGATAACTCTGAAAACTTCCTTCAAGCTTGTAACCTAATCTTCAAAGATCCTTGAAGCTCCAAGACACCTATATCTGCAATCACACATGTAGAGAGGGAAAAACTTGTTGATTGTTAGTGAATAGGGGTTTGTCTTGGTCAAATCCCTATTAGGTAATTAAACCAAATGATGAAATAATGAAATAAGGATATGAAACATGAAACACAAACAATGATACCTTGAATGATGTCTTGTAAATATGCAATCTGACATGAAGTGTCCACAAGGAATGTAGATCTAGATCTTGAACTTTGATGTGAAACAATGCTTGTGAATGGATCTTCATTGCTACATCACAACACTAGCTCTTGACAACATGCTTGATGCTTGATATCCTTGAAATTATGATGGATCTTGGATTGATGCAACAATTGATGAAGAATTATGCTCTTGTAAACTCTCTTGATGGCTTATGTTGATATCATGAAGGTTTATGTAAATAATGATTTGAGACCTTTTTTATATAGGAAATCCATCCAAGTTACCATTTATTAGATCCCAAAGGCCAACATTCATTACATTTGAATTCAAAATCTAGATTTCCTGCTCAAAACCCTAAAAAGGGGCCAAATGAGACTCATATGCCACCCCTGGTGAATGGTTCCCACCTAGGTAGGACTCATATGCCCAAGGTGGCGTATGGGTCCCACAATACCTCTTTAGAGAAAGAAAGTGTCGGGGAGCTAAGAAATTAAGTCTATTTGTTGACCTTGTCAAGATTTTGGTTAAAATAAACCTCAAGATGAATAATATAGGGTCTTAGGGACCTATTAATCATGAAATAAAGGTCATAAATGCAAGAGGTCCCAAAACTAAATGTGAAAGTGTAAATAAATATACTTTACAACATCAAATTAAGGAAAAATTAGGTCTATTTAGCTTAAAAGAACCCTAAATGTAATGTGAATGTGTACAACACATTACAACACTAGATTAAGGAAACATTAGGTCCAAGGGCCTTAAATTTAGTGTGAAGGTGTAAATGAATACACTTTACAACATTAAATCAAGGAAAAGTTAGGTTTATTTAGCTTAATAAGGGTTGAAGACCTAATGTGAATGTGTAAAAAACATCACGACACTAGATCAAGGTGATCTTAAGTTCATTTTAATATTAATCATTCCCAAATTAAGTAAGGAAAAGGGATAATTTTTGTTGTTGTTACATCTAGCCCCCACTTTACTGGGAGGATGAACTTGCTTCAAACTCACACTAAATTAGACATTCAGGATCCAAGTGTACCAATGCAAATGGTCTAGGATAACAAGGATCAAAGGAGGTGGTCAAGCCCCCAAGATTCGAAATCCTACATCAAATTGACATAAGCACAAAAGGACATGCACAAGGTGTATGATATGCAACAAAACAAGATATGAAAACATGCAATGTCAAAGACAAAGGAAATAAAATAAAATAAACAAAAAGAGGTGGAACAAGCTACGTGATGTGGATCAGATCTAAGTTGTTTTTCCAAAAATGCATGCTCACTCTTGTAAGAGACGGGGACCAACCACGTTCAAGGCCCTAGGTCATGGAGAGCCAAGAGTAGAAGGCTGCCCTAACTTACCTCAACTTAATGGTGTGTTAGGAAATGCAAGACAAGAATGATGAGGACTATAAAGCCCCTAAATCACTCTACAAACCCGAAACATAGAATGGGGCTAGGCGAGCTAGTTTTTGGGTTTAACTCTACACCTCAGGAAGCTCTCTGCTCGAGGACGAAAGCATGATTCTAGGACGACAGCGCGACACCTGGCGTCTCTCAAGTCCGCTAGCATCTGTACAACCAGAAAGAAGCAAGGTTAAACAATAGAAAACAAACAAACAACCTAGCTAACTACTTCCAAAGGGCTAAAAAAAAGCTATGAAGTAGGAAAGATATGAATGAATGTGATAAAGTAAATAAACAAGAGTTAGGATGGAAAGAATAATCTCATAGAGGTACTCGTTCGCCAACTAACTCCAAGCAATACGTCCACCTACACATAATGAAGAGAAAAATTGTTGGGTGGCTGTGTAGGGGCCTACCTTAGTCAAACCCCCATTTAGGTGTTTCCACCTCCATGGACAACCAAGAAAGAAATAATGGAGAAATAGTATGATAAAGAAAGAAAGTAAAGTAGAGAACACTAAAACACTACAAACAATAATGTGCTACTCAACCAAATAATAGAGGAGAGGAGTGGAAAGATTATCACCTCCACTAAGAGCACTCAAGGATAATGGGGGAGAAAATGAGAGGAACTCAAGCCTTTGTTGCAATGGTGTTGTTCCTAACTTGCTCTACTGAGTTGATGGAGTGATGTTGTTGCTATGGAGCGCAAGAGTGTTGCTAGAATGCTTGAAGGAATGACAAAAGAGGTTGTGTAGAGGTTGAAATGCATGCAGAAGGAGGGAATTTGAAGGAAAGATGAAGAAAACAACCATATTCAGGTTAGTCAATCGAAGGGGGTGTTATAAGTTGACTCCTAATGAGAAGTGTAACGCCTTTGTAGGATCCAAACACATGAATTTTCCAGGGACGTAAGTGTGCCACGCAGTTGTCTACACGCCGTGCAAGCATCCCCAACTATTATTCCTCTACCGACACACAACCACCAAGTGAAATAAAGGTAGCGGGCCTTTGTGAAATTTAGCCTTCGAGTTTGGTTTTCTAAAGTGAATAAGGGAAAAAGGGGAATTTGCATAAGTGGTGCAAATTCACTCCTATACATTTTTTCCCAACTTTAGTGACCACGAATACTGATGAGTGATTTGGTAAAGTAGATCAGTGAAGTAGTTGAGTTAGAAATGTATACCTGAATGTTCAAGGAAGTAGACCATGATCTGGAAAATTCGAGAGTGCAAGACAAGAAGAGTACTTCACAGCCCCACAAAACTATGAAGTTGAAGAATGAAAGGTCTCACAGGCCTGCAGACCTACAAGGAGGAAACCCCCAAGATCTCTCACATGAAAGAATCCCCATTAAGTAAGCACCTTACAAGGCTGTAGACCTATAAGGAAGGTGTCCCCTAAGAACTCTCACATGGAGGGTACCTAGAAAAGCGCCTTACAGGTCCACAGACCTGCAAGGAAGTGTCCTCCAAGATCTCTCACATGGAGGAAGCTAGGAAAGTTCCCTAAAGATCTGTAGACCTGCAGGGAAGGTTTCCTTCAAGATATCTCGCATGAAGGAAACCCAAGAAAGTTCCCTATAAACCTCCAGATTTGTAGGGAAGGTGTCCCCCAAGATCTCTCGCATGAAGGAAACCCAAAGAAAGCACCCTCTAGAACTGTAGACCTAAAAGGGAGCCACCCCCAAGATCTCTCACATGGAGGAAGCTCAAAGGAAGCACCCTATAGACCCACAAACCTATAGGGAAGGTGTCCTCAAAGATCTCTCACATGGAGGAAACCAAAGGAAGTGGACTCTGTAGAGTTAGAAAGCAACCACATAGGAAAGTAAGTGGATAGTTGTGCATACCATCAACAATTTGGAAGACTTTCAAAGGGGTCCCTTGGGAACCCATTGTGAAGAGGGGGTCCACTCAAGGGATGCATTGTTTGAAAGTGTGAAGTAAATGTATTTTTCTCGAATCGATTCATCATTAAGGGATCCTTTTGAAAGATGTCCATTTCATCAAGGAATCCAAAGGAAGAATATGTCCCCATGTGAGGGGAAGATAAAAACTATTCCCACTTTGGAAGAAGGTTCTCAAGTTCTTTCTTTATGAACCCATGACGAAGGAAACACATTCCATTAGCGTTTCAAGTTGAGAATGTGCTTCTTGAAAAGAAGTTTGTGAAGATCTTCAAGAAAAGATCCGTTGGCACCGAATGCATTTTCTTAAAATCAAGATGTTGAAGAAGAGGCGTTGTCACACATAAGAGGGACAACTCAAGCAAAGAAGAGAGAAAGATGAAGGAAAAGGAAAAAAGGAAAGAACATAAATACAAGGCACAGGGGTAGCCTGATATTTGGGGTCAAAATTTCTCATAAGTATATATATATATGTATGTATAGGTATAGTATATAAAATGAACTCTCATCAACCCCCTACTACATCAGACCATGTGAAGAATGCACAAGAAGACAAAGTAAAAATTAAAAATTGGGTCAACATGGAAGGGAAACCTAAATGCCCCCAACACTTTGCATCATCCCCAATTTATCAAAAATCAAGTTACAAGCATTGAAGAATGATGATACAAATAGAGGAAGGTTTACGACACAAAAACCATGCATGTATCCAAGCACCAATAGGGGTGACAAGGTTCATCCAAGCACACATAGCACAATCATGAGGAAACATGTCACAACACACACATACACATATCTAATCTAAAGATAAAGAAGAGGCCTTGTTCTAACATTGATTGACCAAGAGGTCATCCAGTTCCCACTCTAGATCATCACAGGGGGAAGAAGGATGAGCCTATAGTGGTGGGATGTTAAGAGGAGGAGCATCCAACCCTCCCACAATAAGGACCAAGGAAGAGGGCTCCGTAAGATCCTCTCCACTGAGCTCTTGTGGAGCTAAGGTTAGCGATTTCATGAAGATTTACGACAAGGCTAGAACCTCATCCAAAGAGTTAAACATACACTTCAAAGGAGTGCCATGTCTTACCTTAATGGATGGGGAAGGTTGCACCCAAGGTTCATCGCTAGGCTCACCAAATGACTCGAGAATGGTGACAAACTCAGGGGAAGCCGAGACTAGTTTTGTCACTAGGATGAAACAAGTCAGCATGGGGCCACCTTTCAGGGAAGGTGGACTCTTCTAACATCCTTCATTGCTAGAAAGACCACACTTCACCTCTTGCTTCATCGAAGGAGGAAAAATCCCCATAGATGAGGCAAGAGTTGTGGAGGAAGAGGAGGAAAGAATCATAATAGATATGACTAAGGTGTTCATCATATCCATGGGCTTTGGGAAAGGCTAGACATCTAGAAGGGATATCAATAGTGACGGATCCACTGAAGGAGCGATGGACACCTGTAACTTTCTAGGGTCAGGCACATTTGTGCTTGTAATGGAAATCATAAGCAATACAAAGTTGGTTTGAACAGAAGAAAAGGGGAGGAGAGAGGAGGGCACTATAGAAGGCCCAAATATAGGGGCGATCATCTCTTCTTCCTTCCTCTGCAAGGCGGCCTGCTCAGCCATGAGTGCCTTTTTTTGGCACTTATGCTCACATAGAAGGAAATTTTTGTGGCTCTTTGAACTAGAGGTCGGAGGCTGCAAAGTAATAGAAGGCTCCTGCTTAGCCATGGGAGTGTCCACTACAACCATTTTTGATGGAGGAGCAGACTCCTAAATAGGAGCAAGAGGGGTAGGTTGAGAAGTAGTGGGGGGAGTCAATTCAAGTGCCTTGGAAATGGGCCTCTTCCCATTTACTAATTTAGGAGTAGGTGCAGTAGGAGGCTGAGGAGGTTGAGACAAAGAGGACTCTCCATGGGGGCATTTCTTCCTGTTATATCGAATGGGCCTAGGCTCTGTAGGAAAAATAGGAAGTTCAAATGTGGGAAGCTTGGTATTTTTCCAAGCAAGCACCATATGATTCTCTCATAGACGCAGAACAAAATCCGATGGTGCCTCAATAGGGAAAGAGGAAGTGTCAGGCTGAACAATAGAAGAGGAAGAAGGAGGATCTCGGGACCACTTCTCTTCTTTCCTCCTACATGCCTTAGCGACATCACTGTCAGCTTTTAGGAAATCCCTATGTGAAACAACATAAGGCGATGGAGGGTATCTCAATTTTGGTCTTGGGAACCCTTTCTTATAATTTTGATATGTTCAATGTAGGAGGTTCATCCTAGATAGGAAAGGACCAACAGGCTTAGGCCAAGAGTAGTACAAGGAGTAGCTACCACACGCAACTGACGGTTTATAACCGATGTCATGAATTACATGCTTGGAGCCCCATGGATAAATTTTAAACATTTATGCACAAATGAGGGTACCACGTTCATAGCCACTAACCAAGGGATACCCAATTGAACTCTAAAGAGTTCAAGCTCAGGGATAATGTCAAGTAGGAGCTTCAAAAATTTAGGTCCAACCAAGACCAATAGGACAGTACTACCCAAAGGGGGCATGGAGATCCCGTCATGTGTGCAAATGGTGTTGATAGGTGTGTCGTACCATCTTTATGTAATAGTTTAATCAACATAATCTCCTCAGTTATGATGTTTAATTGAGACATCAGATCAACAAGAACACCTACTACGATGTTTTCATTGATCCGCGCAGGGATGCAGAGAGGAGATGGTTACCTATTAAAACCCATCAGAAGGTCCTGTGAAGTGAAGGTTATACCAGTACCACTATGCATAGGCTGTGCAAAGGGGATAGGTTGATGCAGGAAGGAGGCCATTACACACACTAGACGGTATTCTCACAGAGTCCCTAAAAGCCAAAGGATAAGATGGTGACCCAATTAAGGTTTCGTTATGCAACACCTTCAGAACCTTCCAACTACGCCAACTAGGGGTCGCAGGTTGGGTTGTAAGGTGACAACCTTACAACACTCACACCTACAACACTCCTAGAATATGAGGAAAGGAACTCTTAATATCACAAAACATAACCAAAATGGTTCATGTCGAGTTCACCAAAAATGTAAGAGAGGGGGACCAACCACATTCAAGGCCCTAGATCACGAAGAGACAAGAGTGGAAGGCTACCCTAACTTCCCTTAGCTTAATGGGGTGTTAGGAAATGCAGGACAAGAATGATGAGGACTATCAAGCCCCTAAATCACTCTGTAGACCTGAAACACAAAATGGGGCTAGGTGAGCCAATTTTTGGGTTTAACTCTATGCCTCAAGAAGCTCTCTTCCCAAGGACAAAAGCATAATTTTGGGATGATAGTGCAATGTGTTGGCGTCTCTTAGGTGTACTGGTGTTCATACGACTAAAGGACTAAAAAAGCAAGGTTAAACACTAGAAAATAGACTAACAACCTAGATAACTACTTCCAAAGGGCCAAATAAAAGTTATGAAGTAGGAAAGATATGTACAAATATGATAAAGTAAATAAACAAGAGTTAGGATGGAAAGAATAATCTCATAGAGGTACTCATTCACTAGCTAACTCCAAGCAATACATCCACCTACACACAATGAAGAGGAAAATTGTTGGGTGGCTGTATAGGGGCCTGCCTCATTCATAACCCTGTTTAGGTGTTTCCACGTCCATAAAAAACCAAGAAAGCGATAATGGATAAATAGTATGATAAAGAAATAAAGTAAAGTAGAGAACACTAAAACACTACAAACAATAATGTGCTACTCAATCAAATAATAGAGGAGAGGAGTGGAAAGCTTACTACCTTCACCAAGAGCACTCAAGGCTAATGGGGGAGAAAATGAGAGGAAATCAAGCCTCTACTACAATGGTGTTGTTCCACACTTGCTCTATTAAGTTGATGGAGTGATGTTGCATCTATGGAGTGCAAGAGTGCTGCTAGAATGCTTGAAGGAATGCCAAAAGAGGTTGTGTAAAGGTTGAAATGCATGTAGAAGGAGGGAATTTGAAGGGAAGATGAAGAAAATGGCCATATTCAGGTTAGTCAGTCGAAGGGGGTGTTACAAGTCGACTCCCAATGAGAAGTGTAACGCCTCTACAGGATCCAAACACAGGAATCTTCTAGGGACATAAGCATGCTACATAGATGTTTGTGCGCTGTGCAGGAATCTTTGATAGTTATTCCTTTGCTGACACACAAAACAACCACCAAGTGGAATGAAGGCAACGAGCCTTTGTGGAATTTAGCCTTTGAGTTTCGTTTTCTAAAGTGAACTAGGGAAAAAGGGGAATTTGTATAAGGGGTACAAATTCACTCCTATAAATCTCTGAGGTGACAAAACTTCAGGCTATCTAGTGGGTGAGTATCCAAAGAGGTGAGACACATACACACACAATTAGTATCCGCTCACACACACACACGAGTGGCCCTGGGAAATTTATGCCTTAGATCAGCTTCTCATCAAACAAACCAAAGTTATACCTCTTGATACCCTTGATAAGGAACCATGCAACAATGAACTTCAAGATTCATGAGGCAAGAAAAACTTATTATGATTGGAACTCATGAAAAAATGGTGCAAGAGCACCTTGCTCACTTGATGCCTCTAATTGGAAAAATTGTAAAAATTGAACTTTCAAGTGTAAAATCAATGTAAAGGGGTCATATAAAAGTCATATTTAATGTATTATAGTCCTCAAATAGGTCTTTAGTTGGTCAAGAAAGAAAGTTTTCAAAAATGTAAAAAATGCAAAAAAGATGTAAAAATTGCCAAACTTGCAAAATGCCTAAAAAGTAGGAAGATCAAGAGTCATATGTGGAAAAAGAAAGGATTGGTTGATGCAGTTGATGGGGAAGTTGTAAAACTGATCTGGAAACATCTATAAAATCTTGTAAATGTTGAGCAAGTGATCATTCTTTGTATTCTTGAAGTTTTCTATCAATAAAAAGTACCCTATTCAGTTAATTACAAAGTTTCTTTCTATTTTTCATTAATTTATTAGGCTTGCACAAAAATTCAAGGCTTTAAACATTATTTTTCTTGATAGGAAAGAGAGTTATCATTCATTTAAATCCAATTGGGAGATATTTTATTAAGTAAAGCAACTACTTGAGTGCAATCTTTCTAGTTCGATTTGTAATCTTAGAATAGGGGTTTTGAGTCTTTTAGGGAAATATTCCTCCATCCCATCAATGTAGGTTGAGTAGGTCGATGGGATAGATAGAGTAGAGTATTTTTGTTATGTTTATGGTGTGTGTGGAATAATAAATGGAGGGGAAGGAAATATTACAATGTGAATGCTCCTATCCTGACAGAAAAATAGTGATTTTCCAATAAAAATGCATGGCTCCAAGGTGGAATTTGGTGAAAAATCATATGTGAAGGTTGGGAATTGTTTTCTACAATTGGTGCAGACCTATTGAAAGATGTTTAAGGTAGTTTCAAGAGAGAAGAAGGATTGTAAAGGATATTTTAATTAAACCCTTGGTTGTTTGGTTCTACATGATGCTTAGTAGAGGGTTTTGTTGTTAGACATTATATTGAGACTTTTTATCCTTAAAGTTATTAAAATTTAGGATTTGTGACATGGATCAATGCTGCCCAGGGTTATTAGGGGTTTTGAAGTTGATTGGAAGTTACTTCCTTTGAAAATTTCTGCTAATTGGTGTGTAATTTCTAGCACATAGGTTAGTTTTGTAATGATTATTTTAAAACAAGTGTATTTGATTTTGTGATATGTTATTATTGGTTAAAATGGGTCCCTAGAATATAAAATGGATTTTGGAGTCTCAAAATGGTTTTCTTGATATACCCACTTTTGTTATATGCCAATGCTACTAGGGTTTAATGGTTGAATGCAAGAAAATGGGATTTTTGTATACACTAAGATATAGATGATGGGTATTGATTGGAACCTATTTAAAGGGTGTTTTTAGAGGTTTCTAAATGTTAAGAAAAGGTTTTGAAGGAAATTGTGATGGTTTTGATGTATGGAGCAAGATGTACCCTATGTGTAAGAATGGTGTTTGTTTGCAAATTATCAATGGTTATGATAGTTTAGTGTCTTGATGGTGAGTTACTGGTTTGTTCCTAACCAAAAAGTGATGTTAAAACATTTTAGAAGTTTGAGAACAAGATTGAAACAAGACTGATTGATTTGTGGTTATTTTTCCTTGTAAAAGGAAGTAGAATTGATGAGTGATTTTATGAAGTGTTATTTAGTTCAGTGAATCCTAATCAGGTTTTGGCTTTGTTCCTATTAGAAAGGTGTTGGTATTGATGAGTTTGGGATTTATAAAGGTTTGGAGCCAAAGAATGATGATTTATGGCTTGGTGTAAAGAAGAATCAAGTGAAATTATGTATAATTTTGATGAAAAGTTTAGTGAATCAAATATGCTTGTTCAATTTGATCTTCTCCAAAGGTGTTTGGGATAGAATTTCCCTAGATTTATGGTGTTTTGGTAGATTCCCTTACATCAATTGGTATCAGAGTTGGTTGATTTTGATAAGTTACTTAAGTTGTTGCTAATGTTGAGTTGTTGAGTTTGGTTGTAGGTGCTTGATCCATCTAAGCTACAGAGAGAAGTTGTAAGTTTGTGTGAATTTGTGCAGGTTGAGAAGATAACTTGGTTGCTACCAAGAAAATTCAGAAGAAATTTGAGAGAAGTTTGAAGCAAGGAGGAACTTGCTTGGTTTTTTGAGTTGCTGAGTTGTGTTGTGTTGCAGTAAGAAACATATGGATACTGTCTAAAGTAGCACTTGAGTTTGTAGCCTGAAGAGTACTCCACTAATGGGAGTAGTTGAGAAGATGAAAAAGTGATTGGTCATAGAAGGTCAAGGATGAATTGTGAAAGAGAGAGGAAAGTTTGCAAGGACAGTCCTGTGTCCTTGGTTGAGAAAAAGTTGAAGGAAATTTGAGAGTGGTGAAAGGGAAATCCTATGTCCTTTTGAGGGAGAAAAGTGATTGTGAACCTAATGACAGAAAGAGAAAGGTAAGAGGCTAGAGAAGATAGAGATGAAGATAGATGATAAAGACAAAGTGAAGATGGTGATGAAGACAAAGTTGAAGGAAAAGACAAATATTCAAGAGAAAAGAATAAGAAAGAGTCAAGGTAGATTTGAAATTTCTTTGAAAGTACTAGAAAATTTGATACAATATGTTTCCAAGTGACTTGGAAAGGTTTTGTTGGTTGGTTGTATGGTGAAGGAGCACCTTGCTCACTAGATGCCTCTAATTGGAAAAATTGTAAAAAATGAACTTTCAAGTGTAAAATAAATCTAAAGGGATCATATAAAAGTCATATTTAATGTATTAGAGTCCTAAAATAGGTCTTTATTTGGTCAAGAAAGAAAGTTTGCAAAAATGTACAAAAATGCAAAAAAGATGTAAAAATTGCCAAACTTCCAAAATGCCAAAAAAGCAGGAAGATCAAGAGTCATATGTGGAAAAAGAAATGATTGGTCGATGAAGTTGATGGGGTAGTTGAAAAACTGATTTGGAAACATCTATTAAAGCTTTTAAATGCCGAGAAAATGATCATTCTTTGTATTCTTGAAGTTTGCTATCAATAAAAAGTACCTTGTTCAGTTAATTACAAAGTTTCTTTCTATTTTCATTAATTTATTAGGCTTGTACAAAAGTTCAAGGCTTTAAATATTATTGTTCTTGATAGGAAAGAGAGTTATCATTCATTTAAATCCAATTGGGAGAGATTTTATTGAGTAAAGCAACTATTTGAGTGCAATCTTTGTAGTTCGGTCTGTAATCTTAGAATAGGGGTTTTGAGAGCCTTTTAGGGAAATATTTCTCCATCCCATCAATGCAAGTTTAGTAGGTTGATGGGATGGATATAGTAGAGTATTTTTGTTATGTTTATGTTTTGTATGGACTAATAAATGTAGGGGAAGGAAATATTACAATGTGGATGTTTTTGTCCTAACAGAAAAACAATGATTTTCCAATAAAAATGCATGGCTCCAAGGTGGAATTTGGTGAAAAATCATATGTGAAGGTTGTGAATTGTTTTCTATAGTTGGTGTAGACCTATTGAAATATGTTTAAGGAAGTTTCAAGAGAGAAGAAGGTTTGTAAAGGATATTTTAATTAAACCCTTGGTTGTTTGGTTCTACATGATGCTTAGTAGAGGGTTTTGTTGTTAGACATTATATTGAGACTTTTAATCCTTAACATGATTGAAACTAAGGATTTTTGACATGAATCAATGCTTCCCCACATTATTAGGGTATTTGAAGTTGATGGAAGGTACTTCCTTTTAAAATTTGGGCTAATTGGTGTGTAGTTTCCAATGCATAGGTTAGTTTTCTTATGATTGTTTCAAAACAAGTGTATTTGATTGTGATATGTTATTATTGGATGAAATGGGTCCCTAGAAAAGTAAATGCATTTTAGAGTTTCAAATTTTTTTGCTTGATATACCCACTTTTGCTATATGCAAATGCTACTAGGGTTTAATGGTTGAATGCAAGAAAATTGGATTTATGTATAAACTAAGATATAGATGATGGGTATTGATTGGAACCTATTTAAAGGGTGTTTTTAGAGGTGTATAAATGTTTGGAAGAGGCTTTGAAGGAAGGTTTGATGGTTTTGATGTATGGAGCAAGATGTACCCTATGTGTAAGAATGGTGTTTGTTTGCAAATTATCAATGGTTATGATAGTTTAGTGTCTTGATGGTGAGTTACTGGTTTGTTCCTGACAAAAGTGTGATGTTAAAATGTATTGGAAGACTGAGAACAATATTGAAATAAAAATGATTGATTTGTGGTTATTTTTCCTTGAAAAAGCAAGTAGAATTGATGAGTGATTTGATGAAGAGTTATTTGGTTCAGTGAATCCTAATCAGGTTTTGGGTTTGTTCCTATTAGAAAGGTGTTGGTACTGACGATTTTGGGATTGATAAAGGTTTGGAGCCTAAGAATGATGATTTATGGGCCTGTGTAAAGAAGAATAAAGTGAAATTATGTATAATTTTGATGAAAATTTTAGTGAATCAAAGATGCTTGTTCAATTTAATCTTCTCCAAAGGTGTTTGGGATAGAAGTTCCCTAGATGTATAGTGTTTCGGTAGATTCCATTGCATCAATTGGTAGATCAAAGCTGGTTGATTCTGATAAGTTGGTTAAGTTGTTGTTGATGATGAATTATTGAGTTTGGTTGAGGGTGCTTGATCCATCTAAGATGTAGAGAGAAGTTGTGAGTTTGTGTGAGTTTGTGTAGGTTGAGAAGATAACTTGATTGCTACCAAGAAAAGTTAGAAGAAAGTTGAGAGAAGTTGGAAGCAAGGAGGAACTTACTTGGTTTGATAAGTTGTTGAGTTGTGTTGTGTTGCAGTAGGAAACATATGGATACTATCTAAATTAGCACTTGAGTTTGTAGCCTAAAGACTACTCCACTGATGGGAGTAGTTGAGAAGATGAAAAAGTGATTAGTCAGAGAAGGTCAAGGATGAATTGTGAAAGAGATAGGACATTTTGCAAGGATAGTCCTGTGTCCTTGGTTGAGGAAAATTTGATAGTGGTGAAATAGCAGTCCTGTGTCCTTTTGAGGGAGAAAGTGATTGTGAACTTGATGGCAAAAAGAGAAAGGCAAGAGGCAAGAGAAGATAGAGATGAAGATAGATGGTAAAGACAAAGTGAAGATGGTGATGAAGAAAAATTTGAAGGAAAAGACAAAGATTCAAGGGAAAAGAAGAAGAAACAGTCCAAGGAAAATTTGAAGTTATTTTACAGGTACTAGCAAAGCTGATACAATATGTTTCCAAGGGACTTGAAAAGGTTTTTTTGGTTGGTTGTATGGTGCAAGAGCACCTTGCTCACTAGATGCCTCTAATTGGAAAATTTTAAAAATTGAACTTTCAAGTGTAAAATAAATATAAAGGGGTCATATAAAAGTCATATTTAATGTATTGGAGTCCTCAAATAGGTCTTTAGTTGGTTAAGAAAGAAAGTTTGCAAAAATGTACAAAAATGCAAAAAAGATGTAAAAATTGCCAAACTTCCAAAATGCCAAAAAAGCAGGAAGATCAAGAGTCATATGTGGAAAAAGAAAGGATTGGTCAATTAAGTTAATGGGGAAGTTGTAAAAATTATTTGGAAACATCTATAAAAGCTTGTAAAGGACGAGAAAGTGATCATTCTTTGTATTCTTGAAGTTTTCTATCAATAAAAAGTACCCTATTCAATTAATTAAAGAGTTTCTTTTTGTTTTTCATTAATTTATTAGGCTTGTACAAAAGTTCAATGGTTTAAATATTATTGTTCTTGATAGGAAAGAGAGCTAGCATTCATTTAAATCCAACTGGGAGAGATTTGATTGAGTAAAGCAACTGTTTGAGTGCAATCTTTGTAGTTCAGTCTATAATCTTAGAATAGGGGTTTTGAGAGTCTTTTAGGAAATATTACTCCATCCCATCGATGTAGGTTTAGTAGGTCGATGGGATGGATATAGTAGAGTCTTTTTGTTATGTTTATGTTGTGTGTGGACTAATAAATGCAGGGGGAGGCAAGATTACAATGTGAATGCTGTTGTCCTGACAAAAAAATAGTGATTTTCCACTAAAAATGCATGGTTCCAAGGTGGAATTTGGTGAAAAATCATATGTGAAGGTTGGGAATTGTTTTCTATAGTTGGTGCAGACTTATTGGAAGATGTTTAAGGAAATTTCAAGAGAGCAGAAGGTTTGTAAAGGATATTTTAATTAAACCCTTGGTTGTTTGGTTCTACATAATGCTTAGTAGAGGGTTTTGTTGTTAGATGCTATATTGAGACTTTTAATCCTTAAAGTGATTGAAACTAAGGATTTGTGACATGACCCAATGCTGCTTGGGGTTATTAGGGTGTTTGAAGTTGATTGGAAGGTACTTCCTTTGAAAATTTGGGCTAATTGGTGTGTAATTTCCAACACGCATGTTAGTTTTCTGATGATTGTTTCAAAACAAGTGTTTGTTTTTGTGATATGTTATTATTGGCTAAAATGGGTCCTTGTAACAATAAAAGGATTTTAGATTTTCAAAATGGTTTTCCTAATATACCCGCTTTTGTTACATGCAAATGTTACTAGGGTTTAATGGTTGAATGCAAGAAAATGTGGTTTATGTATAAACTAAGATATAGATGATGTGTATTGATTGGAACCTATTTAAAGGGTGTTTTTAGAGGTGTATAAATGTTTGGAAGAGGTTTTGAAGGCATGTTTGATGGTTTTGATTTATGGAGAAAGATGTACCCTATGTGTAAGAATGGTGTTTGTCTGTAAATTATCAATGGTTATGATAGTTTAGTGTCTTGATGGTGAGATACTTGTTTTTTCCTGAAAAAAGTGTGATGTTAAAATGTCCTGGGAGTCTGAGAATAGGATTGAAACAAGAATGATTGATTTGTGGTTATTTTTCCTTGAAAAAGCAAGTAGAATAGATCAGTGATTTAATGAAGAGTTATTTGGTTTAGTGAATCCTAATTAGGTTTTGGATTTGTTCCTTTTAGAAGGGTGTTGGTTCTGATGAGTTTGGGTTTGATAAAGGTTTGGGGCCTAAGTATTATGATTTATGGCTTGGTGTAAAGAAGAATCAAATGAAATTGTGTATAATTTTGATGAAAAGTTTAGTGAATCAAAGATGCTTGTTTAATTTGATCTTCTCCAAAGGTGTTTGGGACAAAAGTTCCCTATATGTATGGTGTTTTGGTAGATTCCCTTGCATCAATTAGTATCACAGCTAGTTGATTCTGATAAGTTGGTTAAGTTGTTGCTGATGTTGAGTTGTTGAGTTTGGTTGTAGGTGCTTGATCCATCTAACCTACAAAGAGAAGTTGTGAGTTTTTGTGAGTTTGTGTAAGTTGAGAAGATAACTCGGTTGCTTCAAAGAAAAGGAGGAAGAAATTTGAGAGAAGTTTGAAGCAAGGAGGAACTTTCTTGGTTTGCTCAGTTGTTGAGTTGTGTTGTGTTGTGTTGTGTTGCAATAAGAAATAGATGGATACTATCTGAAGTAGCAATTGAGTTTTCTGCCTAAAGAGTACTCCATTGATGGGAGTAGTCAAGAATATGAAAAAGTGATTGGTCAGAGAAGGTCAACAAGGAATTGTGAAAGAGATAGGAAAGTTTGCAAGGAAAATATTGTGTCCTTGGTTAAGGAAAAGTTGATGGAAATTTGAGAGTGGTGAAAGGGTAGTCTTGTGTCCTTTTGAGGAAGAAAAGTGATTGTGAACCTGATGACAAAGAGAAAGGCAAGAGGTGGGAGAAGACATAGATAAAGATAGGTGGTAAAGACAAAGTGAAGATGGTAATCAAGAAAGAATTGAAGGCAAAGAAAATGATTCAAGAGAAAAGAAGAAGAAACAATCCAAGGAAAATTTGAAGTTTTTTTGCAAGTACTAGACAATTTGATACAATATGTTTCCAAGGGACTTGGAAAGGTTTTGTTGGTTGGTTGTATGGTGCAGGAGTACCTTGCTCACTAGATGCCTCTAATTGGAAAAATTGTAAAAAATGAACTTTCAAGTGTAAAAGCAATGTAAAGGGGTCATATAAAAGTAATATTTAATGTATTAGAGTGCTCAAATAGGTCTTTAGTTCGTCAAGTAAGAAAGTTTGCAAAAAAGTACATAAATGCAAAAAAGATGTAAAAATTGCCAAACTTGCAAAATGCCAAAAAAGTAGGGAGATTAAGAGTCATATGTGGAAAAAGAAAGGATTGGTTGATGAAGTTGATGGGGAAATTAAAAAAATTATTTGGAAACATATATTAAATCTTGTAAAGGCTGATCAAGTGATCATTCTTTGTATTCTTGAAGTTTGCTATCAATAAAAAGTACCTTGTTCAGTTAATTACAAAGTTTCTTCTATTTTTCATTAATTTATTAGCTTTGTAAAAACGTTCAAGGCTTTAAATATTACTTTTCTTGATAGGAAAGTGAGTTAGCATTCATTTAAATCCAACTGGGAGAGATTTTCTTGAGTAAAGCAATTGTTTGAGTGCAATCTTTGTAGTTTGGTTTGTAATCTTAGAATAGGGGTTTTGAGAGTCTTTTAGGGAAATATTCCTCCATCCCATCAATGTAGGTTTAGTAGGTAAGTGGAATGGATATATTAGAGTATTTTTTTTATGTTTATGTTGTGTGTGGAATAATAAATGTAGGGGAAGGCAAGATTACAATGTGAATTCTACTGTCCTAACAAAAAATAGTGATTTTGTAATAAAAATGCATGGCTCCAAGGTGGAATTTGGTGAAAAATCATATGTGAAGGTTGGGAATTGTTTTCTATAGTTGGTGTAGACCTATTGAAATATTTTTAATGCAATTTCAAGAGAGTAGAAGGTTTTTAAATGATATTTTAATTAAACCCTTGGTTGTTTGGTTCTACATGATGCTTAGTAGAGGGTTTTGTTTTTAGACATTATATTGATACTTTTAATCCTTAAAGTGATTCAAACTGAGGATTTGTGACATGAATCAATGCTTCCCTAGGTTATTAGGGTGTTTAAAGTTGATTGGAAGGTACTTCCTTTTAAAATTTGGGCTAATTGGTGTGTAATTTCCAGCGCACAAGTTAGTTTTCTGATTATTGTTTCAAAACAAGTGTATTTGATTTTGTGATATGTTATTATTGGTTGAAATGGGTCCCTGGAATATTAAATGGCTTTTGGAGTTTCAAAATGGTTTGCTTAATATACCCACTTTTGTTATATGCCAATGCTACTAGGGTTTAATGGTTGAATGCAAGAAAATGGGATTTTTGTATAACCTAAGATATAGATGATGGGTATTAATTGGAACCTATTTAAAGGGTGTTTTTAGAGGTATCTAAATGTTTGGAAGAGGTTTTGAAGGCATGTTTGATGGTTTTGATGTATGAAGCAAGATGCACACTATGTGTAAGAATGGTGTTTGTCTGCAAATTATTAATGATTATGATTTAGTGTCTTGATGGTGAGTTAATGGTTTTTTCTTGAAAAAAATGTGATGTTAAAATGTATTGGAAGTCTGAGAATAGGATTGAAAGAAGAATGATTGATTTGTGGTTATTTTTCCTTCTTAGAGCAAGTAGAATTGATGAGTGATTTGATGAATAGTTATTTGGTTCAGTGAATCCTAATTAGGTTTTGGTTTTTTCATGTTGGAAAGGTCTTGGTATTGATGAGTTTGGGTTTGATAAAGGATTGGAGCCTAAGTATGATGATTTATGGCTTGGTATAAAGAAGAATCAAGTGAAATTATGTATAATTTTGATGAAAAGTTTAGTGAATCAAAGATGCTTGTTGAATTTGATCTTCTCCAAAATGTGTTTGGGACAAAAGTTCCCTAGATGTATGGTCTTTTGGTAGATGCCCTTGCATCAACAAACAAGATGGCACCACAGGCAAGAAACATGTGTTATGCAAGGTGGCCATATAACGATTGTTGTAAATGTAGAATAGTGTAAGGTGCGTTCAAAGGGATTTTGCTTAGTTCAAGTAGGGTCTATTCTTAGGGAAATCACACCTAATGTCTTTGAGAGAGGACAAGTCAAATAAATATCATGATTTTTGAGGATATCAAGCCCAATGAAACTACCAAGAAAAGGACACATCGCAAGAAGAAAGAAGATTGCAAATTGAAACATAAGTGTCGATGTATGCCCCCACTTTAGAGAAATTGCTAAACACCATGCTTGAGAAATTACTTTAAAGTAGAGAATGATAAATGCTTAAGAATAAAGAGTACATGAGAGCTAACTTGGAAAGCCTTATTCCAAGTAATATGTTTCCAATAAGCTATGTCATGAATAAGTATGTCACATGCGAGCCAACTTAAGACATGTCATTCACATCCCAAGCTTGCTCTTATATGTACATGAAAGGAAATCAACTAGCCAAAAGAGACAACAAGAAGTGACATACGAGGACAAAGATATCAAACCCCTTTCCCCTACTTAGTGCAAGGCAAGGATGAGATGAGGTAATTGATGAGAGCTTTGAATGCCAATATGAATTAGAGGAAATAGGTATCCCAACATAAGGAAGAGAACCACACTCCTTAAGGTATTTAATTCTATCATTTAAAGCCTTAGACTCATTAGTAGAATGACCATGAACTCTATGATATGCAAAAAATAAATTATTTTAGTAAAATTTGTTTCGTGTTCTTGGAGGGAGAGATATCAAGCAATCTTGGTGGAGTCTTGACAAGATACCCTCTTGATTAGTAGTAGAAAATGTTCCTTTATTTGCATAAGATTCCATACACACACTAAATGATAAGGCCTTAGATGAAAAGTGAGATAAAGGTGGTAAACCTAAATCATTCTTGAAAGAGTATGGTATATCAGTTTCCTTCATATGTTCATTGCATCCATGTGTAGGAGGGAGATTGTTTCCCATACCATAACAATATTTCAAATTTAGATGAAAGGGGTTTATGCGTATGAGAAGGATTGGATTCTTCATGAGAACACAAATCCTTTTTGAAGTTATGCATCGTCCCTATAGGAGTTAATGGTGACTCCTCAACACCCCCATGATCAGTTGCGACCAAAACCACTTCCACAAGAGAGAGAATGGCAAGAAAGCTTTCTTCACAATGCAAGATTGATTAATGGCTGATTAGCTATTACTTGATTGCTATAAGCTTGAATTACAAATGTACAAGAGATACCTTGCTTAAATGGGCAAGGTTGAGAGATAGGAATAAATATGATGTTGACAAATGTCATGATCCTATGACATGAGACAACCAACAACCTAATCACCTAGGAAATGATGCATCCTAGCTAGATAAGATAAGTTCTAGATAAGCCAACTAAGACTTCTAGAAAGAATCTTTTATCCTAAGTAAACTTAACCATGTGAATAAGTCCCCTAATTACCTAGTGAATGAATTAGCTAGGTACAAGACAATTATTCACACCAACACCCCCCCTTAAGTGCAACTTAGGGAGAATATTATTATGCACACTATGCAAAGACTATGACCATGGGTCCCGACTACTAGGCCATTTTAGGTACCCATTTACAATGCAAATGATGCAATCTCTCACAAGAGGAGAAAAGGAGAAAACCCAATGGGAAAAAACTCCTCTCCAAAAGAGAGAAAAAAAAACAAAAAAAATATGATGTATGGAGGACTCAATGATACCCCCCAAGGACAACATGCATCATGTATATACAATCAAATACCCCCCCATAAGAGGGAAGTAGAGAGATAAGATATCCCCATGATGAAGAAGCTCCAAAGCCAATGAAGAATGCCTGAAAAAAAAAGATGACCCAATGTCTGCAAGCAACACATCGTCCCTTAGGAAGAAACAAATCCATAAGCTGATGTAGAAGCCACTCCATGTCCAACTGAAAGGAGGAAGAATGAATGTTCATGTATGCCTCTGAAAACTGATGAAGATCCTCCAAGCTTGAATGAGCCACAACATAATCATGGTCAAACTGAACCAAGAAACATGACAAATCAAGTGATGGAGGAGACTCATGAATGTAATCTCCAAAGACAAAGAAGATGGTGTAACAGTTGTGCTGAAACTGTCATCAAAGAGGAGAGAAATCCCCTCAAGTGTGTCCTCCAAATCTGCAGTATGAGACTCCATGAACAAGTTAGAAATCCCTGTCAAATACTCATCCCACAAAGCAAGATCTGAAAAACTATGATCATCCTGCTGAATAGAAGCATCAATGGCTGAAGAAGTAGGAGGTGAAGGAGTAGGAAGCTCATCACTGGTCTCTAGAATACCAAGGTGTAGATGACCAAACTTATCCTCACTATCATGGTTCACACTCAATGAAGTGTGTGATTCAGTCAAAGGAACATTATCATCTTCTGAAGCAAAATGTGAAAAGGAATATACACGAGATGAATGATCAACCATCCTGATAGCAACAATATCCCTAGTCTCCAAGTCCCTTATGTACACCCTATCTGGAGTGAATTCAACTATTTTACCTTGACCCCCATGAGTAATTTGATAAATAGAAAGGAGATTAGTGGACAAGGAAGGAACACAAAGTACATCATTGAAGCTCCCTTCCCCCATATCAATAGAACCCTTCCCACTTACCTTCATATATGTATTGTTACCCATCAATATATGAGGTGAATTACAAGGCTCAAAAGAAGAGAACATATCCATAGAAGATGCCATATGATGAGATGCCCCTGAATCAAGAAGCCATCTATGGGATGCAAGACTTGTAGAGGCCAAGAGTGATTTTCCTTTCATCTTGTGTAGCCCAGAAGTAGATCCGGTGTCCTGTGACTGAGATGATGATGATGGAGCTGCCGATTGAGATGTTGAAGAAGAAGTAGCAGACACTGATGAGGGCAGCTTAATGTTATTCTTTTGAAGAAGGTGTGTCAGTTCATCAATCTTCTTATTATAACACCTATGCTCATCATGTCCTAATATTTTACAATATGCAAATTTTGACTTCTTCTTTTTAGATGATTCCTCTTTAGAAGAGGATGTGGACTCAGGAGTGCTATGTGAAGGAGAATCTTTACCTTGCTCATTAGACTTGGGAGCCTTGTTCTGCTTCTTACCTTTGCCACTTGAATCCTTTGTCTCCTTTGCAACAAGAGCATGAGATATAGAAAACTTCAATGTGCCCATGTGTACCAACTTTGCTTGTTCCCTTGTGAGTTGAGCTACAAATTCATCAAGAGAAGGCATTTTGTATGTAGTGCCAAGGGCATCCATTGTAGCATAGAATGTAGAAACAAAAAATGAATAATCAGGACCAAGCTTAGCAAGAATAGAAAGTATCAACTGTTCATCCTCTTTAGTGACCCCACAATTAGATAACTGCAATCTAAGAGAATTGAGCTTAGAGAAAAAGTCTTGGACATTGTCAAAATCTGAAGGATTAAGACCCATGAGTTCATTCTCCAACTTAAATTTCTTCATCTTATCTAGCTTACCAAAGAGACTCTCTAAAGTATTCCAAGCTTCATTAGGATGAGTGCAAGATGCAACATGATATCTAAGATCTGGAGAAATGGAAAACTTCAAAGTACCAAGAGCTTCATCCCTTCTATCAAGCCATTTTCTTTTCTCTTTTGCTCCTGCAGGTTCTGGATCTTGACCAAATGTGATTCGTTGCAACTTTGATTTTAACAATAACAACTCCATTTGAGATTTCCACTCATGATAGTTATATGGAGTTAGAAGTACAACCTTTGTCAAATCCATGATACAATGAGATATTACAAAAGAGGAACAACAAATTTCCCTCACAATACAAGATATCAACCCATTTGTCCCAACAGATTACACTTTTTTTTGCAAATTTACAACAAGGAATCCCAAACTATCAAATCAGCTACAAACTGAAAAAATGAAAATCTAGAAACAAATCTGCAAAAAGTGCATGATTAGATCTGAAGTGCTCTCGAATACCTTTCCGATGCCACAAATTTGGAGAAAATCGGAGATCGGAGCACAAATATTTTAGCTTGGAAGCAAAAAACAATGATTGGGCTTCAACCTGGAAAAAGAGGCACAAAACTACAAAATATCTACAAAAGATATGTACCACTGAGAAATTCAGGTCTTCACCTTTCCAACAATATTTCATTTTTGAAAAACGGCCTCCGTATGCGAAAGTTATGGAAAAATGAATAAAGGCCTATAAATAGGCACTTGGGGGCAAATCACAAAGTCTGAGAAGACTAAACCGGTGCAAAAAACGGGCTCCCGGGCACTAACATCACAGTCATTCATATAACCTCGGGCAAAACAAATGAAAAAAATAAAAAACTCATCGGCCACAAGACTTAGGGTTTCATAATGCCGACCTTGACTAGTATAGAGAAACCACGATGGCTTATAAATAGGTTGGAAATTTTTATGCAAAGATATTTATATAAAAATATTCAAAACAAATAAACCCCAACCCAGAAACAAATGCCTTCATACCACAAGGATAGGCCTATCCAAGTTGACGCTGATTGAAGTGACAGGTATGCAGCGGACAAGGTGATTGGCCGATGAAGAAATTATGCTTATCTGACGCCAATGGACCATTTAAGCCAGAGAATAATCTATAGCCAGTACGCCATACCCTCGATGAGACGGGATCAGACGCAGCCGATGAGATTGTTGGTGGAACCCAGTGGGAGTACACCGACTGACAATATTCTAGAAGTGTAAGGAATACGTGCCACTGACAAGCAATTGCAGTCTTGGTAGTGACCGATGAATAGGCTGACCCAATGATGACTAGGGGATGGGAGATAGCGGCCGAAAGGCGATTTGATCAGCAGAGGTCATCAAAGATAATTTTTGGCATGAAGTTGTGACCAGATCTCTAAAGAAGAGCCTGCTGATAGCAATAAAACAGGGTACCACACCGATGGATCCAACAAATGCTACAAATGCCGACCACTGTAGATCGTACCCTGCAAAACTCCTGCCAATAGTGAATGCACCAATGGTTCACTGCAACCGAAGCTTGGGTGATGTACGCCGACGGACTCGCTGATGGAGCCTACGATGTGACCGATCAATAAGGGTGTGACCACGGACGGGAATATTCACCCAATGACTAGTGATGTACAAGGAGATTTGACCGTGTACCGTCGATGGATGCAGACCTATTGAAGCGGAATATTCTACAATATATTCTGATCCAAAACTTTTGACCAAAAATATAAAGCCCGAAATAATAATTTTGCCTGATTAACAAATAAATTTGCCCCAAATTTATGAATAATAAGCGCATAAATATTTTTCTGAAAAATATTTTTTGCGAAAATAGGAAAAATCATACCGCACAAGGGTTGTTCCAGCAATTTTTTTTTGCCTTAAAAACAACTTTACCCAATATAGGCAAATTTACAGTCAAAATTCATCTGCGTAGCCTTCTGAACTCAGCCGTGAGGTTATTGAAACCCCAATCTGCACCCAACAAAATTCTTCAAGCCAAAATATCACCCTTAGATCTGGGAAGGAATCTGCAACACCCGGAGAGCTCTAATACCATGTAGGAGTTAATGGTGACTCCTCAACACCCCCAAGATCAGTTGTGACCAAAACCACTTCCACAAGAGAGAGAATGGCAAGAAAGCTTGCTTCACAATGCAAGATTGATTAATGGCTGAATAGCTATTACTTGATTGCTATAAGCTTGAATTACAAATGTACAAGAGATACCTTTCTTATATGGGCAAGGTTGACAGATAGGAATAAATATGATGTTGACAAATGTTATGATCCTATGACATGAGACAACCAACAACCTAATCACCTAGGAAATGATGCGTCCTAGCTAGATAAGATAAGTTCTAGATAAGCCAACTAAGACTTCTAGAAAGAATCTTTTATCCTAAGTAAACTTAACCATGTGAATAAGTCCCCTAATTACCTAGTGAATGAATTAGCTAGGTACAAGACAATTATTCACACCAATAGTCCCCTCATGAGGGATGGGAATTACATCGGCCCCTTCACCACCATGGGGTAATGTTGTAGAACCAAGTTGAGAAAATGAAACACAAGGTTGTTTTGGTTTAGATTGTGATATTTTTCACTCTCCCATAAAGGAAGGTGTAAAACTCCAATCATCACTAGAACTTGTATTTTAAAATGAATTATTTGTATATGACTCTTTGGACTATGAGGGTGATATGCTGGATTCTTTATTGAAACGAGGTGTAAAATCTAACAACCCCCAATTATCACTAAAGAATTTAGGATTAACATCAACTTGTATAGGTTCAAATTTTGATTTTGGAATGAAAGTATTAGGGGAGTTGGAAGCGTTGAGATCATATGATTTATAGCTTCATTCATCTACTTCAATCATATATATCTTGTTCTTGTATTCAAATTTCATCACATGATGAAGAGTAGATGGGACTCCTTTCATAGCATGAATCCATGGTCTCCCTAGGAGAAGATTGTATGAAAGAGGTCATGGCATGATATGGATAGGGGTAGGCAACACTACAGGTATGACCTCAATAGGTAATGCGATCATTTCTAATGGTTGCCTATTAACATTGTCAAAGTGATAAATATGAAAATCATTAAGTTGGATAAACCTCTTGTCCATGCCAATTTTGTCTAGAAGGTCAATGCTACAAACATTGAGACTTGCTCCATTGTCTATGAGAGTGCACTTAACTGCAGTTTCATTAATGATCACCTTTATCATCAAGGATTCATTTTTGTTTTGAATCTCAAGTGAGGGTAATTCATATTTGGGGAATATGATTTCTGACTGTGTGCCTTGTGTTGGAATAGTGTGCCTCAATCTCACAGGCTAAAACCTTTGAAAGAGCCAAGTTGGTGTGACATTCATTGTGTCTGGCCAACTAATAGTTGTGCAATTTTGTGGAATGCTCAAGTCGTCGAGACCTTGTTTCTGTCATGCCGGCTGATTCTATCACTATGAATTTTCTATTGCTGTGAGTTTTCAAAATCTTCCCACTCGAGCATATCTCTTACCGACGGTTGGTGTCTAAAGTTGGTCGAGGAGACTCATGGCAACTGGAGTCATCGGTGTGACTCAAATGCTTCGGTATGAAGTCTTATCAATATGGAAATTCTCGTTGATAGTTATACACTTGGAGTCTTCAGGGTAACACAAAGGATTTAGTGTGAACTCTTGGCGATTGGTGATTGTCTTACCAAATAGCTTCACTTGGAGTCTTTGGGATAACGTGAAGGCTCGTTATGACCTCTTGGTGATAGATGGTATGTCTCATCGAATAGCTACACTTGGAGTCATTAGGATAACATGAAGGCTTTGGTATGAAGTCTTAGCGATGGGGTAGTCTATTGTCGGTATGACTCTTGGTGACTGTATGGTGCTCGGTATGACTTGAGGGCTTAGTATTACCTCTCAGCGATAGCCTAAGTCTTGTCCACAGTGTTCACATCGATATGACTTGAGGAATTCGTTATGATCTCTTGGCGAATAGCGATAGTCTCACCGAAGGGAATAATGATGTCTATGTGACTTGTGAACTTTGGTATGATCTCTTGGTGAATAGCGATTGTCTCACTGATGAGAATGTTGTGGTTGATGCGACTTGTGAACTCAGTATAATGTCTTGCCGATGGTCAGGACTCTTCGTGATAACTACAATTGTTCTTATGGCATTAGGGAGACATAGTTAGTGTCTCATTGACATGCGACACAGGTTGAACATACTTTGCCCAATTGACTATCCTATGTGGTTTGTCTTCGACCAATCACAGAAGTCGAATGGGAACTGTTGGAAGTTAGTATGTTGTGGCCATTCTATGAGGAAGTTCAATAGACCAAAGATTACATGGATATACTCAGGAGTTGAAGATTATTTTTGGTTCGATGGATGATTGATGAACAGTGTAGTGAATGGGTTGGTGTATGATCAGTGTGTATGAATGTAATCCGGAAAGTATTGTAACCTAAATGTTCTATACAAGGTTGATCATTCTGAATGCTGCTGTAAATTCACATTAGGGAGTGAAGCCCGTACTCTGTATGTAATTTCATTACTGTAATACAAAGGGGTTTTTTCTTGGTGTGGTGGGTTTTTCTCCCGTAAGGGTTTTCCCACGTAAATCTGGTGTTCATGTGTGTATGTTAAATTCTCTGTTTCTGTTATTTCTTAGAAGTGTATCTTAATTGAACTGTAATTGAAAATTTAAAAGCACCTCTGCATTCTTCCTTGAGGTTTTGACATTAGGAGAGTTGTTCCTGCACCTTAGCTTTCCTTACAAGTGGTATCAGAGCTTGGCCAGTTGTGTTATCCTTGTGGGTACATTGGGTTTTTTGTGTTAATTCTGTTCAGTGGGAGTCTTGTAGAAATTTGGTAATTTGAATTATAGATTAAGATGGCGAGCATCTCAGGAAAGATTGAAATTGAGAAATTCAATGGTAGCAATTTTGAGTTGTGGAAACTCAAAATGGAATATTTGTTGGTTGATTGTGATATGTGGCTTGCTGTGTCTGGAACGAAGCCTACATGCATGAAGCAAGAGGATTGGGACATTGCAGATAGAAAATCTAAGGGGATGATAAGGCTCTGTTTAGCAGACTCTATTCTTCTGAATGTTCATGAAGAAAAGACTGCATCTTCCTTGTGGAAAATATTGACATCTATTTATTAGGGAAAGTCCTTGGTGAATAAATTATTCTTGAGGAAGAAGCTATACACTTTGAGAATGCAGGAGGGATGATCTGTTGCTGATCATTTGAATGATTTCAACATGTTGATTGCACAATTAACATCTGTTGGTGTGAAGATTGATGAAGAAGATCGCAGTATGCTGTTATTATGTTCTTTGCTTGATTCTTGGGATCACCTGGTGATGGCTATTGGGAGTACAACATCCAGTTTTAAGATGGAAGATGTTGTTTGTTGCTTCTTTTTTATTAGAAGAGATGAGAAGGAAATCTTCTAAGATGGTGAAGGAGGCTCTTGCTATTAGAGGCAGATCGAAAGAGAAAGGCAAGAAGAAGGACAAAAAATCTAATTCCAAATAAGAAGGGAGATCAAAGTCTCCTGGCAAGAAGTCCAAGGTGAAGTGATGGAATTGTGGGCAACCTAGTCATGTTCGAAATGATTGTAAAGAGGAGAAAAATAAGAAGAAGTACTCTTCTAACAATGATTCTTCTCAGAGTGATGCAAATGCCTTCATTGCAGCCTTGGCTACGTAGGCATCAGATGATGTTTGGTTGATTGATTCTGGAGCATCTTTCCACATGACATCTCATAGAGACTGGTTCACGAAGTATGAAAAATACAATAGTGGAAAGGTGTATTTGAAAAGTGATTCATCTTTGGAAATTGTTGGCTGTGGAAGAGTCGAAATTCAATTCCCTGATGGAAGAGTGAAGGAAATCAATGATGTAATGCAAATACCAGGTCTGGCTCAAAATCTACTTTCTGTTAGTAAGCTGAATGATATTGGAGTGCAAGTCACATTCTCTAGAAATGGCTGCAAGATGACTAGAGGCTCAGTGGTGCTAGCAAGGGGTGTTTGTATTGGTACCTTGTATAAGCTGGATGCACATATTGTTCAATGCAATAGTGTCTTTGTAAAGTCACAGAAAGCTACTCATGGAGGAAAAGAGGGAAAAGTTCCTGATGGTGTAAACTCTATGGAAGTTAAACTCCCAATAGAAAAGACTATGCTCTGGCATCATAGGCTAGGCCACATTGGTGAGAAAGGTTTAAAAACCTTGAAGAATAAACACCTAGTTGAAGGGCTTGATGATTGTATCCTTGAATTCAAATTTTATGAACATTGTATATATGGAAAACAACACCGTGTTTCATTTTATTCCAGTCCTCACAAATCTTCTGGTTTGCTTGATTATATACATTCTGATGTTTTTGTCCAGTGAATGTTCCTTATTTGTCTAAGTCAAGGTACTATGTATCGTTTATTGATGATTATTCAAGAAGAGCATTTGTTTATTTTTTGAAAAGTAAATCAGAAGTGTTCAGTTGGTTTAAGGAATTTAAAAACCTTGTAGAAAATTAGACTGAAAGAAAAATAAAATGTTTAAGGACTGATAATGGCAGTGATTTTTGTTTTGATGAGTTTGAGAGGTATTGTAAAGATCATGGGATTAAAAGACATAAAACTACACCTTACACTCCAAAAAAATGAAGTTGCAGAAAGGTTCAACATGACAGTGATGAAAAGAGCACGAAGTATGCTGAGTAGTGCTGGCTGGGAGGAGAAGTTCTTGGTTGAGGCAGTCACTACAACATGTTACTTGATAAACCATTCTCCTAATTTTTCTCTTGTTGAGAAAACACCTTTCGAAGCATGGTCTGGTAAGAAGCCCTCTTTAAGACATATTTGTGTTTTTGGCTGTGAGGCATATGCATATGTACCGAATGAGAAAAGATTTAAATTGGAGAACAAGGCTATCAAATGTATTTTTATTGGCTATAGTGCTGGCATAAAAGGATACAAGCTTTGGAATCTTGATACAGAGAAGGTTCTATACAATAGAAGTGTTATCTTTCATGAGTTGAAGCCTTCTACCTTGGATCTGCAGTCAGAGACAAAGTCAGAAAACAAAAAGGATGTAGTTGAAATTCCTCTAACACTAGAGAAAGAGGAATTGAAAATTCAAAATGTACCTGAAACTGAGGAGAGATCAAGCAGTTTTGAGAGTTCTGAAGAAGAAGACCAACCTCAGCCTCAACAAGTGAGGAGTTCAACCCATGAAAGAAAGCGACCTAATAGGTATGGGTTTTCTTTGATAGATTCTACTTGTGCCTATGCTTTAATTTCTAGCACTGATGAGCCTAGGATTATGAAAGAGGCATTTAGAATAGTTGATTCAAACTCTTGGTTGGAAGCCATGAATGAGGAAATGGCATCATTAGAAAAGAATGATACTTGGAGTTTGGTGCCCTTGCCTGAAGATAGAAAAGCTGTGGGTTGCAAATGGGTATTTAAAAATAAAATAGGTTTGGATGGTAGTGTGGAAAATTACAAGGTGAGGTTGGTTGCGAAGGGTTATTCCTAGGTAGAGGGAATTGATTATGGGGAATTTTTTTCTCCTGTAGCTAAGTTGACATCTATCAGATTTCTTTTGTCACTTGCAACAATGTATGACTTAGAGATTGAACAGATGGATGTGAAGACAACATTTCTTCATGGTGATCTTGAAAAAAAATATTATATGTCCCAGCCTGAGCATTTTGTTGAAAAAGGTAAAGAGAAACTGGTTTGCAAGTTGAAAAAGTCTCTGTATGGGTTAAAATAGTCTCCTAGAATGTGGTACTAGAAGTTTGACACTTTTGTTTTGTCATTGGGATTTGTAAGATCAAAATCTGATCATTGTGTGTATTACAAAGCTGAAAGTGATCGAGTTCTTATTATTTATCACTATGTTGATGATATGCTGTTCATAGGCAATAGTAAGTTAATGATTTCTGATCTTAAGTCTTAGTTGTCTGCAAAGTTTGAAATAAAAGATCTTGGTGTAGCAAGGTATATTCTGGGAATGGAAATAACTAGGGACAGGAAGAATAGAAAACTTTGGCTCAGTTAGAGTAAGTCTATCAAGACTATTCTAGAGAGATTTTGCATGAATGATTGTAAGCAACTAGTTGTTCTAGTTTTGCAAGGAATGAAGCTATCTGTTGAGGAATGTCCAAAATATCCTACTGAGATGGAGGACATGACTAGTGTAACCTATGATAGTACAGTTGGTAGCCTAATGTATGGAATGGTCTGTACAAGGCCAAACATTAGCTTCACTTGGAGTCTTCGGGATAACATGAAGGCTCGTTATGACCTCTTGGCGATAGATGGTATGTCTCGCCAAATAGCTACACTCGAAGTCATCGGGATAACATGAAGGATTCGATATGAAGTCTTAGAGATGGATGTTTGTCTTAGCGATGGGGTAGTCTATTGTCGGTATGACTCCTAGCGACTGTTTGGTGCTCGGTATGACTTGAGGGCTTGGTATTACCTCTCAGCAATAGCCTAAGTCTTGCCGAAAATGTTCACATCGATATGAATTGAGGACTTCATTATGATCTCTTGGCGAATAGCAATAGTCTCATCGAAGGGAATACTGATTTCTATGTGACTTGTGAACTTCAGTATGATTTCTTGGTGAATAGTGATTATCTCACCGATGAGAATGCTGAGGTCGATGCAACTTGTGAACTCAGTATAATGTCTTGCCGATGGTTAGGACTCTTGGCGATAACTACAATTATTCTTATGGCATCGGGGAGACACTGTTAGTGTCTCACCAACATGCGATACAATTTGAACATACTTTGACTGATTGACTATCCAATGTGGTTTGTCTTCGACCAATCACAGAAGCTGAATGTGAACCTTTGGAAGTTAGTATGTTGTGGTCATTCTATGAGGAAGTTCAATAGACTAGAGATGACATGGATATACTCAGGAATTGAAGATTATGTTTGGTTTGATGGATGATCGATGAACATTGTAGTGAATGGGTTGGTGTATGATCAGTGTGCATGAATGTAATCCAGAAAGTATTGTAACCTGAATGTTCTGTACAAGGTTGATCATTGTGAATGCTGCTGTAAATTGACATCAGAGAGTGAAGCCAATACTCTATATGTAATTTCATTACTATAATACAAAGGGGTTTTTTCTTGGTGTGGTGGGTTTTTCTCCCGTAAGGGTTTTCCAATGTAAATTTGGTGTTCATGTGTGTATGTTAAATTCTATGTTTCTGTTATTTCTTAGAAGTGTATCTTAATTGAATTGTAATTAAAAATTTAAAAGAACCTTTGCATTCTTCCCTGAGGTTTTGAAATTAGGAGAGTTTTTTATGCACCTTAGCTTTCCTTACACCTTACATACGATCAAAGGAGGATGTTACATCATTCACTTTCATAGAATATTAGATCTCCTCCTACTTCATTTGCAATAGTTCTTAGAATAACAAATTGTATGTAGGTGATAGTTGAATAAGTTTCCATAATGATATATTATTGGGAGTCTTTTTAAGGTCTTCAACCGCATCATGTATAGGTGAATGAGGAGCACTAGGAAAAATATGTTGAGGTAATGGTCTATGGTTTCCTACATGTTTGAGCAACTGTGTTATATCTCATTTGCTACAAAAAATTGTTGTTGTTAAGTTGCATTAAAGATTTTAGGAAATCTCTAATTTTATTTTTATGCGGATCACTAATGGAAGGTGACCTAGGAGGCTCACTAGTTAAATGAGATCCAATGTGTGTTAGGATAAACTCAACAAACTTGTCATTATTTTCATGATCTCTTAGTGAAGAGGAGTCTAATGTTACTTCTTCATCTTCACTTAAAGAATCCTCCTTACATGTGTCAGTGTTTATATTTTCTTGCACCATGATAATCTCCCTAGGAGGAGAGTTTTTAGGAGAACTACAAACTAGATGTTCATGAAATTCAAAGGTTGGTTCTTCTAAAATGACTTCATCACAAGTAAGGAAGTTATCAACGGTTGGAGTATTTTTTTTATTAATGATGACATTATTTTTTTTCAATAATGTTTTCCTGATGGGAATAGAGACACATAATATTTTCATGACTTTCATCGATTGAATTTTCTAACATCAAAGTATCTTCTTCACAACTAGAAAAGATACTAGGAGAGGAAAAAATGATTGTCAATATTGCCCAAATTTTCACTCATTGTCCCATAATGTCTTCCAAAATATGGTAGGTAGTGGAAGAAACATAAATAGGGTTGTCATAGATTTTAAAGGTTTCATTATCTAACACCAACATATCATCATCGGTTACAATATTATCACAAGAGGGGAAGATGTTGGGAGATGGATGTAGGTAGGTTGCAATGGTCTCCTTTTGTGTTATGTTATTGTCATGATTACCTATGGTTATTGGAGTCATAAAAAAAGTAACCCTTCTACTTGTTTTGACTTGTTTGGGTCATCCTTGTGATTTTGGCTTAATTTTGCCTTGATTTAGTGTTGTAATGTGGATAACACATTCACATTAGGTATTGGGCCAATATGAACTAATGGGATTTTAATGGTGCCTTCCAAAAGTGTTGTGAAGTGTTGTAACACACTTTCACACTTTTCTAGGGTTTTATCAATTAACTAATCATAATAAACATAATTTTAATCATAATCAACATTAATCAAGTTCCTTATTTGAAGTGTTGTAAAGTGTTGTAACATAATTTCACATTCCTCTAGGATTTTCATTAAAATTTTGACTTTATTATACATTAATTGGCCCTATTTTGCATCCACAAGACTCATTTATTGCATATTTTTTAGGATAATCCTGACACCAATTAGTAACCAATCATAATTCAAGTGTTCCTAGCTTGTGTGGCCCAAATTTAGTGTCTAGGACTCATTCGTCACCTTGGGTGAATGAGTCCCACCTAGGTATTTTTGGCCCTAATGTAGGTTTCACACATTTCTAGACACTTTTGATTTTTGGTCTCATACATTATGTGTGATGGGACACATTCACCACCTTGGGATAATGAGTCCCGTGTGATCAAAATTCAAATTTAAATCAAATTTATGATAGGATTTTATTCTCCTGGATTTGGTGTCAGCTTGTAGTGTTGTATTTTTGGGAATTCTTGCATAATTAAGTATAAATACAAGGTTATTTCACTCAAATTCAACACCTAGAAAATTTTACAAGCATTCAAGAGTTCACAAGAGAATTTGAGCATTCAAGGAATCTCAAGGGTAGGTTATCAAGCATTTTAGAAAATTCTTCAAGTGTCATCCATCATGTCAGAGATTGCTTCCATCATGTTGTTTTAGAGATAACAATTGTGGTGTATGGTTTTGTGATTCAATCAAGTGCTTCATTCAAGATCTATCAACATCAAGCAAGAGTCAAGAACCACATCCATTGGCGCCATCACTTACATGCTTGAAACACCTTATTGCTAGGGTTTGGTGAGTTGCAACATTATATTTTGTTCATTCATCATTCTCTTTTCATATTTCATTCTATTTCAAGGTTTAATTACCAAGGGGTTTGACCAAGGAAAACCCCTATTCACTAACCCCCACAACATTTTTCCCTCTTCTTGTGTGTGATTTGCAAGGCTAGGTTGCAGATTTACGAAGAAGCTAAGGTGGAGAAAAGTTGTCAAGTCCCTAAAAGTTGTCAAAGTTGTCATCAAGCCTTGAAGAAGCTTGGAGAAGACATACAGGTGGTATTTTGTAGTTTCAGATCTGGAAACTAGTCAAAAAGAGTAGAGTAGACCAAGAGGCATATAATCCACCTTAGAATTTCTAGAAAATTAGAAGTGGATTGATTCACCACTATTGGAAAATGAGTCCCACTATATAGGCCCGATCAATATTTTTATAGATTTGGATACCATTCTTGCTAAAACTTGCTCTAGTGCATTTTCTCAGAAGTTGGATTGATTTTCCCAGCCTAGCGTATGAGTCCCAGTTAGCTTCAACAGTAATTTTTTTAGTGATCCAGAACTTCATCTTGTCTTCTTCAATCTTCCAAGTGCACACTTCTAGTCTCATAGTTCTTTACTGTATTTTGTTCACTTAGGTCATTTAGATTTAGATTGCATATCACATTATGTTTTATAACATCTTATAGGTCATTTTTCATCCATCTTAATTTCACACTGTGTTTCCAGCATATTGTTTTTTCCAAGCTTACACATGGTGGTGAACCCCTCATTAGCTATCATTCAATCCCCAAGATAGCCCTATTGCTAGATTTCAATCTCTTTTTCATTGAAATCTCTAGGGATATCCTTGAGTGGAGCCTCTTGGAAAGTGGGTGTGAATACATACATCCCATTCCCCCAGTTTTCATCAATTCCATTTTGGTGAACCTACATTTAGGACATCATTATTTTGATTTGGAGTGCATTCACATCCTAGATTTAGCTTGCATTAACATTGCATTAGGTTTTGCATTGGTTAATTTGCATTCTATGGTTTTATATTTAGCATTAGTGAAAATCTCATTTAGCTTGCATTATAGCACTTATTTCATTGAAAATCAGTAAAATTATACAGTTTCATCTCAGATTTGTATCAAAAAACATAAAAAGAATAAAATTCAATTCAAAATTTTTGAAAATTTTAAAAATAATCAGTACCTGGAGTCATTCACTGTCTTGGGTGAATTAGTCCCATTGCATATTTTTCACTGCATTTACTGGCATTTACAATTCATTTTATGAGGTTTTTGTTTGTTGTTGTTACCTCTCTGTTTTAGTTTGTAAATCTTTTTTTTTCAGTCAATTCATTGCATTTAGCTTAAATTCGCTCATCTTGTGCATTGCTTAAAATAAAAATTGCATTTACAAAATTATTTTATAGCTTGGAATCTAAAATTTGCATCATGGATATGTGCTTTAACAAGCTTTGGATGTCATTAAAGTCCTTAGTGGATGTGTCAAGTTGTGCTTTTGGAAATGACCCTAATGACATTGAACTCACTCATGCTCACTCAAATATTAATGCATGTCATTCTCATGATGTTGGCATCATTGGAGAAGATGATGAAAAAATCAATAGGTTCCTAAACGATTGTCTTAACAAACTTGAAGCTAATGCATCCTTCTATCCATCCATGAAACATCATGATCTTCCTACAATACCACCTCTTGAGATATTTGGTTACTTACATCCTAAAAAAAAAGTTGAACCTAGTTTCTCTAGACAAGAAAACACTAAACCATTTTATGATAGTAAAGTAACAAACACTCCCATCAATCTTGAAGAAACATATGGAAAAGGCTTCACACTCTTGAGTAAACAAGGATGTGACACAACAAGTGAACATGAAATTCATCAACTCTTAGAGAAAAAACCAACTAATGAAAACATAAAGGGATTAGGATATCAAGATCCCTCTCATAACAACAAGCCTCCTAGAGAATATCTAAGGCTTCAGGGTGATGGCACAATGATCTTGAACTCCCCTCATGATCTGAATGTCCTACTTCCTAAAGAACAACCAATAGATCAAAACAATAACAAGGATAAAGATAAAGTCATCTCAGGACCTCTTTCCCTAATCCCATCTAGAGAAGTTGGTGAATCTAGCAAACGTAGGAGGCCTTACAAATTACAAAAATCACAACCCATTTGACCACCACTTGAAAGTGAAAGGAAACTACAATTACTTTTAAACAAAGGACTTGTAACATTACCACCTATGAATAGATTATTTAGTATTGAAATTTTTTCACTTTGATAGAAATGATTGCCATCATCTGATTGCCTAGCTTTATATTGCTTCACCTCTTGTCATGTTATAGTTGTAGAATATTCTCTTCTCACTATTACATGACCTTTCCCATCACCTACCTCAGCTCATTCTTTCCTCACACTTAGGGGGGAAAGAAATTCTCAGCCTTTTCCTAGTATGACATTTGTTGTTGTCCCTTAGGTTCGTTGTCCACCTTTTGAAAAATTTCCTTTTTATTTTTCTTTTGTGTGATTGCATGTCCATAATGTGATCCCTTGAGATGTTATGTTTGATGTTCTCTCTCTCTTTGTGACATTCCTCTATTTGTACCTTCATTCTTCTCTATGTCATGCATCTTTTTCACTTTTCATCTTTATCTTTTTCTTGTGTTTTCCTTTTGGGTATGAAGCAAGGCGTTGGGACACCCTATGTCTCTTCCATATTGACCCAAAAGGCTTTTATTTTTCCTTTTTTCCTTTTCAATTTCTCTTTTTCATTTTTCTTGTGTTTTCCTTTTGGGGATGATGCAAGGCATTGAGACATTCATGTCTCCTTCATGTTGAACAAAAAGGATTTCTTTTTCCTTTTCATTTCATCTTATCTTTTTTCTTGTGTTTTCCTTTTGGGAATGACTCAAGGCATCAAGACATTCATGTCCCCTTCATGTTGACCCAAAATCTTTTCGTTTTTCTTTTTCCTTTTCTTTTTCATTTGTCTTGTGTTTTCCTTTTGGGGATGACACAAGGCATGCAGACATTCATGTTTCTTCCATATTGACTCAAAAAGTTTTTCTTTCTTTTCACTCTCTTTATGTCATTCTTCCAGTTCTATGTGTATTTTGGGGATGATGATAGTTCCAATCTCTCTAAAAAACATTGCAATAGAGAACATACTGACCCCAAATCCATAGATCCCTTATGCATTTGGTTTTTTCATTTTAGGGGTCACCCCTTTCTTTTATTTTTCTCTCGCATGATGTAGCTTTACTTAGAAACATATGAATTGGCATGGGAATTTCCAAGTTGGCTCTCATGTCTTCTTTTTCTTGTTAGAATTTTTCATTTTCTACTTTAAAGTAATTTCTCACAGTGTGGTTTTCAACAATTTCTTTAAAGTGGGGGCATACATTGACATTATTCTTTAGCATTTTTCCTTTTTCTCGGTTCTTAGTGCAACCTTCTTACTTTATACGATGTGTTTTCCACTTTATGGATGAAATTGGGCGTAATGTCCTCCAGGAGCGTGATCTCTCTTAGCATATTGAATTCCTCTTAGTGGCTTGATGTGACACACTGCATCCCATAAGTTGTGAATTCTCTATTCTATGATTGGTCCTCTCTTGGAGACATTAGTCACAATGTTTTGCTTGCCTCATGAAGCTCAAACTTCATTTTTGTGTGGTGTCTTATTAAAGTTATCAGGAGGTATAACTTTGGTATGGTTGAGCGGGAATCCCATTCTGAGGCATGAATTTACCCATAGCCACTTGTGTGTGTGTAAGTGCATACTAGCCATGAGTGTATGTTTCTCACCTTTTAGGACTTCTCACATGGTGGACAACCAAAAGTTCCATCGCCTTAGAGTGAGTATGCATTTTTTGGACAAACAAACCAGATCTGATCCAAATCGGGATGGAAAAATGGTTGAAGCTCTATCCAATTATTTTTATCTATCTCTCTTTTATTTTCTTTTTCATCTTTGGTAGTGTGTTCTTGGCCTTTTCATTGTTCTTTATACCATTCTCATGTGCATTCCTTTTTTCTCATGTTAGTTTATTCTAGGATCTTGATCTTGGGGGCTTGATCACCCCTCTTGATTATTATTGTCTCTTATTGTTGGCATTGGTGCATTGGAACCCCTCTTGATGTGTGTTTATGTACTTTGGTGTGAGTTTGAAGAAAGTGAACATCCTCTCACTAAAGTGCAAGCTAAATGGAATCATCGAAAAAGTAATCCGTCTACTTTTTCTGACTTGTTTGGGCCCTCGTGATTTTTTCTTAATGTTACCTTGATTTAGTGTTGTAGTGTGGATAACACATTCACATTAGGTCTTGTGCCCTTGTGAACTAATGGGATTTTAATGGTGCCTTGAAAAAGTGTTGTGAAGTGTTGTAACTCACTTTCACACTTTTCTAGGGTTTTATCAATTAACTAAGCACAAAAAACATAATTTTAATCATAATCAACATTAATCTTACCTTATTTGGAGTGTTGTATAGTGTTGTAACACACTTGCACATTCCTCTAGGCTTGTCATTAACAATTTGGATTTTTTATGCTTTAATTGGCCCTATTTTACATCTACAAGCCTCCCTTATTACATCTTTTTGAGGATAATCCTGACACCAATTAGTAACCAATCATAATGTAGGCATTCATATCTTGTGTGGCCCAAATTTAGTGTCTAGGACTCATTTGCCACATTGGGTGAATAAGTCCCACCTAGGTCTTTTTTTCCCCAATGCAGGTTTCACACATTTCTAGATACTTTTGATTTTTGGTCCAAACATTATGTGTGATGGGACTCATTTTCCACCTTGGGAGAATGAGTCTTGTGTGACCAAAATTCAAATTTAAATCAAAATTTTGGTGGGATTTTATTCTCCTATATTTGATGTCGGCTTGTAGTGTTGTATTTTTAGGAATTCTTGCATAATTAAGTATAAATACAAGGTTCTTTCACTCATATTCAACACCTAGAAAATTTTACAAGAATTCAAGATTTTACAAGAGCATTCAAGGCATTTCAAGGGAAAATTATAAAAGAATTATAGAACATTCTTCAAGTATCATCCATCATGTCAGAAATTTCTTGCATGATGTTGTTTTAGAGATAAAAATTGTGGTGTAGGGTTTTGTGATTCAAGCAAGTGATTCATTCAAGATCTATCAACATCAAGGAGTCAATAACCACATCCATTGGAGCCATCACTTACATGCTTGAAACACCTTATTGCTAGGGTTTGGTGAGTTGCAACATTATCTTTTGTTCATTCACCATTCTATTTTCATATTTCATTCTATTTCAAGTTTTAATTACCAACAAGGGATTTGACCAAGGAAAACCCCTATTCACTAACCCCCACAACAATTTTCCCTTTTCTTGTGTGTGATTTGTAGGGCTAGGTTGTAGATTTACCAAGAAGCTAAGGTGGAGAAAAGTTGCCAAAGTTGTCATCAAGCCTTGGAGAAGCTTGGAGAAGACCTATAGGTGGTATTTTGTAGTTTTGGATCTAAAAACGAGTCAAAAAGAGCAGAGTAGACTAAGAGGCATAGAATCCACTTTAGAATTTGTAGAAAAGTAGAAGTGGATTGATTCACCATTATTGGAAAATGAGTCCCACTGTATAGGATTGATCAAGATTTTTATAGATTTGGATACCCTTTTGGCTGAAATCTGCTACAGTGCATTTTATTGGAAGTTGGACTGATTCACCTAGCCTAGTGTACATGAGTCCCAGTTAGCTTCAACAATAAATTTTTTAGTGATCCATACCTCCATCTTGTCTTCTTTAGTATTCTAGGTGCACACTTCTAGTCTCATAGCTTGTTACTGCATGTTGTTCACTTTCTTAGGTCATTTAAATTTAGTTTTCATATCACATTTTGTTTTACAACATCTTCTAGGTCATTTTGCATTCATCTTAATTTCACACTGTGTTTTGCAGCATATTATCTTTTCCAAGTTTACACTTGGTGGTGAACCTATCATTAGCTATCATTCAATCCCCAAGATAACCCTATTGCTATATTTGAATCTCTTTTGCATTGAAGTCTCTAGGGTTATCCTTGAGTGGAGCCTCTTGGAAAGTGGGTGTGAATACATATATCCCATTCCCCCATTTTTCATTGATTCTAGTTATGTCCTCTTGTTTAATAATGTCTTACCTAATATGAGAGGTAAGAGGAGAGAAACAACTAGGGTTCTCAAAACTCTCATTGATTATTTCTTTGAACACTAAAGTATCTTCTTCACAAGGAGGAGAGACATTAGGAGAAGAGAAAATGTGATTGTTATGATTACCCAAGATTATTTCACTAGAATAACCTCACTCATAGAAGGGACACTAGGAGAGGTATCAATGACAAAAAAAAGAGAGTGGAAAAGACCTCATATTCATACACTTAACAAAAATTTCTTACAACACTCAACAAGGTTTGAAAATAGAACATGAAGTATGATAACTATAGACTTGCAATGAAAATATGATGTAATGATTGCTATACAAACTTGAAATGCAACAATGATAGAGAAAACATGCAAAATGATAATGCAATTGTCAAATTTCAAATAAGGTAATTTACTGATTACACTATGCAATAATCTGAATTTGAAGTGTTGTAAATGCAAATTTGGAATTGAGAAATGCATGAAATGAACCTAATTAAACTAGATTTAATGAAATGCATGTAACAGAAACTCAACCAACTGAAACAAATAACTAATGAAAAAAATTAGAAGTGCAGAAACAAGGTTTTAAATGCTATAAAATGTAGTTTCAGATTTGCATTGGGACTAAATCACCCAAAGGGGCGTATGAGTCCCAGTGAGGGTTTTTTGCGCAATTTTAAAAAAAAATTAAGTGAATTTTATGCTTTTTGATTTCAGTGATGTCAAAGCTAAGTGCAAATGAAGATTTTAGATGAAATTTAGTGATGCAAGATGCAAAAATGTAACCTATATGCACTTTCACTAATGCAAGATTTAGAAACCCTAGAATGCCAATTAACTAATGCAAACCCTTATGCAAAGTTAATGCAAGCTAAATCTAGGATGATGATGCACTCCAAATCAGAAAAATGAAATGTTCTAAATGTGGGTTCACCAAAATGTAAGATAGAAAATTGTCATTGTTAGGGTTTAGGACATAGAACAACAATCTTCTACACTCCATATTCAAGGAAATCCTCGAGATCTCAATCCAAGGATGAAGTAGGGGAAAGAGATCTTGAAATAGGGTTGCCTAGGGTATGATTAATGACTAAAGAGGGGTTCACCACCAAGCTAGGGTTTGGAAATTCTAATGAAATACAAGATCTAATGTTTAAACCTAGTGATGCATGAAACTTGAATGAATGACTTTGAAATGCATATAAATCAAAAAAGAAATCTGGAAAAGTATAGAGGAGCACCTGGAAACCTATAGATACTGGAATGGAGATATAAAATGTTGAATAACCTAAAATTAGGGCACACTAGGACTCATATGCTAGTCTGGGTGTATCAATCCCAGACTAGGGTTTATGGGTTAAAATAGGTCTTTGACAGTGCTAATGCAAGATCTTTTGAAACCTTGAAATTTTCCTGTACTGGGACTCATATGCCACAAGTGGCATATTAGTCCCACTAGATGCTTTTTTAGAGGGTTAAGACCTGATTTTTCCCTCCTATCTTTGTTTTTCTTGTCACACTTCATTTATGGATCTGAAACTCTAATTTTGGAGCTATAGAAGACTTTCTATGACCTTGTAATTTCTCCATGAAATTCTTGTTGTTGCTTGGTTGTGTTTAAGAAAAATAGCGTATCCATAGCACATGAATATGTGAAGTGTCAATAGCTAGAAAAAAGGTTGGATATAATGATACCACCTTACACCTATTTCAAAAAGCTCGCCTTACGCCATCATGATGACAACCTTGAGTAGCAAATCGTCCGATGATTTCCATCAGATCCACTAAAATTCTCTTTGAGATTTGGCCCGTGGCCACCTCCTCGACCTTTCATCCATACTCGTAGGAATTCATGACAAGAATTAATTTCCAATTTCAGCCCTAGTCATTTTTGAAGTCAAAAACTTCGTAGTCATACCTAGGGTGTATTGTCATGTGCCTTCTATTTATGAGGCTTGTCTCTACATTCACGTATGGTATCAAAATATTTTTCATCATGTGCTTGAGATCTTTCCATCACTGCTTTGGCGAGACCATTAGCCACATGATTCTCCTCCCTATAGATGTGGCTTATTCTAGAGGCTTCAAACTTTGATAGCACATTTGAATCAATAATAAAATCAGCAATAAAATATCAACCATTGATATTTGGAAATCTAATGGTTCTAGTGTTATTCTAGAGGTTTGAATTGACATGTCTAGTACTTCAGACATTTTCTTCTGGAATTTAACTACAATCGTCCATCAAAAATTCATCGAGGGTTCATGGGTTATATTGATTTGAGCTAATATCTGGCTTCAAACATAATAAATATGTTTACACTTGTCCCCATTATAGACACTTTATGAAGGAATTTGGATGAGTGGAAAATTTGTCCTAGAATAGAACAATATGTAGCATTTGATATTTTTGCCACCCACACTATGATTTATTATTGGCATACCAGTTTATTTTTCCAATGAATATTTCTGTTGGTTTTAGATTATGTTCAATTCACCAATGGTTTTTATTCTTCATTTCAAAAAAGGTTTAATTCACCAATGAAAATAATTTTTTTGGTTTGAAAATATTTTTGAATCACCAACAAAAATATTCTATTTGTTTGACAATATCTTTAATTCACCAATAGAAATATCTCTTTGGTTTGAAAACATGTTTAATTCTCCAAAGGAAATATTTTATTGGTTTGAAAAAAGGCTTTAATCACCAATGGAAATATTTTATTCATTTCAAAGACTTCCATAGAATTCTAGAAATTACAAAATATTCACCAACTGGGATTATTTTTTTCTTGAAAAATGAAAAAAATTTGCCAATAAAATTAATATTTTTATCATGAAGTATACAAGATTCACCAGGATTTTACAGCTTCACTGAGGGGGGTTCTTAAAGTTATCCTTGATCCATAGGAGGGGCCAGAGAGGTTAGGGGTGTAGGATCTCAAGGAAAAAACTATCTTTCAACTACCTCAATTGAAAGCTCAATTGAAAAAGATCAAGATAACATGATCTTAAGGAGAAAACTATCTCTCAACTACCTCAATTGACATGAATCAAGATAATGAGATCTCAAGGAGAAAACCATCTCTCAACTACCTCAATTGGCATAGATCAAGTGAACTAGAAATGGAAGAATGTGAGATTTAATAGATTACAAAAATTATCTAGACCTTTTAGATATCAAAGACCAAAAGTGTAGGGTATAGAGGTCTTTTGGACAACTTGGAAAGCTCTTTGTCTAGGATGGATGTGCGATAGTTGGACGACAGTGCTATTGGTGGTTTGTAAAGAACCAAGAAAATATCACTAAGCATATATGAATTTGCAACATTTAATCCTTGAATACTCAGGATGTGATTGGCCAACGAATGAGAGGAAGCTATAATGCTTCCCTCATGCACTTTGGGATCTGTTAAACCTTGGAGGGTGATCCCATAATGTGTATCCCACAACATTCTAAATAATTATATCACACCTTGTATAATAAAACAATATATTCCCATTGAAATGATGATTAGATGAAATTCTTCAAGAAACTGGCAATTCCTTTAAAAGGATTAAGCACCTAAAATTGAGAATACAACATAATACCAACTTAAAAAAAATAAATCGATTATATGCTTGTTTAGGAGTTTTTTCCTCAAATTGAAACATCAAAAAATATAGGAAATGCTTTAATACTTGTTAGATCAATGTCTTATCTTAGGGAAAGGAGTCAAAACACAATAAATTGAATTGTAAGGTAAGTTTAATTTCAAACAACCATGATCTCTATGTAATTGCATTATAATACACGTACTAACTTCTCATATTCTATGACTACTTATCAAATCCACTAAACATTCATATGAATTCATGCTTTAATGAAGGTATTTTAACTGTTTATTCAATCAGAGCTAGAATTAAAACATATTCCACTGCAAAACAACAATGAAAATTAATGAAAGATCATTGATTGGGTATCCATTAATAATTCATATGAAACATTACAGATGGAGAGACAATAGACTCAAAGGTTTGCATTGTTCATCCATACATTCTTGAAAACCATACAATTTACAAAGCTTATTTACTTGACTCAAAACCTAACATACAAACTCAAAATGTATTTTCTCTATGTTATACATTTGCATTTTCAAATCCAAAATTCAAAAATAGACCCATACTAATGATCATGAATTCCCTTTTATTATAAACAAGGGAGAAAAACAAGCTTTAGGCCAAAAGTACACTTGTCACATTTTAATTTGACAAATCATACTAATCATTCCACGAGGAATGGTTACAACAAATTGAGAGAATATTCTCTCATGATACAAATGACACTTTTTAGTCAATGGAGATTCTGACGCCTTCCAAAAGCTAGTTTTTTGAAGAGAGTGGTCTACAAGCCATTGAAGCATCTTTATTCCTCCTAAACAAAAGAAAAAAAGGTGTGCAAAAGGGTAATAACAATGTGGATCAATATCAAGATTAACCTCCAAGTCACCAATAGTCAACATTCATCTCTTACATCTTGAATTAGGATAAACATACCTTTTATACATTACAATTTCTAAGGCCAAACCTACATTATACTTAACAATGTATATATTTTCTCCATAATTATGTCTAAAACTCCAACTCATCAATGAATGTATTCTTCAATAATTCATACTCTGTTTCCATAGGCCAATTAAAACCCAGGATTTCATCCATCCTCTTTCTATAAGGATCATACTTAGCCATTACTAAATTGGCTTCTTTGTCAAAGTCCTCTAGGAAGCTAATGGTGAAAGACAAATTTTCAAGAGTAATTTTCAATAAATAAATATCAATATCAAAATTCTCACATATGAGGGATGCTTGGGCATCAATAGTCATATCCACTTGATCTTTCCATGCTTGTAGAGGTTTTACCTCATCATGTGTCTGTTGAATATCAAACAACTATCGCAATTCTACATCATCAAATTTTGATTTTAAATCCTTTATTTTTTCTTCCAAAGGAACAACATACCTTTGAAACATTTTCTACTTAATTTCCTTAAAAAAATTATATGTTGTGCCAATCTTTGGATATTTTCCCTTTTGATGTGCAGAACCAAATGCTATGAGCTTCAAATTGTTAACCATGGGGATTCATCTATCCATGATTGGGGTAGCTAAATCTTTTTTTCTTTGAGACCACTTAATTGCTTGCAACATTAAAGAATAGTTTGAATGAATGTTGTTCAATTTGCATTGAATCTTCTTATTCATATGCTCTAGAACTACATAAACAATCTTCAAACTATTATCATAAGTTGTGTCACGAACTTGTGACAAAAACTTCTTATATTGTTGAATCTCCTAAAGCAATTGTTCCTTTGTGGGCTCGTTTAATGGAGCTGCACCTGATGCACTTGGCCCCTCAAATGCAATTGGTTCCTGACCCAAATTATATGGAATTATTGCTAATGATTGCTCTAGTGAAGGAGAAGGAGATTGGGGATGTGTAATTGGAGAAGTAGGTGTTGCATAACTCGAACTTGATGGGCCTTGGGTCTTCAATGTTTCTACCTATTGCTTAAAAAATGCCAAATCTATTTTTGGATCATCCAAATTTTGTTGACTCTTATTGTATTCATCAATGATCCCATTGTACTTGATTCTATACAAGTCTCTTTCTATAGTGGCACTCTCCTTTGTTGCCTTAGTGAATCTAGCAACAATGATTGTCATCTCTGTTGCTTCTAATGTTGGAGTGTCAGAGAATCTTTTAATGATTAACTGTCCACTGAAGTTGGCTAGTTCTGTAACTTTTAGTTTCTTGGACCCCAAAGATAATGACCAAAGGGCCAAGGCATCCCATTCTTTACTAAAGGTTGACCCTTGCAATGCCAATTTGGCTTCCTCTATTTATAATAAGGGTTTTTCATGCCTCCTTATTGTATCCAATACAAATGCATTTACAATGTCCCACTATGGAAGCAATAATAATCCACTTTTATGCACTAATGCCCTAACTTCTTTAGGTGTGATGTTTTAGAACTCATTCCTCACCATTTTTCTTACATTTTCTTGAACAACTTCCTCAGGAAGTTTTGGGTGCAAGCTCCTCTCCTTAGCAACATTTTCTGCATACTCCTAAACCTTAGCTCTCCATATAAAGTCCTTAAAATATTTTATTTGCAAAAAAAATCACCCCTAAAAAATGTTTTAAAAGCCTCATGCCTTAAATCATCAACATTGTTTAGGCCACTGCAATATGCTTTTCCTAGTCTGAGACTGCTCTCTCCTATGCTTAATGCAACTTCCCTTGGGGAAAAAGGAATTCCTTGTTGCATCTCTTCCTTGGTGAAAAGGCTTTCATCTTCATCAAACTTAGGATAATCAACCATCCCTCCTACCTCAATTCTTTGCCTCTTGGGTGGTGGTTTCTCATATGGAGATAGACCTCTAGGAGTTAAATCAATGTCTATTATGGTAGGGGGAGCTTAGCTTGGAGGAGATGGTACTAACCTCACAAGAGAAGATATTCTTGACCCCTCTGATGTAGTAGGGTTCGGAAGTGTCTTCTGCTTCTTTATTACTTCCTTCTTCTTGGAGTATACCCTAGCATTGTGTGATGGTTTCTAAAAGGGTCTCTCCTCCTTTTTTCTTACTAGTTCTTCAACAATTACTGCCTTCCCTTTATCTATTATTAAATGTTCCTCCCCCAATACATCCACTATGTTCTCAAAATGGTCAAGTACATACATGAACCTATTTAACTCACCCTTAATGTTGGGCATAGGGTCATAATCAGGATTTTTCCTTTGGATTTTATCCACCATTTTAATGTAGGTGAGATACATTACCTTCCTTTCATCCAAGATTTTAAAATAAAAAATGCTCTTGATCACATCTTAAGGAAAGTAAAAGTTATGGACAAAGGAACCACCTTTGATCCTTGATTTTAAAGCAACAATGAAACCTTATAGGTCATGGTTCCATGGTTACACAATTTTCAACCTCGAAGATGCAAGAACCTACTCCAAGTCTTTCCATCCTCCCTTCGCCATCACAAAATCTAAAAACACAGTTCACTCAAGAAAGAATGAGCCCTTCTTCTATTGCTCAGGTAAATGTGCCATTTTTGGTGCTCCCAATTGCCTCATAACTTCAATAAATCCAATCCTTAGTGGCACATCTCTTGGTAATGCATGTGGGTTCACATTTGTGACATAGATCTTGACGATTGTTGTATTGGGGTACAAAATTGTGTCTATAACTCTAGATTTAGTGGTGGGTCATTAGATTTAAAGTTAGCAAAGACTAAGAAACCCAAAGTAATTAAAAAATATAATGGAAGTAAATAATAGAACAATTATACCTCTTAATTGCTGAGACCTCCATGATTCACTTTTGTAACACCTTCTAGCTTGCTAGTTGATGCGTTGCCCTTAGATTCGACATGCAAGCAACCTGGAAATACGAGTCTAAGTCCTACACCAAGATTTGAAGGATTTTATTCCTAAGTGCCTATACCTATGACAATCCTAAATGACTAAAATCACCAATGGAAAATGACTATAATGCTTCTCCTTAACTCCTAAGGCCCTAAGAATTCTCCAAGAAATCAAGTTCTAAGCATCATGAATGAATCCCTCCCTTCCTTATGAGTAAGCTTGTCATTTTATAGAAAACCCAATTCTGAATGGATGGATCAGATTGAATCTTGACAAAGACCTAAAATGAAGGGCCTAGATTAAATCTAACCATCCCTAATTAGGGTTAGGGCAAGATCCTTAAATGAAGGGTCAAAATGCAATATGAAGAGAATCGGATCAGTGGTGGAGAAAATATGTGAGATAATTAATTTTAAAAATAAAGATTTTTAAAATTAAAAGAGAAGGTGACCCACTTTGTGAGATTAAAAATAATCACAAAGATAGAAGGTGGCAAGTCCACTTATGAATTACATAATGGTCTAATGCATAAGTGGGGGATTAATAAATAATTATCTTAATTATTTATTTTGGTGGAAATGAAAGTGGGATTAGTAAATAGTTAGTGGGAATAAATAAACAAGTTAGTGGAAATAATTCACATTATTAGATTCAAGGTGGAAATAATGCAAATTAATAAATTCAAGGTGGAATGTCCACTTATGAATTAAATAATGTTATAATTCATAAGTAGAATAAACAAATAAGTTCATCCAAAATGTGGATTTTAAAAACCATAAATAATCCTTTTTCAGATTATTTATTCAAAATGGAAAATTAATTAAGAATGTGATGACATTTTAAATAATTTCATTTAATTATAATGAGAGGAATGTTAATTCAAACAATTAAATAGTTAAACATAATTATTCAATTTAGAAAATATGGTTTAGAAATTAAATAAATCAATGAATTTATTTAATTGTGATAATTAGTGACATATTAACTAGATAAATGAAATTCATTTATTTAGTGAGGAGGAAGAATTAACCGGAAGACCTAAGACAATTAACGACATATTAAATAAATAAGATTTATTTATTTAATAATCATGAAGAATAAAAGGCCATGAATTAATTAAACAATAATGAATTATTTAATTAATGGTCGGACGCAGATTAAGGACATAATTAAATATCTTAATTATGTTAGGATAAGAGTGGTATAAATAGAACTCGCAGGCCTAGGACATTTTTAAGTGTCTACAGTGTCCCCCCAATTATGACTTAATTTTAAATTAGACCTCCTTTCCAAGGGCCTCAAAAATTTATGTATCTCCTTTGGAATCCTTGGTGGATTGAAAATAAAAAACCTTCTCAATTTGGAGGAAAAAACATTATGAAAGACAACATAATCAAACTTCAAGTCATCCTCATCTAAAATTTGAGTCCAACACTGGACTGACATTTCAATATCATCCTATACCTTCAACAATTCCATGTCTTCAACAAAATTCTTCTCTCCTTTGAATAAGAACAAATGTATCAGGAGGAAATACCACTAGAACCTCACCCAATCCTTTTTTTTCTTAAGTGTAGACATACCTTGATGAATGTTCTTTGCTAGATATGTGGCATGATCATACACTACATTATAGGCTGGGTGTTGAAGGTGTGTTGCCATATACATGTAGTCTATTGGCATGGTGGATGGTAGATCAAAACCAAGAATTTGACACATGGAGAAAACAATTTTCTTGAAGTAATTTGCAAAGTAATTCATGGGGAATGACTCCTTTTCATCCTTACCAATTGTTACTTGTTTTCATGATTTCCCAACACATGTGCTGGTAGTATGTATGGGAATTTTTATTAACATAAACATAGCCTTTGTTTTCTCATATCCTGAATCCATTCATACAACTTGAATATTTCTGCAATCTCCTCTCTAGTTATCTTGAACATTTCAACAACATCATATGTCCTGACTACTCTAGAGATAGGGTCATACCTCATAGCTATAACCTTTAGTAAATCCACATCCATGTATACATTTGGCACTAATAACTTCCCCATATCCAATCTCTAAGGATTGCATATGAGAACTCCATAGCTTATGTTTCCAAACCAATTTTAGAACATTTTCCACCCTATGTATGGCACACCGACATTCTTGATATAAGATTGTTTTTCAATTAACCTTTATTTAATTTTAGGGTCTTGGAATAGAGCTATTCCCTTGGCTCTCTTGTTGGTTGAGGGTTTAAATTGGTCAATGATATATTGGGAAAAAGGCCTTGGTGTGGGTTTAGAACCAAAAACTTGAGTCTTGGGAGCCATCGATAACAGATAGATTCTAATTAACCTAGGGTTTGGCACTGGAGAGGTTCAAGACCCAACCTTTTTTAAAACCTAGGGCATGGCTCGAAGGTAAAAAAACTCAATAGGTTTGATAAAACTTCAAACCCTATGAGAAGCTCAAACTACTACAAAACAATCCAATGGTATGTAGAATAATTTAATTGAATGATACAACTAACAACCCTAATCTAAGGAAATTTAAAGAAATCATAGAGAATGATTTATTTTTTTACTTACATCTTCTATGCTTGAAGAAAACCCTAAGCCTTGAACTCTAGAATGCTCACTTTGATCTCTTGGATACTTTAAAAATTGTTTACAATCTTCAATTATGCAAAAAAGCAATCTTTTATGTGCCTTATGATCGGATTTGGGTAGCTCTGTATGTCCTTTCTACCATTACTGCTCACTCATGTGAAGCAAAACAACTCCCTTAGCCACATCTCTAGTTTTGAATGTTAGTCGTTGATTTCTTTGTGAGATGGCACATTAGACAACCCAAATTGAGTCAACAAAGTTTGAATTTTAGTCACCTTCCAAAACTCATTTCGTGCCAATAATATTCTGTCACCTAGAGTGTTGACTTGTTCATTCTACTAGCTCCACATTCTTTCCAAGTGATGGAAGAATCCATGTCTCAAACACCTACTAGCCTCATTGCTTGATAAACTTTTCTAGTGGGTCTCTCATGGGCTAGTGGGGAACAGTTGAGATTAAAATCTCACAACGCATGTCAACCATCAGTTCAAATCATATAGCACCAAATAGGAAAGTGGAGATCAAGCCCTAGGCTTGTAACTATCCATGTTTCTTCAGCCTGCTAGCCTCACTACCTTTTGGAAAACTTTATTTTATTCATGCGGGGAAGTAGGGAATAGTTAGGATCAAATCCTTAGATCCAATTGTCAGAAAATCTATACATGCAAAAAAAGTTAGTTATAAAAAAGGGGTCGACTAGGTTGACGGGACCAAGACCCATGTGATTAAGGACTTAAGACTTAAGTCACTTTAACGGGAATTATTTAGCCTGACTTAGGAAATATTAAGGTGATGGTATAATATGTGATGACCGAAAAACTTATACCAAGGGGCCAATGACAACATGCTTTTGATGGCTTAAGTCATGACTCAAATGACCTTCAACCAGGTATAGCAAGTCAATGAAGGAATATAACACCAAGGGTAAAAGAACATGAAATTTTAAATAATGGCCTTTGAACCAAAACCCTAAACCCAACCCTAGGGCATAGATGCAATGGATAATGACAAGGAAAGAAACCAGTGATTTTTTTCAAAATTTAGAGGCTCCACCAGTAGCTCTTGTTTGGGGATGCATACCCCAAGCAAGTATGGCAAGAATTTATATCTCATGGTTGAAGCAGAATAGACACACAGAAACAAAAACCAAGGAGCTTTGTAGGAAAAGGAAAGCAAACACGACCAGAAGCAAACATGCCAAAACTATATACATAATTACAAAATTGTATAGTGTACATGGAGAATAACATATTTCAAGAGAAAGAGGGCTTAAAGAACTGTCCATGTACTAGTGGCTCAAGAAGTTCACCTATTAATGATTGCAAAAAGTATGAATCCTTTCCATATGTATTTGCAATCAAATATGGGCCCATCCATAGAGGGTTAAATTTTCAATGTTTTCCTTTATCTTCTGACCTTGAATTCCACATTAGGACCATGCTTCCTACTTCAAAATTTCTCTTAGTAGATTTCTTATCATATAGATTCTTAACTTGAATTTTTAGCTTTGCATTTATTTTATGAGATTCTATTTTGGTTTCATCAAGCTCAAATAACTCATCCATTTTGTGTTGCATCTCATCACATATATCTGTGCCATATTCCTAAACAAACTTGTACATTTTCAACAAGTTATTGTGGGGTATCCTTGCTTCTACACCATACACAAGGTTAAATGGATATTTTACAATAACTTTCTTGACAGTAATCCTATCAGCCCATAATGCAAGTTGTGACTTTGAATTCCATGCCTTTTTATTCTTCTCAATCACTCGTTTCATGATCTTTATAAAACTCTTATTACTATATTCTTCTTGTCTATTTCCTTAAGGATGATAAGGGGATGAGTAAGAGATATATATTTCATGCTAACTATAAAAATTAGTGAAATCCTCTGATCTAAAACACATGGCATTGTCAGAAATAATCTTATCTAGGACTCCAAATCTACTCAATATGTTATTCATAAAAAAATCAATCACTAATTTACTTGTTTCCTTCCTTGTAGGGATTGCTTCCACCCACTTTGTAAAATAGTCTATTGCAACAAGTATCCAAGAGTGTGCCCCACTAGAATTCTCTAAAATTTCAACAATAAAGTCAATTCCTCATTGTTGAAAGGAGTCTGAACTAAAATCAGTCTAAGTGGTGAATTACCTGAGAGCTTCAACTTGCCAGTGAATCTCTAGCATGCATCACATTTCTTGGAAAATATTTGAGCATCCTTAAACACAGTTGGCCACCAAAATATTGCTCTTAGTATTTTATGAGTAGTTGTCTTCACCATGTAATGACCTCCACATGCTTCATTATGCATTTCATTTAGAAGTTCTTCTTCCTGATCTCCATCTACACACCTAAGCAATACACCCTTTGGGATTCTCCATTATAGTACATTTTCAATAATGATATATTTAATAGCCTGTAGTTTTAAGGTTCTTTTCTCATTATTATGCATGCATTCAGAACATTGCATAATTTGAAAGTATTCCATAATTCTCCTATACTACCCACAAGTCTGCATGTCACACATAGGTACAACATTCACATGTTCTACTTGATTTATTTGGTTTGCTTCTAATTTGGCTTCAACCATCAACTTAGCCAAACCTTGACCTCTTGCCAATTTTATAATTTGAACATCAATATTAAACTCTTGGATTCTATTGATCCATATGCATCTTCAACCTATGGTTTCTTGTTAGGTAAAAATATCCTTAAATACAACACTTGGAACGTATGCCACCACAATTGCTCCCATTAGATATGTTTTGAAATTTTTTATAGCCTTAACTAATGTGTAGGATTTCTTTTCTATCATGTCATACTTAATCTCAGTAACCTACAAAGACTTGCTGAAGAAAGAAATAGGTTGCTCAAATCCTTCATTTTTTTTCTGTAGTAGTGCTCTTCCCACAATATGAAATGAAGCAAAAGTAAATAACTGAAATGGATTTGACTAATCTGAAGACTTGAGCACAAAATCCTCCTTGACGACATGCTTTATATCTTGAAAAAATTTTGTGGGCTCTTCTGTCCAAGCTATCTTTTTTCCCTTCTTCAACATTTTGGAGATAGGTTTTACAATATCAACAAATTTGGTGATGAACCATCTCACAAAATTGATTTTCTCAAAGAAGGATTCAATTCCCTTTACATTTTTAGGCTATGGAATTTTATCTATTGCTTCCACATGCTCAGGATCAATCCTGAACCCATCTTTAGAGACAATTTTCCCTAAAATCTTACCTTCCTTAACCCAAAAAATGCATTTCTTAGGATTGAATGAAATTCCATATTCCAGTGCTCTAATAAATATCTTCTCCAAATGCATACAATGATCCTCTTCCTTTTTGCTATGTGCAATCAGGTCATTTTGGTATATGGCCAAGAATAAATCAATAAAATCAGCAAATGCCACATCTATAGCTCTTTGAAAAGTGGCACTAGCATTGATTAAACCAAATTGAATTCTTACATACACATAGGTTCCCCATGGTGTAGTGAATGTAGTATTATATTTTTTAGATTCTCTTACCATAACTTGGTTATAACCTAATAAGATAATAACTCACACCTTGTCACCTTCTGCAACATAGCTTCCATATCAGGCAGTGGGTAGTTATCTTTCAAGGATGATACATTCAAATTCTTGAAATCCACATAGAGTCTTAGGTCACCATTCTTCTTCCTAACTGGAACTAAATTAGAAACCCATGAAGAATGTTTTATAGGCTTGATGATACCAACATCCCTTAATTTCATGAGTTCTTTCATTTTAGGCTATAATGTTGGATTTATTGGTCTTTGCATCTACCTAAAAGGTTTGGCATATGGTTTCAAAGGTATCTCATGCTGAAAAAGATCTTCCCTATAAGCTTTTAGGTCTTCATATGACCAAGAAAATACATTTCTATATTTTCTTAGTAGAGAAATTAGAATGGTTCTAATATGTGGTTTCATTTTCTTCCCTATATATACCTTCTTAGGAGTGTTCTCAGTTCCAAGATTAATCTCTTCAAAATATTCCTTATGGAAAGATGTCTACTTAGCATTTATCTTATTAGGGCCATCAAAAAACCTTTCCAATGCAACCAACCCTTCTATAATCTTGTTTGTTTTCAATTGGATAACTTTATTGCCAAACACTGTATCTTTACCATCAACCTCCACCACCAAGGCCCCGAATTCTATTTCTTGACTTTCATACTGATCAATACATTGCAAGAATTTCCAAATATCTTCATCATCATCAAATACTTTCCAATTAAAAATATTATCAGGTGTTGTAGGCCAAGTTTGCACCTCCAATTTTGAAATACTAGTAAAAGTGATATCATCTAGTCTGATACCAATGTTTGTTAACAAATCTTATATCAAATTCCTTCCCCTCTCTAGCTAATCAATGTTAAATGCATCAAAAGCTTCAATAGTATCCCAAATTGCGTTCTTATATTGCTTGTCTTTTATTTTTGGAAATAAATCTGGACCCTACTTGGGATATCACTAATTTAGAATCACCTAATAATTTTAGCATTTTAATTCCATGCTTTGAAGCTAACCTTAAACCTAGTAGCAAAGATTCATATTCTACCACATTGTTTGTGCAAGTGAATTTCAATAACAAAGACCATTTGAATGTCTTACCTTGTAGGGAGATCATGATAACTCTTGCACCTGATCCCTCCTTGGAACAAGCTCCATCGAAATACATGGCCTAGAGAGCATCTTCTTGTGATGCATCTATGACTTCTCTATCAAGTGGTGCAAGCTAAACTTCTGCTTACTATTGTAATTCTTTAACTCTAAAAGTATCCAAACCAATATCCACAAAATGAATTCTTTTTTGTTCCTCTGCATACTCAACCATATGGTGAGCTCTTGATTTTCTAACAATATTGACATCCTTTTCATCAATGGAAAAGGTAGCATATGATAAATTACATTGCATTCTCCCACCCATGGCCACACTCCATTGTCTTGATAGAAATGTTCCATAGTTTTCCAGGATGTACACTATTGTGACACTCATTTATAATTCCTTCGCAGGGAATGTTGAAAGCTTGTATGGGACCCTATTAATTACTCCTATGATAGGTACTTCTCTTGATTCCATAGTATAACACTATCCATAAGTGCTATCAACTTTCAAACCCATTTCCTTCATAATTTCCACTAGCATAACATTAGAAGAGGCTTTTGAATCAATCATGCAGTTCTTGAGCAACTTCCTATCAATAATCAAATTAAAAAAAATGGGTTGACCTGACTTGGGCATGTAGTAATTGTAGTTCCCAAGTATATTTGGGGGTTTTCACTTGTCACTCCTTCCATTTCATCACTCTCTACTTGAATTTTTCTCATTTTGGATGGAGCAATCACCATCTTGTCATTGCAGGCCATAGTTGCACCATTAATGAGGGCAACTATCTTTCTTTTATGTTCATCAATCCTCATCATCTCCAAGAATGGGAATATAACCTTAACATGAGACAACATTTGAAACATGTCCACAGTAGCATACTTTGGTAATTTAGAAGGTGTTATATCCTTTTCCATCATCTTATGATTTTTTTTTCACCTTTTTCAACATTATGCTTTAGATCTTTATCCCTTACAATTGGGGAAATAAATTCCCCATCTGTCTTGACATTATCAACCTTTTTAGCCCAAATTCTAGCTCCTTTACTTTCTTTGGGTTTTTCCTCCTCTTTCTTGGTATATGTATTGGTCCCCTTGTCATATACATTCTTTTCTTTGATGAACATGTTGCCAGGTTTACCTGATCATCATTCACAACTCTATTTCTCAAATTATAAGTATTCCTTTCTTGAGTAGCCAATGCAATTTTCATAGTTTGGATTTCTTCATTTGATGGTCTTCTCATAGAAAATATCATCTAAATCAAGATTGTAAATGTTGCAATCACTATCTCTCTCTTCATCTCAGAACACTTGCTAATGGTATACACTCACTTCCTACCTTTGCACATCCACATCACCTCTAGAAGGCTCACCATCAGAAGAATAATCATTACAAGCAAAGTCTGATTCAGTCATGAGCACATTTACTATTTCATCTTGATCATGAGGGGAATCAAAACCTCCTTGATCATTTTGTGACTCCTCTAGAGATCTTGCAACAACACATTGTTGTGATGAATGAGGTAATTGACATACTACACACCATGGAAAATCTTTAGTGACATTCATAGAATGCTTTTACAGTCGGTCAGGGTACCTTGAGCTTGAGCATTTTCTGATTGTTGTGAATTGGATTTCCATTGTGCCAATTAGTGTGATAGGGATAATATTGCAACCTAGGTGGCCTATCATTTCTTTGGAACTAAGGTTTCTGATTCTTTGCCACCTTCTGCAACAAACTGAAAATCTGATCCAATTTTTCATTAGGAGTTATAACTTTACCAACTCTTTCATTTTGAGTTCTAGGATTCTTCAAAGTTTTAGTATCATCTCTTCTCCCTACCTTACCTGATGCTCTTTTATTATTTTCTATGTGGAATACCATTTTATAAGGATCTCTTAGATTATGTGGATCTTTACCTCTAAGTATGCAACACATCTTTGAATCAAATGCATTACAATACAACACTAAGCATGCACTCTCATTCGACCTTAAATAAGCTAGAACTCTATTCATGGCATTCTAAAACCTTGCATTAAATTTAGTCACCATTTCATTATGTCCTTTTGTGATATTGTTGAAGTCATTTAGCATAAATCTAGGATCAGTTTTTCATCCATATTGCTCTCTAAAAACTCTATAGAAAGCATCTTTTGAATTAATGCTTGCATGAAGCAAGTTTCTATACCGATCTCTAGCATCCTTAGTCAAAGAGTGCATGAAATAATTCATTGCAACATCATCATCCCAAAGATCAAAATCTTCAACAAAACTCTTAAAAGCTTTTAGATGATCTTCACCACTAAAGGAATTGTTACCGGTGAACTTAGGTAAATGTTTCCTTGCACTATCAGGAACAAGATCTGGATATCCTGGGATTCTATCAAGCATAATTTCCTATATCTATCAACAAACATTTTTCTTCTTGAAAACGGTCCCTCCTATTCATTTTTGTTGTTATGATTCCTTCTCCTGTCATAATTGCTTTCAAGCTTTCCAGTGTCAACTACTCTTGGTTGGGAATCATGCTGATCATATTGTTGAATAGTCCTAGTCCTATTCTCTAGTTGTGAACATGAAATGGAATGGTTTGTATTGGAAAAATGATTATCATTCAAATGGGGATTTGAAGATGATGCGTGGGGATGAGGGATTTGGGTTTCAAGAATAGATGCCTTTATGGTAGATTCTAAGAAACCTAGTTTCTTCTTAATCTTTGTGTTCGTAGCTAAGAGTTCCATCTGCTTCCATCTTTTTTGTAACTCCTCATTTTCCCTTATTAACCTATCAACCAATGAATCAATTGTATTATGTGCTATGTTCCTTTGAGAGGAACCTCCCTCATTTATCTTCACACCCCTAATAGGTTCCTTTCCCTTATAAATAGTCTTGGAAACTACATTTATATTACTAGGGATAGGATTAACTACAATAGAAGTTGTCACAGCAGGATTGGTCCATGTATTTACACAAGAATTGTTGGCTGAGGTAGTTATAGGCTCACTACCTAAAACCTCTCTAACTATAGGACTAGTTGGATGGGTAGATTGAGCTGCTAATTGTTCTAGTTCTATCATTTGCTCAACTTTTCTCCATAGCGTCTCTCTCTCAACCATAGCCTTCTTTATCCTTTCTTCTTTCTCCTTATCCCTCTTTCTCCTCAACTCATCTAATCTTAATGATTCTCTTCTAAGTTTTTGAACATCATTGAATATTTCATCCTCTCCTTGTAAGGTGGTATCAAAATTTGATGTCTCTATAATTGCAACATGTTCATAGGCATATTCATCAAACCCAATCAAGAAGTCATGAGGAAGAGGGGTATTTTTGTTAGAAGTTGTGGAAAAATTCCCTACAACCCTAGCACAACTTTCTTTTACATTATCTTGTTGTATCCTTTCCCTCTATTTTCTTTTTTTAGTTGTCAAGCCTTGATTTGAACATTGCTCACTCACAAAAAAATTCATTATAACTTGTCGTCTTTCAAGAGAAGCATTATCACTTAACTGTAACATATTTATTTCATGTTCAGGATTAGAATTAGAATGAACTTCATGCTTAGGAGTTGGATGAGGAGTAGAATTACTTGTTCCTGTACCCTTCACTTTCCATGTTTCATGAGGGTTCTTTGGAAATTATTCCTCCAATCTTCACTCTAGATGTTTCTTCATATTGACATGCATTCCCCATATTTGTGCTTATAATTTCTTTGCTCTTATCAAATATTGATGGGTGTTTTAGCACTTCTCAACACAGGTAATGTATAGGTGTGTCACCTCTCTTGAAAGACAATTTCATATAAGTAAATTGTATAAAACTATCCCAAGGTTTCGGATGTCAATTCATGATAGTTCTTGGAATATCTTAGTTGTTTCATGTGATTTGTTGATAATCATAGGGAAGACTTACACATGTTAAGTTGGAAGGAAATTGGTTCTTTGAATGGAGTTTATAAAATTATAACATTTTGTTCCATTGTTGCAAGTTCAGGACAACAGTTTGTAACTCCACTTCCCTCATCAAATTTGGCTTTACAATGATGCTAGAACTTTGTCTAAATTACTATTTAAAAGAAAAGTGAAAAGGGAAGGGAGAGGAGGAAGTTCCTAGACCTAAAACTACCAATGAATAGTGATAATGGAGGACTCTACAACATACAACCTTCCTAAAACTAAGTTCCACTTAATCAAATGAACTAACAGTCTCATGAAACTAGTACAATCTTCTAAGCTTTACAGATTTTCAGCCATTTATTCACCATAAAGCATGAATAAAAGATAGAATTTAAGTGTAGCATTCAATTCATGTTCAGACTAGCTTTACACTGCTATTTATCATCAATAAACAACAAAAAGCATGAACAAGGAAGGGCATCAACACAACAAAATTCTTCAATACAAATGAAAAACACTAACTAATCTACCAAAAGTATACTAAACACATAGAACATCAAAGTAAATCTACTCAAATCTATTAACTATGAGGATTAGAATCATGAAACATGAAATGGAACTCAAGAATCCACCCAAAAGCAATGAATTTCTATTAGAATTTCAGCAGTATGTCTTTACAACAACTTAACTATCTCTTTAAAATGAGAGGAGACCCCCTATTTATAGTGTCCAAAAAGAAAAATGAATGGCCAAGATTTAATCTCATTGTGTGGCCAAGATTTAGTACAAATTAGGGTTTTGACTACCCCTTAATATTTTATAATTTAAAACACATCTTTTGTCTTTTAGCCTAATTTGTCTTCTAGTGCCTATCACTGTAGCACTTTGTCTTCTAGTTGATTTCCCTTTTGCTATAGCTATACTATGAGAAATTCATCATCTATGACTAGATTTCCTTCATTCTTCTTCATAGTGGCATACTCTATGAACTTTTTGATTAGTGTCTGAAGCTTGTTCCACTCCATTATATCGGATTGGAGCACCTGGAAGTTCAATTTCTTGGATTGACTGGTAATCAAGTCCCAATCCTTATTTTATTTTGGTGTATTCTTGATTACCTGTTCTAATTGGGGTAAGGATTAGGCAGAAAAATCCATAAAATTCGATGTGAGTGCATTGGTGGCCCTGTTCTCCATCTTCTTATGAAAGTACAACCTTGTCTTCTTCTGATCCAACTTGACGGTGTCATAGTTCATCATGAGCTTCAAATATTCTCTGTAGGCCACTAGGTGTTCCTTGACCCAATCTATGTTGAGATCCACCTCATGGAACACCCATTCCAAGATTTCCCTCCTATGATCAATGCTCAATTTCTAGGTCTCAACAAGCTAGTAGTCATCTTTTACCAATGCCAACTCCTTTTCCCACATTCTCTTGAGCATCTTGAGGATAGTCTCAAGCTTGGGGTATGTGATTCTATATAGCTTCAGGAAGTTAGTACATAATTTCCTAGTTCCTTCGAGATGCTTTTGCACCACCCAAAATTTATTTTCTATCCGAACAACATGACTGATGCCCATATCTCCATTGTAGACCACCCATTGAAACAAGTCCTCTGTGGCCTTAGTCCAATTCTTTCTCCTTTCAAGCTTGCTGATATGATCTTTTGAGAATAGTAGTGGCGGAGCTAATGATGTCATGGGTAGTTCTTTGATGAAAGACCATTGTTGTATGTAGGCCATTAAATCTTCCACTTGTGCTTTTAACTCCTCCTTGGTGGATTGATCTTTATTCATTTGATGCATAATAGTGGCAATGAATCCTTGGAGATGATCAATTTTCTGTTCCCTTGTGGTTGTTCCCAAGTCAATGGTGGAGATACTGTAGCTGAATCCTTCTCCTTCCACCACTGGGGTAGCTATTTGTACAATCCTTGATCCCGAGGTATCCATCATGAGATGGGATCTGACCCTTAGATTTTTCTCCTTCTTTGTCCCTATTTGAGCCTAAGGCAAGATGACTTCTAGCCTTTCCTTGGGATCCATGAGGACGGGGGCCTTCTTTTACAATTGCTTATCCAGCCATTCAAGCATTTTAGATCCTTCTTTTGGTGATTCATGATCACCTCCCTCTCTTTGAGTATGCTGGATCTTCATTTCTTCATGGCCCAGAGCCTCTTGTTCTGTCTTTTCTTCATCTTCTTCATCTGAATCTTGAATGAATATAGCTTTTCCTTTTGGTGATTTAGTGGTGGCTATGTTTTCCTTAGGGATATCTTGCCCTTCAGATGTTTTTTACTCTTCTTCCTGCCCATGTTCTTTATGATCCTCCATCTCTAGGCTTCTTCTTGTTTCATCCTCTTCTTTAGGCTTATCTTCATCCTTCTTTTCTTCTTTCTTTTCTTCTTTTTCCCCTATAGGAGGCATCTCCTCATCATGATTGGGGCTCTTATTCTATTCCTTGGTTGGAGGTTCTGTAGTTACCTCTATTTCTTCATCTGTGTCCATTTTTTCTTCAAAGGATTGTCTTTCAGCTTCCTCTCCAACATCTTTGAGTTGCTTGGCCAACTCTTCTTCGAGCTCCTGGTTAGAAGTTTCCACAATGTATTTTGCTCCAAGATCCTCAATATCTTCTTCAGAGGATTGTGCTTCCTCTTCTTCATGCACTACCTTGTCACTGAATAAGTGTTGGTTCTCTGGGTGCTCGTGGTAGTCATCAACTTCCTCTTCCATTTCCTTGGCTGCTTCCTTCTCTTCTCTTTCTAGCTCCTAAGAAATTAAAATTGTTTCCTCCATATTAGGTGGTTTAGTTTGAGGAGGAGGGATAGGGAGACTGGAAATGACCTAGGATAAGGAAACTTGCACCATGGGGTTCATTAACACTCTAGAGAGCTATGTTGGTATGTTTTGCATACACTTGGAAAAAGATTTTTGGAGAGTAAGGGTAGGAATTTTTGTTGTAGAGGCCAAGGGGATGGTTGTTGATGGAGACATGGAGGAAGAAGATAGTACAGAAGTGGTAGCGGAGGAGGAATCTATCACCATAATGGGTGCAGTAGGTGAGGTGCAAGCAAGGTGAACCGAAATGTCCACCGCAGGCGAAGAAGAAGCAATAAATGCTTGAGATGTTGGCAGAGGAGTGATCGGAGTGGTAGTGATGGAGGAAGTGGGTGGATACTTTGGTTGCTCGGCCTCTTCTTCCTCTCCCTCATGGAGCGAGTCTGCTTGAATTGTGAGCATCTCTGTGAATCTTCCTAATTTCTTTGTCTTCTTTGAGGGCTCACCCTCTGACACCTTTCTGGAATATACTTTGTGCTTTGGCTAGCATTTTGCTACCTCTTTTCTCTTCTTTAACCTAGTGGTGGGAGGATATTTTTAAGTCTCTCTTGATGGATTAATAATAGTTCCACTATTAGTCTCACTCTTGATCTCGTCCTTGAGCTCTCTGAAGGTCAGGGTTGCTCCTTGTAGCTTTAGTTGAGAAATTTTCCCATCAATCCATTGTTTTTTTTGACCTCTATTAGTTTTTTTTAAATATCAAGGTCATTTACCTCTTCCTCATCCTAGTCAATTAGAGGAAATGACATCGAATCTTGGATCTATAATGGTGTTTTCTTCCTCCACAATTTGATTTAGCACTTGGAATAAGTTAACAATTTTAACAAAGTATGTTGTCATGCACACTTCTTTGTCATCCTTGCAGTTTTCCTAGAAGTCTTCAACATCATGCAAATGAGAATATTCTTTCCCAACCATCTTTTTCAGTTTTCCATACAGATCCACCTGTGGTCGGGCAGTGTCGAGCTCTAGGTTATATTCATTTATCTATTTCTCAGAGTATTCCACACATTGGGATGTGGTGATTGCATACATATTGTAGCTGAATGTGAGGGGATATGGGATGCCTAGTTGGTGCTTGTCACCTAGAAGAGTATGTGCATGTTGTAGCTGCCTGGAGATCTTGAGCAATACCAGCTGGTCATTATGGTACCTAGGCAGCTTATATGGCCTCTCAAAGAAGCCCTCAGTTCTGATGTAGGTACATTTAGGAAATTGAATAAAGAGGAATTTGAACTAGCAGATGAAGGAATTGGCATTATGAGTGATTCTCCATTCAAATTCTCCTTTGAGTAGTCTGATAACATGCCTGATAAAGGCATCATTTACCCTGTGGTAATCTTTCTTGAAACTGTGGTATTGAAGTTGTGGGTGCCTATCATATACCTTTATTTCTCTCCCTAGAGTCTAGCTTGGCATCACAAATAGACCTCTATACGAAACATGGTCAACCAATAGATAGACCAAGTAAGAGGTCATGTAAAATTGGGAGGTCTTTTTAACTACCACAAACTACTCGTGCAAGCAATTGTTGATCATTCCTACCCAATGGAACTTAGTCTTCCCTATGATAATTTCTTCTATGAAATACAACATCCATTCCTAGAAGTATGTCGCAGTAGGGATGCCCATGAACCTAATTAACAATGTTACCAAATCATGGTAATCCTCGTGGATTTCACTCTTGAAGAGTTCTTGAAGTACCTTGTTCATGTTGCCCCTCTTCTCCTTCAACCAATATTGATTAATTAACTTCTTGCATTTGAGGGGATCAACTAAAATGTGCCATCGACATATTCCTTCGTTGTTTCCTCCATTTCATCAAAGGTGGGGATGTGGAAAGTTTTCCCTATAGAATTGGAGGACAAGTCAACCAATATTTTGCCATATCTATCCACAATTCTCTTTGTCTTTTCTTGGTATGCCTCCCTACAGGCCATTACTAGCTCAAGAGCCACAAGGGTAGGCGGGAAACTAGCTACCTTGGCCAATTCACTTTTCCTAATCTTCTTTGCATTCTCTGTAATGGGATTGGCAATGAATCTTTGCCAGAATTTATCAATATCAATGTGCCCCAAGTTTGTATTTGAGATTGTATCCCATTTTGTGGTAACCTTGGTGTTGATATCCACTCCCTAAAATTTATACTTCATTTGGTATTTATCCTCCTTTCCCCTTGGTTCTTTGATAGTTTTCTTTCCCTTTTCTTTCTCTACAGATGCCCCCAAAGGTTCTACAACTGATTCCATATATCTTGCAAGCAAGGGAGCAATCAATTTATTTATGCACAAAACACAAGGAGTGTTAGAAAAATCATACAAAATACATGTTAGATGAAATGATTTATCATTTAAAGATCATAACACTCCTTTTAGATCATGATTTTCCTTTTGTTTCAGAGAGATACAATAATGCAGGCCCAAGGGTGCAGACTTCCCTGGGTTGGTAGTTGTTTTGGAGGAAGATACAAAAGGATGGAAAATAGAGCACGACGACCCACAAGGCTCCACCCGCATTAATATTTCAAGTTGTGATGGGGTCCACCAAGGTATTACCTCATTTAGACACATCCACTTGATCATCCTTGAGGTCTTGGAAATTCTAACTTAGTCATTTGGCATGTGGGTCTAAGGAATACAAGTGGAGGGGTTGTCTCAACAGTCAGGGTCTCTATCATTTGGAAATGATGCTAGTGAGGCAAAATCCTATAGGTGACATCTTGCAATGCAAGGTCCATAGCTAGGGAGGATGATGTCATTTCGTCTTTGAAGTCCAATCAGTTTAGATGGATGTGGGTAGGGACCCGCAAAATTTCATTAGATGTCAGTCATTTAGGATGGAAAAGGCAAGACAACAGTTTGCACCATCAGGTCTACAAAGGTCCTCAACATGAGTTGCTGGTTTGCTATTGGCTAGACTGAGGTAGCAAGGTTGGGCCCTACATAGCAGGCAATAGGATTTACTTAGCAGTCTAAGAATGGAAAAATTAGGGTGGAGGCCTGCAAATGGCTGCCTGCATCAGAATAGCTGCATGCAATTTTCTCTACTTAGTGGTTTTCAATAAACATTTAGGGTAAAGCGAGTATCAGGACCTGTGGAGCAGAAGGATGAAGGTCATTGGTCATGCGAAATGATGAACACAGGGTAGCGGTGACCCACATTAGATGGTTTACAAGAACATACTTAGCTGTTTTGTTGTTTAGGCTCAAACGGAGGTGGTGAGTGTAGGGTTTGCAAGGCAGACGAATGGGTGGCTAAGGTCGTTTGGGATGGTGAAGGGAAGATGGAGGCCTGTAGATGGAAGTCCACAACGGGTAGCCTACAGGGGTCAACACTTAGTCATTTTGACTCAAAGGAAATAGACAGCGTGGGGTTCGCAAGGTGGGAGGCCAGGGTCAACTGGTCGTTTGGCACAATGGAGCACAAAGGGCGATCCGTAGGTAGAAACCCGCGTTCACAGACTAGTAGGGTTGAAAGAACCCCATGTTACTTATGATTTTTGTTCAAGTTCAAAACATGACGACTAAGGGGGAGCACCTTCCTGCATGGGTAGGTATGAGCAAGGTGAAGGTCATTTTTTAAGTTTTTCATTGGATGGTTAAGGCACATTGGAAAAATTCTTGCACACCACAAGAGCTCGATGGCTCCATTTGAAGAACAACAATAGAGGTTGAAGGTTCTGCATGTACCTCAAGGGCGGATTTCAAAGAATTTTTAGGTTTTTAACACATGGGTTTTATTTGTTGTGATGTCTTCTTTCTAATTTTAAGGTTTTCTAGCTTAAGAATTTAATGATTTTGCAGAAATGAAAGAAAAACCATGAAATGGGAAATAGCGAAAGACTAAATTAGGAGACCCAACAAAATTTGTGAAGAGACTATAAATGATGATGCTTCAAACAACAACAAGATCTTGAGGGCATGAAGGTGGCAACGACTGAAGGTTCTGAAAACTTTGTAGGAAGAATGTCAGTGAGAATAACCCATCACAAGCACCTCTTTATATGTTTTTAAGCAGTAAATGTCCACCAAAAATGTGGGTACGGAGGAAGCCAAAGTTGGTCATCACGCAGTTTGAAAGAGAGGGCGGTGAGAATGGTGGGGTCTGCGAAGTGGATGACACTCATGTGTTATCCATTTGATGGGTCGGCAAAGAGAATGATGATAGAAGTTGTAGATTGCATGAGGTGGGTGGATGTGTTAAGTTAGCCATTCAGAATGATAATGAATGGACATAGCTCCACATAGGGCGGCCCCCATGGGAGGACCCGCAGGGCACAAAGGATAACAATTTTGAAATCTAAAGGAAAACTACCAAAGGGACCCCACAAAGGCCAAAGACTTAAAATTTTTGAGGGTGGTGAAGCCTGGTCAACTTAGGATGACACCTCTAAGTCTCCTTGACCACTCAAGACTCAAAATAGGGGGCACAAAAAATGAGGCAAAGGAAAAAGTGACCCAGCAAGCGAAAAGAGAGGGTCCCCATTTTGAACGAGGCATGTGTGCTATAGGCACAACATCAACCTTTTCAATTTTCTTTTATTTCTCAACTTGATTTCATTGATAACTTTAGGTATTGGCATACACTTGTGTAGAGACTTCAGAGTCACCACCCAAATTGATTGGGACAAATTTATAATAATTGTGCTATGATTTAATGCAAAAATTTATAAGACCCTTCACATTTATATAGGATATTTAATATTTACCTTTAAAAACTCAAGTAGGCTTTTGCAAATGTGAGGAAATCTAGGTTGAACTTTCAACAATGTATTCTAAACACAAAAATGGCAGGAAATTTGGAGCAAATATGAGCAATGGTTAATAGAAACTTAAATGGATTGACTCTTAGGATAAACATCACTATACATCATAGTGATCCTAGAGAAGGCGCATTGGAGAACAAATACTTTATCAAACGTGATCCCTAGTAGAGTCACCAATCTGTTCATGGTTTTTAAAGAACCTTGGAAGAAAATATCACTAAGCATCTATGAATTTTCTAGATTCAATCCGTGAATACTCGGGAGGTGATTGGCCAACGAATGAGAGGAAGCTATAATGCTTCCCTCATACACTTTAGGCTCTGCAAAACTTGGGAGGGTGATCCCATAATGTGTATCCTTCAATCTTCTAAATAATTATATCACACATTGTATAATAAACATATATATTCCCATCAAAATGTTGATTAGATGAAATCCTCCAAAAAATTGGCAATTCCTTTAAAAGGATTAAACACCTAGTTGAAAATATGACATAATACCAACTTCAAACAAAAATAAATTGATTATACAGTTGTTTAAGACTTTTTTTCTCAAATTGAAACATCAAAACCATAGGAAATTCTTTAACACTTGCTAGATCAATGTCTTATCTTAGGGAAAGGAGTCAAAACACAATAAATTGAACTATAAGGTAAGTTTAATTTCAAAAAACCATGATCTCTATGTAATTGCATTATAATACATGTACTAAATGGTCAAATTCTATGACTAATTATAAAATCCACTAAACATTCATATGAATTCATGCTTTAATCACAGTATTTTAATTGATTTAATAAATCAAAGCCAAAATTAGAACATATTTCACTACAAAACAACAATGAAAATTAATAAAAGATCATTTATCGGGTTTCCATTAATAATCCATATGAAATATTATAGATGGAGAGACAATAGACTCAAAGGTTTGCATTGTTCATCTAGACATGGTTGAAAATCATATAATTTACAAAACTTTTTTACTTGACTCAAAACCTAACATACAGACTCAAAATGCATTTTCTCTATGTAATACATTTGCATTTTCATATAAAAAATTAATAACCTTGATTTCCCTTTTATTAGAAACAAGGGAGAAAAAGAAGCCTTAGGCTAAAAGTAAACTTGTCATATTTTCATTTGAAAACTCATACTAATCATTCCATGAGGAATGGTTTCAACAAATTGAGAGAATATTCTCTCATGAGACAAAGGATGCTTTTAAATCGGTGGAGATTCCCGTGCCTTCCAAAAGGTAGTTTGTTGAAAAGAGTGGTCTTCAAATCATTGAAGAATCTTTATTCCTCCTTAGAAAAAGAAAAAAAAGGCATTCAAATGGGAAATAACAACGTGGATCAATATCCAAATCAACCTCCAAGTCACCAACAGTCAACATTGATCTGTCACATCCTAAATTAGGAGAAACATACCTTTTATACATTACAATTTCTAAGGCCAGACCTGCATTATACTTGACCATGTATATATGTTATCCATAATTATGTCTACAACTCCAACTCATCAATGAATGTCTTCTTCCATAATTCATACTCTATTTTAGCAGGCCAATTAAATCCTAGGAGTTCATCCATCCTCTTTCTATAAGGAACATACTTAGCCATTACTGAATTGGCTTCTTTTTCAAAGTCCTCCAAGAGGCTAATGGTGAAATAAAACTTTTCAAGAGTATTTTTCAATAAATCAATATCAATATCAACATTTTCACATATGTGGCATGCTTGGGAAGCAATAGTCGTATCCAATTGATCTTTCCATGCTTGTAGAGGTTTTATCTCATCATGTGACTATTGAATATCAGGAAACAATCCCAATTCTGCATCATCAAATTTTGACTTCAACTCCTTTATTTTTTCTACCAAAGGAGTAGCATACCCTTGAAGCCTTTGCTCCTTAATTTATTTAACAAATTTATATGTTGGGCCAATCTTTGGATATTTTTCCTTTTGATGTGTAGACCCAAATTCTATGAGCTTCAAATTATCAACCTGGTGATCCATCTGCCCATGATTGGATAGGGAAATCTTTGTCTCTTTGAGACAACTTAATTTCTCGCAACATTAAAGAATAGTTTGAATGAATTTTGTTCAACTTGCATTGAATCTTCTTATTCATATGCTCCATAACTATATAAAAAATCTTCAAACTATTATCATAAGTTGTGTCCTAAACTTGTGATAGAAACTTCTTATATTCTTCAATCTCCTGAAGCAATTGTTCCTTTGTGGGCTTGGCCCCTAAATTGCAATTGGTTCCTGACCCATATTGTATGGCATTATTGCTAATGATTTCTCTGGTGGAGGAGAAGGAGATTGGGGATGTGTAATTGGAGAAGTAGGTGTTGCATAACTCAAACCTTATGGGCCCTGGGTCTTCAATGTTTCTACCTATTTCTTGAGCAATACCAACTTTGTTTCCAACTCAACCACCATTTTTTGAAACTTATTACGTTCATCAATGATCTCATTGTACTTGCTTCTATATGAGTCTCTTTCTACAGTGACATTCTCCATTTTTTCCTTAGTGAATCTAGTGTTGATGGTCCAAATAGCACAACAATATGCAAACAAAATATTGCTATTCAAATTTTCATATCGGCGAGACCTTCGAGCTTTGGCCAGACCTCTTGGTGCACATCTTTCTTCTCCTCAAGGGGACATCCTGTCAGTGTGACCCTTCATAGTCATTGAGACTTCCTGGCAAGAATGCAAATCTTCCCCAAGAACCCTTGGGGAACCCTTGTTGGCAAGAGTCATAGCGATGCCCCCTTCATCGGCGAGAAAATCCCACATTGGTGAGACCTCTCGCCGATCCCTTCATGTCATATCAAAGAATAACCCTTCAGGGAGACTTATGCCAATCGGCCAGACTTTATGCCGAAACGACAACCTTTTTCCGGCCCATGTTTTCACCAAGACCTCCCCTTTGGTCACACCGATATGCATCCTTACGTTCCATATGTATCACTATAAAATTCTCTTGTTGGGGAGATGTCATGTAGATATCTTATGTTTTGTCGAGGAATCCTCATAAGTTCACCTTTTGTCACTGGGACAATCTTGGTCTCTCCCCAATGAAGCAATATGTCAGTAGGACACTTTGGGTTGGCAAGACTACAAGACCTCATACCAATGGACCCCTATTGTGCTTTTTCGGTGAGACCTAGATGCACTCGCCAAGACATTTCCCCGATGAAAAAGTTTCTCACCAAGATGCAATTTTTATCGTCCGTCGACAGGACCTCAAGCATTTTGCAAGACCAAACACCAAAGAAGGTAACTCCTACCAAAATTTTTACCCAATGAAATTAGTCGGTGAGACATCATGGATTCGTCGATACTTCATGGCAAAGAGAAAACCTCCCGCCGATATATGGATCCCTCTGCCACCAATCAGTGAGACTTAAAGATCTCGCCGAGACCTTTCCTCGAAAGAAACTTTCATGCCGATGGGGAAACTCATAGTCGCTGGGATGATGATCAATGTCTTGCCGATAGATTCTTGTATGTGAATTCCACTCGCCGTGACAATCCTGAGGTCTTGCCGATAGGCAACACAGAGGCATATTTAACAAAATGCAGTATGGGTCGGGGAGACCCAAATAATCTCATGCCGATAGGATCCATAATGTGAAGCATTCAGACTTGATGGAATTTATTGTGCAATATGGTTTCATATGGGAAAATATGCTCATGTTGGGGCTTATCTGACAAATTAGTGGGTATGATTAGCATGTAGAATCATCAGAATCTTGTAGTTCTAGCACCCCTTTGGATTTCAAATGGACAGAGCCAAGCCACCAGTTGGTGAGACATGAGGAAAGTCTTGCTGACCCTTGCCTTAGAGGATTTTATGAGTACTTGAATTGAGGAATGCCTTCCAACTGAGTTCCCTTGGAAAATATCATCGTGTGTGTGATTCAACCCTGGAAAAGAAAGGTCTGCATTAGTCCTTAGAAGCACATAAGACATATTATAATAAATCCTCTATTGTTCATGATTAATTCACTGAATTATTAGTAAGAAGAAAGCCAACTTAAGTAGAGACAGAAACAAAATTAGACCAGACAGAACAAAGACAAAACGAGACAGAAGAACTCCTAAGAGAAAAGCTAATACATAGGCAAAGAAACTAAAAGGAAAAAAGGGGGGACCCATTTTGTTCCAAATCAAAATGGGGTAGTTATGCAAGGCATAACCCTTAGGATATCTTCTCTTATTGCTTCAGGACAATCTTTTCCTATATACACGCTTCTTTCAGGGCCAAAATTAGCTAGGTTAACCGTTTCATATTCACTTCCTTTATCTTCAGTTGATAACTTCTCTCAAGCTCTTGGGTTTGAATCAAAAATTATTTCTAGGGCCACCATCCCCTTGGGAATGTTGTTACCTTTCAAATGGAGGATCCCTTCTGAATCAAAATCTCCAGTGTTCCAATCTCCTTGATCCCTTTTGGACTCATCAATAATTTGTCCTTCCAAAACATCTGAGCTTGCTAGAAAAGCAAGAATATGTCGATCATCATCAAAGACTTGAAATTTCCTAAGATTATCAGGAACAACAGGGGTAGATATCAATTCCACTGATAATTTCTTAAGCTTGGAGCCTTGCATAGGTTCCAGGGTGCTTGCAGCAACCGCTAATGAATCAACTACTTGATTTTCTTCTCTAGGGATCAAACTAATCCCAAAAGCATCGAAGTCTTCAATTAGGTTCCATACCCGATTTCTATGTGCTGCCAACCTTCTGTTGTGGCATGTGTATTGGCTGCGTACTTGTTTGATGACAATTTCTAAATCTCCTTTGACCACCAGGGTAGTGACCTTTTTCTTGTGTGCATACATCAACCCTCGAGCTAGAGCTTCATATTCTGCTACGTTGTTAGTGCATCCAAATTGCAACCTGTAAGGGGAAAATAATTTTTTTCCTTTGGGCTGGTTAGTTCAATCCCAACACCATAGCCTGTTTTGGATTTAGATCCATGAAACGTGAGGGTCCAAATCTGGTCATAACCTGGGTTTGATCCTCTTGAAGTTTTTGTAGGCATTTGAATAGGGTTGGCCAAAGTTGGGGCTCCTTAATCTTTTGTATTAGACATAGGGAAAGGATGCACTATAGGTTCTTTAGGTACACTTTCCAAGTCCTGCCCAGTTATATCACATAACCTATGGCTACCCTTTTGACAATCACTTGTGCTTTTGGTTAACCCCTTGAGCTTTGGTACATTTGTGGGTGAAGGAGTTTCAAACAAACCTTGAAGTTGCTCTTCATTATTATGCTAATTCGGGAATGTGTCTGGGGTAGGTTGAATTTGGGAAGGAACTTCTTTTGGAAGTATCCTATCCCTGGTCAGCATTGTCACTTCCTTGGCTTCAAACGAGAAGTGATCTACAACTTTCTCAAAGTGCCTTGGGCTAGTCTTTTCAGCTTGGGAAACATGATTTAAAGTGTCAATGCAGGGTTGACAAGTCAATTCAGAATGGTTTTGGTAATGTACCCTGCACCAATGAGGGAGTAGAAGGCTTTGTAAATTGGTATCTTCCCCTAAGATTAGCTGATCTTGTTGTAACTTCTTGATCAAGGCATGCTGATTTTCATCAATCATAGAATCGGGAAACTTTTGTATTGGCAATTCTTCAGGATCAAGAACATAGAAGATTAAAATTTCCTCTCTTTTATAAACCCCTATTCCAGCTTTGAAATAGGCTACCTCATTGGGGTAGTCGTACTCAGTGATGACATGCTTGAGGTAAGGTTCACTTTCAATCCTTATATGTGTAGGGATTCCTCTCCATGGTAGCCACATGTGTGAAAAGTCAAGGGAGAGATACCCCCCTATACCTTTCATCAAATCTCTGCTCAACAACATACCATAGGTCTTAGGAATGTCTGCCAATTGAACATCTATATTGGTTTGGATCCTAGGGTTTGACCCTACCTGCACATGTAAGTTTCTCAATTCTCCCACTACATTAACCTTTGTCTTGTCAAGCTGGATAACCTTCTTGTTTGTTTGAACATGGCTCAATCCTAACTTCTTACGTATAGAAAATGGCATGACATTTCCTGAAGCTCCTGAATCTAACAAAAAATTATTTAGGTTCTTCCCAAAGATTCTTAAACTCAAAAGAAATGGTGGAGTACCTACCTTACTTCTGTACAAGGCTACATTCATGTCCATGGCAGGTGCTACCTTGTTCTTCCCTTTTGATTTATGAGCTTGTTCTAGAGCTTTCAGCACTATCCCCCTTTGAGCAGGGCACCATTTTAAGATTTCAAAGTATGACAAAGAAGTTTTATGTCTTTGCATCTCAGAAACAATATCAAATTTTGTGTTATAGCTTGCATTATTTTTGGCAACACCAAGTGAATTATCTTTGTTATGGAAGTCAGCTGGGCCTTTTGGTGGAGGAGGATTGTTATCAACACTTTGATTTGGAGGCACCATGTGATTAGGAGGTGCTGATGTAGTGAATGAACCCTTATTCTGATTTCTCAAAAAGTGTCCTCCCTTTGTTTGAAAATCTTGGGCATCATACATATCTTCCTCTGGTTCATTCTCACTTTGCACCGGGAATGAAGGTTCTTCCTCAAAGAGGTCGTAAGCCATTGTTGTATCTATTGAGTCACCTCCTTTATTTGAATTCCCTTGGAATTTTTGGGCATCTTCCTATGCCATCTTGACCATCTTCTCCACTTCAGGGCAATTTACCTCAGAATGGGTAGTAGTATCATGCAGCCTACACTAGTTAGTCATAAGATTAAGGTCAACCATCTTTGCAATATGTGACCTCTCCTCATTAGCTTGGTAATTGTGAGGAACTCCACCATTGTTGGGCCCTGTATTCCATTGTCGGTGGTTGCTTGGTCTCTGATGCAGCTGTGAAGTCCCTACTCATGCAGAGCGAGCTGGGAGAAATGAGAGGCAAATGGATGGCCATCCTGCAAGAGTTCAATTTGGGGATACACCCTATGAAACTGGTCAGAGGTACAAGTCTATCCAAATCCATGGTGAATGTTGGTGACAACATCATTTGTTAGTAGTATACAACCCAATATTTCTCCAATGACCCTTGGTATGCTGATATTGTTCATTTTATGCTCAATAATCGGTGTCCAGAGGGAATGAATGCAACTTAGAGGAGAGCCCTAAACATGAAGAGTTCTCACTATATGCTCAAAGGAGGATTGCTATACCAAAATAATTTTGAAGGAGTATACCTAAGATGCCTTGAACAATATGAGGCTAAGCATGCAATCTTTGAGTTTCATGGGAAACATGGCACAGGTCATGGTTCCACAGATTCTTTGTCTCACCAGGTCCTCAAATTTGGTTATTACTGGCCTTGCATGTTCAAGGATGCTCATCAACATGTAAGGACATGTCACGTATGTCAGATTTCTGCATCCAGGGAATGCCACCCAGCCATGCCATTTGCCCAATGGGCACTATATTTCATTGGGGTAATTAACCCAAACTCTTCCGTAGGACACAAATTCATTATGACTACCACTGACTACTACACAAGATGGATAGAGGCTATACCCTGTAAGAACAACACAATAGAGGTAGTGATTAAATTCCTCACCGAATGCATCACAACTAGGTTTGGGGTACCCTTCGCATTGGTATGTGACAATGGCTCTTCCTTTTCTTCTGCTGAATTCATTTCATGGGCATATGATCACAAGATTTTCTTGAAATACTCTTCAGATTATTACCCACAAGGCAATGGAGTTGTAGAATCAACCAAGAAGAATCTTTTAGGGGTACCTATTGACTGGATTGGAATATTTTGATTAATTGGAGACCGATTTATGAAAAAATCATAATGTGATTTTGGTGTACCTATTGACTAATACAACTATCAATTTATATTAATATAGCATCCTTCTCCTTTTCACTTTGGATCAAAGGTGCCTTAGAAGAATTTCTATCCTCTTTCATGACATTTGCATAACACTATTACAAAGGGGAAGATCTAGATCTATTTTTCTATTACCTTTCCTTATATCTAATTTATCAAGCTCATTCCTTCCCTTCATGTTTTCTCTCTTTCTCTTTCTCCTTCAATTTTCAATACATAACATGTTTCCAATCATTTGACGATGCTAGAGACATAGATAGTAATTGGCTTATCTATACTAAAATTGAATTAAAAAACCAATTTCCATACCCTCATTCTCCCTCCTAAGAAGGAATAGAAATCAGGTTTGTCCCAAAACCCAAATGAATAGTGGAGGAGGCTTAAGTCGTGGGTATGCTCCCCATGGTCTTGGGTTTGATTTTGAGATCTGGGTTTACCTGATGCAGGTGGCTTGCAGGATGTTGCATACATCTCCAAGGGACTAGTCTTGCTCCAGTGTGACATCCCTTCCCGACCCCAACTTGGCAGAATGTAAGATCAAGGTAAGACACGTTAGGCATTAGGCTGGGTCGTAGAGATACCCTTGAGTCAATAAGAAAAAAGAAAGAGAACTTCATACCTTTTTATCATCTTTCAAAGGCAACTTAGAAGAATTTATATCCTTGTGACCCAGCTCACCCCTTTCTGACCCCAACTTGGCAGAATGTAAGACCAAGGTAAGGCAGGTTGGGTGTTGGGTTGGGTCACAGGGATACCTTTGATTCAACAAAAAAAGAAGAATGAATTCCATACCTTTTTATTATCTTTGAAAAGAGTTTGGATTGGAATATTTTGATTAATTGGAGGCCGATTTACAAAAAGGTCATAATGTAATTTTAGTGTACCTATTGGCTGATATATCAAAAATCCATTTGTATTAAGTAACATAGCATCCTTCTCCATTTGTATTTTTTTTTATATTAGTAGGCATTTATTGAATGAGATAATGTGTATTTATTAAAAAATGGTTGTATTTTCGTGGTTTAGTGAAGATGTGTATTGTATATGTGTATTTTTTTAATTTTACATTAGTTGTACAATTGCATCTTTTAATAGTATATTATAAATGTTATCTCTACTTCATTCTTGATTTAGCATACATTAATTAAACCTATTTTGTACTAGTCTTGTGCATTCGTAGTTGCATCCTCAATCTAATAGAATAGTTGCATGTTGCATCTTCAATTGTCACATAATTTTACTTTGTAGCTTGGTTGCGTCATTAAGATTATGGGTTGGATTGTCTCTTTGACAAATATTACATGGTTTTAAAGTGATCTTTATACCATTCCATAACCATGCATCGTATTTGAGTTGTTAGTGATTCAAGGCTTACTCATCTCCATTGAGGATAAAGGAATTTGTGTGTGGCGTCATTTTGAATAAGTAATGATTATTCATGGAAAATAAGGAGGACATAATATAATAAAGAATGGAATTAAATGGGTACATAAAAACATGGATCAAGGTGTAAGGTAAAAAATTATATACCCTACAATTTTGGTAGTACAAATGTGTCCCGGAACATAGAAAAAGGTGATCCTAGGTCCTAAATTCAAAGAACCTAGGATGTAAGGGGCATTTTTCTAAGTTTCATCAAGATATGTAGATCAACAAAGTGCATAGATTGACTTTCATCCCTAATTCATCCCTGATGATGAGCCAATTAGACTTGGATCTACATCTAATTAGGGGTTGGAATGGATTGGAAATATTTTGGAATGATTAACTTAATGATCCTATATGCCCTAATATGAAAAATTCAAGATCTCAATAACTGAAAACTAACATAGTTAAGTTTTGGTAGATATGGAAGGTGTAGACAACAAGAAACCTACCCAGAAAAATTGGTTATGTTGTTCCTACAAGGACCGGATCACCCAATGGTGACTAAGTCTTTATAAGGGGGTCTTGCTCAATTTTTGGGGTCCATTGGTGTCAAATCCAAGCTTCTATTTTCTACCTTTCCCACTGTTGGAATGTCATAAATAAATTTTGTAAGTGACATTCTATGTCTTGAAAGGGTTGATGACAAGAAATGCAACAATACAAAATTGATCTTCAAACCCTCTTCAATCCTCTTCAAACATGTAACCTACACATTCACAAAGAGTGAAAATGTTGTGCCATATCGGGGCTTTCCTCAATAAAACCTTGTGTAAGTGTTCCCACTTCCACAATGGAAAAATGTCAATGAATAAATGATAATGAAAAGAAAGGAATGATGAATAAAGACAATGTTGCAACTCACTACCCTTCAGTAGCTTCCTTGAAGGACTGAAGACATACACATGTCTATTGAACACAATGGTGTACTTAGAGGGGGTGAATCAACATATCTTAAAACTTAACCATTTCCATTTCTAGATTAAAAACATATCACATAAATGAAAAAATAGAAACTTAGAACACATGCATCACATGAAGAACCCAAGATTTTTATGTGGAAAACCCAATGAGGGAAAAAACATGGCAAGGTTTAACTCATAATATATGTAGCTCTCACTGCTAACAAGAATTACAATGTTTAAGGCTCACTGCCTATGGACTTGTAGACTAAGGTATACAACCTTAGAGAAAGATACAAAAGGATCTGATGAAACTCACTGTCTCAGAGTAGCATACATGAAAATTAGAATGAGAAAATTGATTATGAACTGCTTTGAAGAAGCATCTAACACATGCTAAAGTTGCAGTCACTGTTTCACATAATTTTTCATTCACATTAATTTCAGATACTTCATCTCTTTCATTTTTCTATGCATCACATCACTATAAATCATCACCTTCACAAATGATTTTAATCTTCTATATATATCCTTCACAACACTTCAAAACGTTTATCAAGTTAACTCCATGATGACCTTTAAAAGAAACTCTTGAAATCTCATTGGTCGACTCCAATTATATATAATATTTGTAAAAGAAACAAATGTGGATTAGCACATGATAATACAAGATCCAAATACATATAAACACTTTCTCCAAAATATGATTAACTAATCAAGATCAACTGCTGAAAAAGAAACAAGCCATGTCAGCTCAAAAGGTATCAATACTATAAACATTGTCACTTTTTGTCTTCACATAGTCGAGGAGATACCAAAATTATTATGTAGACCAAGATGTAGGCATTGTAGAACATGTACAATATTAATTCAAAATTTTCTTGAAGTACCTAATCATAATGTACTAGTGCAAGAGAAGAAACCCACTGAAAGTACATGAATAGAGCATTTCAAACAAGCTGTAGAAAATTGTTATTTGAAAACTAATCTTGTAGACCACCAAAACACCTGAGATTTTCAAGGAATACACCATACACCTTTTTAAACATATTACCAAGTCTACATGGTCACATCTATCTCACCAGAGGAATGCAAAACATTCCAACAAGCTTTTAACATTATATTGCATAGATTGAAACACTGTTAGCTCTAACTCTTTTTGTGGAAGGAGTAAAGACTTGATTTCTTGGATATAATACCTTCACAACACAACCAACTAGCCTCTTGAACCACAAGACAAGTGTAATATAGAAAATGTTGTCGCTAGGGTTTAGGACATAGAACAACAATCTTCTACACTCCACACTCAAGGAAACCCTAGAGATCTCAATCAAAGGATGAAGTAGGGGAAACAAATCTTGCAATAGGGTGTCCTAGGGTATGATTAATGACTAAAGAGGGGTTCACCACCAAGCTAGGGCTTGAAAATATGAATGAAACACAAGATCTAATGTTTAAACCTAGTGATGCATGAAACTTGAATGAATGACCTAGAAATGCATATAAATCATAAAAGTAAACTAGAAAAGTATAGAGGAGCACCTAGAAACTTGTATAGGCTGGAATGGAGATTTGAAATGCTGAATAACCTAAAATTAGGGCACACTAGGACTCATATGCCAGTCTAGGTGTATCAGTCCTAGACTAGGGTTTTTGGGCTGAAATAGGTTTATGATAGTGCTGATGTAGGATCTTCAAAAATCTTGAAATTTTCTTGTATTGGGACTCATATGCCACAAGTGGCATATAAGTCCCACTAGATTCTTTTTTGGAGGGTTAAGATGTGATTTTTCTCTCCTATCTCTGCTTTTCCTGTCACACTTCGTTTTCGGATTTGAAACTCTAATTTCAGACCTATAGAAGACTTTTTGTGACCTTGCAAGTGAGGAGATAACTCCAAAAACTTCCTTCAAGCTTGTAACCTAATCTTCAAATATCCTTCAAGCTCCAAGATGCCTATATCTGCAATCACACATGTAGAGAGGGAAAAACTTGTTGATTGTTAGTGAATAGGGGTTTTCCTTGGTCAAACCCCTTTTAGGTAATTAAACCAAATGATGAGATAATGAAATAAGGATATGAAACATGAAACATGAACAATGATACCTTGAATGATGTCTTGTAAGTATACAATATAACATGAAGTGTCCATGAGGAATGTAGATCTAGATCTTGAACTTTGATGTGAAACAATGCTTGTGAATGGATCTTCAATGCTACATCACAATACTAGCTCTTGACAACATGCTTGATGCTTGATATCCTTGACATGATGATGGATCTTGGATTGATGCAACAATTGATGAATAATTTTTCTCTTGAATTCCTTAGAAGTGCTCTTGTAAACACTCTTGATGATCTTGTAAAGTCTTGGAATGCTTAACTCTTGATGTCTTATGTTGATATCATGAAGGCTTATGTAAATAATGATTTGAGACCTTGTTTAGATATGAAATCCATCCAAGTTACCATTTATTAGATCCCAAAGGTTGACATTCATTAAATTTCAATTTAAAACTCAAATTTCTCACTCAAAACACTAAAAAGGAGCAAAATGGTACTCATACGCCACCCTTGGTGGATGGGTCCCACTTGGGTAGGACTCAAATTCCCAAGGTGGTGTATGGGTCCCACAAGACCTTTTTAGAGAGAGAAAGTGTCGGGGAGCTAAGAAATTAAGTCTATTTGTTGACCTTGTCAAGATTTTGGGTAAAATAAACCTTGAGATGCATAATAAAGGGTCTTAGGGGCCTATTAATGATGACATAAAGGTCATAAATGCAAGAGGTCCCAAAACTAAATGTGAAAGTGTAAATAAATATACTTTACAACATCAAATTAAGGAAAAATTAGGTCTATTTAGCTTAAAAGTGCCCTAAATACAATGTGAATGTGTACAACACATTACAACACTAGATTAAGGCAACATTAGGTCCAAGGGAATTAAATTTAATGTGAAGGTTTAAATGAATACACTTTACAACATTAAATCAAGGAAAAGTTAGGTTTATTTAGCTTAAAAAGGGTCGAAGACCTAATGTGAATGTGTTAAACACATCATAACACTAGATCAAGGCATCCTTAAGTTCATTTTAACATTAATCATTCCCAAATTAAGTAAGGAAAATGGATACTTTTTGTTGTTGTTACATCTGGCCCCCACTGTAGTGGGAGGATGAACTTTCTTCAAACTCACACTAAAGTAGACATTCAAGAGGGGTCCAAGTGTACTAATGCAAATGGTCTAGGATAAAAAGGATCAAAGGAGGTGGTCAAGCCCCCAAGATCTGAGATCCTACGTCAAATTGACATAAGCACAAAAGGACATACAAAAGGTGTATGATATGCAACAAAACAAGATATCCAAACATGCAATGTCAAAGACTAAAAGGAAAAAAATAAAATAAACAAAAAGAGGTGGAACAAGCTTCGATCATTTTTCCAATGTGATGTGGATTAGATCTAAGTTGTTTTTCCAAAAATGCATGCTCACTCTTGTAAGAGAGGGGGACCAACCATGTTCAAGGCCCCAAGTCACAGAGAGCCAAGAGCGAAAGGCTACCCTAACTTACCTCAGCTTAATGGGGTGTTAGGAAATGCAAGGCGAGAATGATGAGGACTATAAAGCCCCTAAATCACTCTGCAAAATCGAAACATAGAATGGGGCTAGGCGAGCTAGTTTTTGGGTTTAACTCTATGCCTCAGGAAGCTCTTTGCTCGAGGATGAAAGCATGATTCTAGAATGACAACACAATGCGTTGGTGTCTCTCAGGTGCACTAGCATCCGTACGACCAAAAAGAAGCAAGGTTAAACACTAGAAAATGAACAAACAACCTAGCTAACTACTTCCAAAGGGCCAAAACAAAGCTATGAAGTAGGCAAGATATGTATGAATGTGATAAAGTAAATAAACAAGAGTTAGGATGGCAAGAATAATCTCACAAAGGTACTCGTTTGCCAGCTAACTCCAAGCAATACCTCCACCTACACATAATGAAGAGAAAAATTGTTGGGTGGTTGTATAGGGGCCTACCTCAGTCAAAACCCCATTTAGGTGTTTCCACCTCCATGGACAACCAAGAAAGCGATAATGGAGAAATAGTATGATAAAGAAAGAAACTAAAGTAGAGAACACTGAAACACTACAAACAATAATGTGCTACTCAACCAAATAATAGAGGAGAGGAGTGGAAAGTTTACCACCTCCACCAAGAGAACTCAAGGCTAATGGGGGAGAAAATGAGAGGAACTCAATCCCCTATTGCAATGGTGTTATTCCACACTTGCTCTACTAAGTTGATGGAGTGATGTTGTTGCTTATATGGAGTGCAAGAGTGCTGCTAGAATGCTTGAAGGAATGCAAAAAGAGGTTGTGTAGAAGTTGAAATGCATGTAGAAGGAGGGAACTTGAAGGAAAGATGAAGAAAAAAACCATATTTAGGTCATTCAATCAAAGGGGGCATTACAAGTTGACTCCCAATGAGAAGTGTAACGCCTCTACAGGCTCCAGATGTGAGAATCTACTAGGGACGTAAGAGTGCCATGCAGACATCTGCACACCGTGCAAGCATCCCCAACTATTATTCTTCTATTGACACAAAAAACAACCACCAAGTGGAATGAAGGAAGTGGGCCTTTGTGGAATTTAGCCTTCGAGTTTGGTTTTCTAAAGTGAATAAGGGAAAAAGGGGAATTTGCATAAGGGGTAAAAAATTCACTCCTATACATTTTTACCCCACTTTAGCGAGCATGAATACTGATGAGTGCTTTGGTAAAGTAGATCAGAGAAGTAGTAGAGTTATAAATGTATACCTGAATCGTCGAGGAAGAAGACCATGATCTGGCGAACTCGAGAGTGCAGGACAAGAAGAGGACTTCACAACCCCGCAAAACTATGAAGTTGAAGAATGAAAGTGTCTCACAGGCCTGCAGACCTACAAGGAGGCAACCCCCAAGATCTCTCACATGAAATAAGCCCCATGAAGTAAGCACCTTACAATCTCTTAAACCTGCAAGGAAGGTGTCCCCTAAGAACTCTCACATGGAGGGTACCTAGAAAAGTGCCTTACAGGTCTGCAGACCTGCAAGGAAGCGTCCCCGAAGATCTCTCACATGGAGGAAGCTAGGAAAGTTCCCTACAAACTTGTAGACCTATAGGGAAGGTTTCCTTCAAGATGTCTCACATGAAGGAAACCCAAGAAAGCTCCCTACAAAGCCTTAGACTTGTAGGGAAGGTGTCCCGCAAGATCTCTCACATGAAGGAAACCCAAAGAAAGCACCCTCCAGACCCCCGGACCTGCAAGGGAGCGACCCCCAAGATATCTCGCATGGAGGAAGCTCAAATAAACTGCCCTACAGACCATCAAACATGTAGGGAAGGTGTCCTCAAATATCTCTCAAATGGAGGAAACCAAAGGAAGCAGACTCCGCAGAGTCAAAAAAGTGACCACATAGGAAAGTAAGTGGACAGTTGCACATACCATCAAAAATTTGGAAGACTTTCAAAGGGGTCCCTTGGGAACCCATCATGAAGAGGGGGTCCACTCAAGGGATGCATTGTTTGAAAGTGTGAAGAAGATGTCTTTTTCTCGCATCAATTCATCATCAAGGGATCCCTTTGAAAGATATCCATTTCATCAAGGAATTCAAAAGGAAGAATATGTCCCCACGTGAGGGGAAGATCAAAACTATTCCCACTTTGGAAGAAGGTTCTCAAGTTCTTTCTTTACGAACCCATGATGAAGGAAACATGTTCCATTAGGGTTTCAAGTCAAGAATGTGATTCTTGAAAAGAATTTTGTGAAGATCTTGAAGAAAAGATCCATTGGCACCGAATGTGTTTTCTAAAAATCAAGGTGTTGAAGAAGAGGCGTTGTCACACATAAGAGGGACAACTCAAGCAAAGAAGAGAGAAAGATAAAGGAAAAGAAAAAAAGGAAAGAACATAAACATAGGGCATAAGGGTAGCCTGATATTTTGAGGTCAGAATTTCTCATAAGTATATATATATGTGTGTGTGTGTGTGTGTAGTAATAGTATATAAAATGAACTCTCATCAACCCCCTACTACATCAAACCATGTGAATAATGCACAAGAAGACAAAGTAAAAATAAAAAATGGGTCAACATGGAAGGGAAACCTAAATGCCCCAAACACTTTGCATCATCCCCAATTTATCAAAAATCAAGTCACAAACATGGAAGAATGATGATACAAATAGAGGAAGGTTTATGCCACAAAAACCATACCTGTATCCAAGCACCAATAGGGGTGACGAGGGTCATCCATGTAATGCCCCGCCACGCAACCCTAGAGGAAGTTGCAATTAACTACTCAAGTGTACTATTTTTTTTTTAAGTACAATTAACATGCAAGTTCACTACCCATTGCCAACAACCTCTAAGGTTACGAGACTGGAATTACTTTAAAACCCAAACAAGAAACATGAATTGTAAACATAACATTTAATTACTTAATAAATTAAGTACACATACATTCCATACATGATAAATTACATCAAAGCATAAGAGATACCGCATGTTTTCAAATAATAAAATTTACAATACGATTACAACTCTCATTCCCTGAATGAGGTAAATCCAATTATAGCATGTTTACAGATTACATATTCCACCTCAATAACAAATGAGGGGTAATAAATTACAATAACAACTGAAATAAATAGAGCATGAAATGAAACTGGATCCCATGAGATCTCCAACTGGAAATCTCATCCACACGAACAAGAAGAAGACCCAACAAATTAAGGTGCACGTTCCACCCAACCATGTGATACCCGAAGGCTCACCCCTCGTGCTAGGAGATAGTAACAAGGATTTCTAGACAAGACCATCTACCTCTAGACACAGGCTAACACATAACTGAACTGAATTAAATATAAGTACATCACTTAACACAATAGTTACTATGCTTCTAGAGTTAAATAATCAATTACATCACTGATACAAACATACTGCTAACTTAGGATAAGTGTCATCACAATGTTACATGGGATATGCTGGTAAGTCTTCCTAGGTCCTGGCCCCCATCTCGGGATATCCTAGAAACCTCTAACAACTCCCGACCCCTCATGCAAACCAATACGGAATTAGTTATCTCTCGTAAGGATGAGATAACGATCTTGCCATTCCATGCCTTCTCATCCCATCCCAAGTCTATACAAGCCCTTGTGTCCATGAGTGAGGCAAAAATTAATCTTATTAAGTGTTTGATACTTCCTAAACGTCTAATAAGTTTATTTACGTTATCACTGGATTAACTAACTTACAAAGAACTCTAATAAATTTATTTACGTTATCACTAGATTAACTAACATACAAAGATTTACCCTAACACCACTTTGTGTGTCGGCCCTCATTGTAAGCCACTCCTCTAAGACAACACGTGGAATAACTCCACAACCCAAGGGTACACAAGTGCGACCTAAGGATAATAACTCCCTATCCACGACATAAAGTCAACACACGCCATTCATGATAACCAGGTATATCATTGGATCTAATAAGATGCACTACCCAAGGCAATTCAAAGGTTGACTAACACATTACGACAACCCACGAGATTAAAAGAAAACCCAATCTAGAAGACTTACATAACAAATAACTCCATTGCCCAACATCAAGAAAGAGAGATATCATGATGAAAGGACAATCAACAATTCAATAACCTACTTTAGGATTTCCTAAATCCAATTAACTCAATTAACATTACTTGCAAATACTCAAGAGTAAATAAAATTAAATTTTCAACGTTGAGAAATTTAAAACAATAATTTAATTCCATGTTTCTCAATCATACATAATATTCAAAATAAAATTTTAAATAAAATCATTTGATTATAAAATCAACTTTTTTTGCTTCTATTATAATAAAAAAATAATCATCTTAAAATAATTTATATTTAAATATAAATATATATATAATATACATATAAAAATATATACTTAATGTATATACCATTATATATATATTTAAATATATAATTATTATTTAAATATATATTTAAAATCAACCATTTAAATTCCAAATCCAATTATTTAAAAATACATAATATATACATTATATATATATAATATATGCATATTATATATATAATATATATATCATATATATAAATAATAATAAAAATTTTATTCAAATAATAATATAATATATATATATATATATTATATTATATATATAATATAAAATTAAATAAATAAAAAATAAATAAAAAAATAAAATAAACCATTTTTTTTGTTGACCCGCGGGGACCCCAAAAGGGAGAAGGACGCAACCATAGGCTGCACCCAGCCTCCCCTATGGAGGTGGCATTGCCTATGGCAGTGTTTCCCCCACACACAGTGTGGGGAGCACTGCCACAACAACGTCCTCCACTGGGGCATGGGTTGTGGTAGCCACGGCTGCCCCCTCCCCATACCACTAAATATATTTTTATTTTTATATATATTTTTTAATAAAACATTTAAAATAACCCTCCCCTGTTTGCACATAAATTTATTTTGTGTAATTTTTTTTTATAAAAACAGAAAATTTATATATATAATTTCATTATTTTACAGCTAAAATTGGGCAAATTTTTCCCAAAGAAATTTCCAAAAAGCCTAATTTCCAAACATAATTTCCTAGTTTCAATTTCAAATTTGATATGAAACATTTCAACTCCCAAATAGATGTTTTCTAATTTCATTTTGTTTTCTTTCCATTTTTCTATTGTTAAAGTTAAAAATTTATGTTGCAAGTTTTTGTTTTTCTACCAAAAATCTAAATTTCTTCAAGATTTCAACGGGGTTTTCAAAAATGTTTGCAACAAGTTTTCAAAACTGAAAACTAGATTTTCAAAACAATAAAAAGAAAACAAGAAGAACCTGTTTGAAGCTTGAAGGAGAATTTGGTGTTGAGTTGCAATTCCAATTCTTCCAAAACCTTTTCAAATCTTCACTCCAATCCCAAGTGCATCCACAACAAGAGAAAATCCTTCCTTTCTTCCTCACAGCCAAATTTTCAATAATGCATAAACCAAACATGAAGAACTTCCTTTTCTTTTTAACAACAATATATATTTTTTAAATGAAATATCTTCCCCCAAATTTAGTCAACTTTCCCCAAAATATCCCATCCACCATAGTTATTACTCCTCTATCCATTTTTGGAGATGTTTTTCCTTTTTGAAAATTTTAAAAAAATAAATTTCTTTTCAACATGACTTTATTTCTTTTTTTAAATTTATATTTCAAATGAATTTAAATGCTTTTAAACATTTTCATTTCCAAAAAGAATTTAACTTTAAAAATTTTCTTTTCAAAAAAAGAATTTAACAATTATAATTTCCAAATGAATAACTTGATTTAATTCCACACAATTAATTTAAATAATCAATAAAATAAATCTAATCCAAGATTAGATTATTTTATTAATTAAATTAAATTAATTTATAAATTAAGTAACATTTCTAACATTATAACCAGATAAATTTAGTAAACAACCTAAATACAAAAAGCTATTTATTTACCTTTTTCAACTTCAAATTAAATAAATTAAGGAGAGACAAACAACAAAGAAGCAACTTAACCCGACTAAAACCCGACGACACACTATGACTAGGGTGATGACTTGGCATAGAAAACCTGGCTACTATCTCCCAATCGAATACCGTTGGCCAATGGACACACTCAAACTTGTGAAACTAGGTGGAGTATGTAACGCCCCGCCACACAACCCTAGGGGAAGTTGCAATTAACTACTCAAACGCAAATTTTTTTTTTGTTTAAGTACAATTAACATGCAAGTTCACTACCCAATTGCCAACAACCCCTAAGGTTACGAGACTGAGTTACTTAAACCCAAACAAGAAACATGAATTAAAAACACATCATTTAATTACTTAAGGAATTAAGAACCCATACATTCCATACAAGATAAAATAGAACAAAGGATAAGAGATAACACCTGATTTTAGATAACAATAAATTTACAATAAGATTACAACACTCATTCCCCGAATGAGATAAATCCGATAAGCATGGTTATAAATTACAATTTCTACCTCGATAACAATGAGGGGTAATAAATTACAATGTCAATTGGAATGAATAAAACATGAAAAGAAACTGGATCCCACAAGCTCTCCAACTGAAAATATCGTCCACACGAACAAGAAGAAGACCCAACAGATTAAGGTGCATGTTCCACCCAACCGTGTGATACCTAAAGGCTCACCCCCCGTGCTAGGAGATAGTAACAAGGAATTCCTATACAAGACCATCTACCTCTAGACACAGGCTAAAGCATAACAAAATTGAGTCAAATAAAAACACTGCAACACTTAACACAATGGTTACAATGCTTCCAGAGAACCACAATCATCTATGCAGTACAACTAACTAACTTCAGGATGACATAGAGAGAGTGTCACACATCATTTGCTATGAGTTACCCTGGCTCAACCTTCCTAGGCTACCGGACCCCCATCTTGGGTTACCCTGGCTTGCCTCTACCAGCCGCTGGACCCTCATACAAACTGTGCTTCTCGTCTCATCTCAAGCCTTGAAAGTGAATGAGTCATGAGAGAGGAATTTATTATCTTATTTAGTCTGAGAGTTTTTCATTAATTTATTTTAATTTTTCACTTACTTAAACCCTAAGTGAGTTACCCTAGTGCCCCTTTGTGTGCCAGACCCCCACAAAGAGCCACTCTCCTATTGACAACACCCACGGTACAAAACCACAATTCAAGGGTAATCTAGATGAGACAACTGCTCCAATCCAAGGAGGCAATGAACAAATGAAACTCACTCCAAACACTCGAGGAGACAAAAATACATAATCCACTCCTTCCAAAGAAGGCACAACCCACAAAACCACTCCTAATCCCAAGGAGGAAAAAAGCATCCCAGATCGAGAATCGGTTAAAACAACAAGATCCCTCTATACACACTTCCGAAGGAAAAACAAAGGTTGAATAACATATTATGACAACCCCAAATAATTAAAAACCCCATCTGGAAGACTTAGTAACTTGATTAGCCCATTTTCCCCAAATAATGAGAATGAGAGAAATCACATAATGAAAGAACAATTTGACAGTTTAATACCCTATTTTAGGATCTCCTAAATCCAAGCACATCAATGGCATATTGTGCGTAACCATAAAAATAATTAACATTATTGCAACCACTCAAGAGTAAATAGATTACATAAGCAACATTGAGGAATTTAAATCTAACCATTTAATTTCATGTTTTCCCGATTATTCATAATAGTCAAAATCAAATATTTAAATAAATCATTTGATTATAAAATCAATTTGTGCATCATTTATAGTAAAACAACCAACACAAGACTAACATATTTAAATACAATTATATGTTAAACATACATATATATATTTGTATACTCGAAGAATATATATAGTTTATATACATATATACTTAAATATTTAATTACTATTCAAATATATATATTTATATATATTTTAAAAGAACAAATTAGATTCTCATTTATTAAAAACAAACTCCAATTTGCTAATTCAATACCCAAGAAGAATATACACAAATATATATATATATAAATAAAATTATATATATATTATAATTAAATAACATATATATATAATATATATTATATCAAATACGTATTATATATAAAAAATTTATAATATAAAATAAAAAAAACACAAAATCCTTACCTTACTGCTGCGCAACCCCCAGAACAGGGGCGCAACCCTTGCTGGGAGCTGCTACGTAGCCCCTCCCCACATGGGGGGGTCGCTGCCTGTGAAGGCAATGTTGGCACTGCCTTCACAGCCAGTGCCTCCCATGGTGGGGGGCGGCTGTGGGGCAGCTCCCTAGCCCAACATATAAACAATAAAAATAATTTTAAAAATAATTTTTCAATTTTAAACAAAAACCAGTCTCCCCTGTTTCAGGGAAAAATACCCAGACAAAAATGACAGGAAATAATTTTGTATGAAAACAATTCTTTTAAATGAAAAACTTCCCACCAAAAGCATATAAATTTATATGCAAAATATATATGTATATATATATGTATACATATATATATACATATTTCTAAATTTCTAAAACATAATGAAAATTTACCAATTCCAAGCACAAGGTTTTCAAATTTCATTTGTTTCTTTCAAATTTCTATTGCAAGTTTTGATTTTTCAACAACAATCTAATTTATTTTCAAGATTCAAATAGGGTTTCAAACAAGGATTTGCAAGCAAGTTTTAAACTGAAAATACAATTTTCAAAACAATAAAACATGAAGGAACCTGTGATGAGAAGCTAGAAACAAGAGCTTGAAGAAGAAATTTGTTGTTGGGCTGCAAAGATCTTTCCAAAACTTCACTCCAATCCAAAGTGCATCAACAAAACATGAACTCTCCTTTCAATTATCTCACAGCCAAATTTCAAGAATGCAAACCCTTCTCTATTTTCTCCCCCAAATTTGGTCAAATACCCTAAAATATCTTATCCCCATAGTTATTGCAAATTTGGAGATATTTTGAATTTTTGAAAATTTAAAACTAAAATTCTTTTCAACATGGCTTTATCATTTATTTTTTTAAAATTTCTATTCCAAATGCATTTAAATGTTTTCAAACATTTCCAAAAATCATTCAACTTTAAAATTTTCTTTTCAAAACAACTTTAACACTTATCCAAAAGAATTTAACAATTACAATTCCAAAATGAATAACTTGATTTATTTCAACACGATTAATTTAATTAATCAATAAAATAAATCTAATCTAACATTAGATCATTTTATTAATTAAATTAAATTAATGAATAAATTTAAATAACATTTATAACATTGTAACCAATTAAATTTAATAAACAACTTAAATAAATAAAACCACTTGTCTACCTTTTTCACTTGCAATTTAAATGAAAACAATGAGAAATGAACAACAAGATGCAACTTAACCCGACTAAAACCCGACGACACACTATGACTAAGGTGATGACTTGACATAGAAAACCTAGCTACTATCTCCCAATCGAATACCATTGGCCAATGGACATGCTCAAACTTGTGAACCAGGTGGAGTCGATGTCATGTACCTGTCAACTTGCGAACAAAGAGTATATTGAACATGCATATATACATAATATGATCAAACACACTGTGAAGAGGAAATCTTAGAACCGTATGGCACTCGCAAGCGAGTGGTACAATGTCGTCCCCTTCACCAATACAAAATTACTAACTGACGATTCTAAAATCAATATTATGATCAAAAGCATAAAACATCATTAATTCAAATATCTGCTAAGTTAATTCAATACATGCCATAAGGATAACATCAAAGTAAACTACCATCACATCAAAAT